>OZ005648.1:283936706-284259206 GCA_963930645.1 Salticus scenicus
CAGTTTTCATGTCCGTCTGTATATTTTTTGAAAAAGTTCTTCGCAAAACAAAAAGAAGAATGAGAAAAAAAAAAAAAAAAAAAAAAAAAGAAGAAGAAGAAAAGTGAATATAGGAAGAAAAAATGAATTTTAATTTGCTATTTGAAGACATATGTATCTATTCCTATCTCCCATGCATCTTTAAAACCGCTTTCCCAAATATATATATATATATATATATATATATTTTTTTTTTTTTTTTTTTTTTTTTCCTAAAATGGTTTAAATTTTCCATTTCTTCTAAAGTTTGCTTTTGAAGAAAAATGAATTAATATCAATTTTAAAATTATTGCCTATGTTAAAGTTCTATAAAATTCAATTAATGGCTTGGTAAAGAACATATCATCTAAATTTTATGTTCATAAGTTCATTTATTTAAAGATTATGCGCTAGAGAAGGAAACGAGAAAACAGGTTGTAACTTTAACTTTGGGCATAAGTGTACGTTCGTATCAATTCCAAATTAGCATAAAGTAGATATTAGAATATTTTGGAATTCCGAAATGTAAAAACCGTGGCGTAACACATGCTATAAGAGGGAGTGGGGGTATACATAACAAACAAAATTAAATTAATATATACATGGAAACTGTAACTAGATATGGTGTTTTTCATGCATGCAGCATATATTTGTTTGATTTGAAGGAAAAAATAATCTGGTGTGTCACTCACACGGCTTTCTCTTACCCTGAAATTTAATTCTAAAAGTACAGATTGGATAATAAGAGTTAAGACAACGAGTACTGTTATGTAAACCTATGTTGAAACAATTCAAATTAGGCTTCGGAACAACTTTATTTGACAAATAATTCGATGGAAGGGGGGGGGGCTACTGCCCTCCTCAACCCCCCCCCCCGTTTCATTATTATATCTACATTTATATAGAATTCATATCTGCTATTAAGTTCAAATGTTTACTTAAAATTATTCAGTCAACTATCACGCGCATCAATCCTTGAACAAACATTTCTAGTAACAAACGTATTAACTTCAAAATACATCATTTGGATCGCCTGAAATTATTTGTTTTTAATTTACTCTAACAGGCACAGTCAAAGATTAATCTATAAAACTTGACTTCGGTATTGAGGAAGCCTCAAAACGTGTAAATATACAAAAAACTAAGTGATGAATACTTAGCTTAATAAAATACATTATTTATCATATGGTTATGAGCACTTAATTTCATCTCCTGAGCAGCTTTCCTGGACATGGTAAAATATTACAGAGAAGCACTTCCACTTACAAATAAAATAATCTGGTGTGTCACTCTCAAGACTTTCTCTTACCCTGAAATTTAGTACTGTAAAAACAGATTGGAGATTAAGGGGTAAGATAACGAGTACTGTTATGCAAACCTATGTTAAAACAATTCACATTAGGCTTCGGTACAGATTTATTTGACAAGTAATTCTCTTGGGGGTCTCTGTACACGAACCATTTGCTTGATCTCAACGAAAAGTTTAGTGTAGCATCCCTATATAATACACATTCAGAAAACCAAGTTTGAACTTTCTGCCATAATTTGTTTTTGAGATATGCTGATAACAAACTGACACACAGACCAACCGCTAAAAACATCATATTTGGATTCATGGGACCTCAAAACGTGTAAATATAACAAAAACTCAATTTTGAAAATTTGTCCCATAAACAAAACTTTTTCCACTTTATGGATAAGAGAAAGTAATTATATAAACTTTTTGCAACTGAAACGCAATAATGACCTTTCCTTCATTTGTAATGAATAAATTAAATAGTCGACTTTTGTCATTTTGTATTGATCTAACATAAAAATACATGCACAACTTCTTTTATTTCGCATTAAAAGCATCTTATACATTGAAAATAAGAACGCCCACAAATAATGTATATAGTTTCAAAATGGAATGTTTGAAAAGATGGTCGATGCTACACCACATGTTAAATAAATTGTTTACTACTGTCAATAATCATTCTACACGTATTTCATGACTTTTGTACATTAATATTCATTAATAAATATATCTCCATGTCCGCCTATAATAATATCTTTATTTACTGTAACTTAATAATTGAATTTTATAACTATTAAGATATCCTATTTTGGTTATTCTATCCATTGCTTACTTTACTGATTTTTTTTTTTTTTTTCTTTTCATGCAATAACAACAATCCGTTTTCAAAATTGCAGAAATAGAATATCTTGCTTCACAGTTGTTTCTATATTTACGTTGGGTTTAATCTTATGTTAGTTTTCAGATAATAAATGAAGAATCAGCCAGATCAGTAATTTTATTTTCTCTTAATGCTAAAAAAGAACATGATATGTAAAGTGACAAAATTTTGTAATAGACCACATGAACTAGAAACCAAAAAGTTTGCATGTTCATTCATAGGTCCGAAAGTCACAATTTGATATTTATTTTTGTATTCTAATGCTGGTCTGTATATTAAAACTTTACTTTTTTTCTGAAATTAAAATTCTGAGCATGGACTTCTAATAACATTTTCATATCGTTCGTGTATAGATCACATTAGTCATAGCTTTGAGATTATGACTTTTGTGATAACTTCCTAAAGCCATAGCTTATCAACCTATGACAATTTCATACAATTCATAGTTACTCTAATTTGATTTGCCACAAATATATTTCGATTTATAATAATTGATGCCTAAATCCTGTAATCTGATACATTGTTTTCCAAGTTCATCTTTTATGCTTGACCTACAAATTATTAAAAAATTAGTGCTTTTTAATGCTAGATCTATAGCAGAATTTTTTTCAAAATAACCAAGGCATTAAAAAAAAAATCACACAATGAAAGTTTAACTCTCGCAGTTTCTTCCAAAGATTAAATGAAATTATGCAGTCACTTGAGCATGAAATCAATGGAAAGTTAAGGTGAGCGTCTTCCGTAGTAAAATAGAATCTCGTTACCTTTTAATAGTTCACATTCATAAACGTTACATTTATATGACATTTTATGGCCTAGAGGGCAGATTCTTAGAGACTAGTAATCTTATTTTATGAGTAGCAATTCTTAATGATATGCATTCAATCTCTAGTGATATGCTTCGTTAACATATGCAGCATATTAAAATATTTGAAATCATTAGAGCTTCATCATGTAGAGAGCTACTCTGTAAAATGAGTTTATCTAAAAGTTATAATGAGGATGGAAGGTACAAAAATCTCTTGTGTCAACCTATTTAGAAATTAAAATACAAATATTGTTTGCACCTACAAACACACATGGAGAAAATGTAATATATCAGATAATGCATTGCATTATTCTGTTTGAAGTTTTAAATATTTTTCTAAAAAATGTCAAAAATCTATAACTTTTATAGGACACACACACACACACACACACACACACAAAAAAAAAAAAAAAAAAAAAAAAAAAAAAAATATTGCTTACTTTACTGGAATGTTTAAAATTATTAATTCAAAAAACATTAATAATAAATAATAATAAATAATAATAATAAAAGAAAATTCTGCTTAAATTCTTTGTGAACAAAATTTAATTTAGTACGACAGGACTTATTCTAATCTATTCTTCCATATAAAGGCATGCAGTAACTGTATTTTATTTCCTAGCATCGGTTGCGGTATTAATTTCTTAAAATTGCTTTGGTATAGCTTTAGCTTAGGAGACCCTTGGCGGTGTTAATTCTGCTATGAATTAAAATGGCTATCGTAGTTGCGTAAGTAAAGACTTTGGCGAGAATAGTCAAAGCTATACTTCGGTACCAAATTCCAAATTTCGCAAAGGGGCTCTATACCGAAGCTGTTCCGTTTCTTAAGCATGATTTTTCTGATTTTTATATTAATTATTTTTTACCATGTTTTTATTAACTTCTATTCTTGTTTGTTTGTTTGTATGTTTGTTTGTTTGACCGGTACAAATCTTGCAATCGAATTTTAACTAACTTCCCTACTAGATAGACATTTGAAACTTTCACAGTAGCTCAGAACCCGGTGACAACACAATACTTCGAAGTCCGATTTTCGAATTTTTGATTAGTTTTCTTATAATTAATTAAAATATGAAAATAATAACATCCTAATAGCGTTAAAATAGTATTAAAATATTACCTATAATTTAATTGTTGCCAAAAAAAATTTACGAGTTCATTTTTTTCGACATTAAAAGTAAATGCAATTTATTAAACGAGAACGTTCAAAAATTATAAAAAGTTAAATTATGCATCTGACAAAAAGTGGCGTCATTATCACTTTAAAAATTTTATGCACGTTGATAAGAGCTCTATGATTCATCAAAAAATTTAAAACATGGTATATAAAACGTTTTTTTTTAATCTTATAAATTTTATTTTATTTTATTTATTTATTTATTTATTAACCTAAAAAGAAAGATATTCACTTATTTATTTATTTATTTTTGGCATCAATTTGATTTTTTCTTTCAAATAATCTTAAAGTTAAAATGGGATTTTTACATAAAATCTTTTGAATCCGATTGAACTAAAAAATACAGTGTAAGCTAAATTTTTGTCTTTATTAATAAGTGTATCAATTTCTGATAAAATCTAATAATCCCGACACATACAAACCTCGAGCTTTATATATTTTGAATAAAAACAAAAATGTTTGCACGTTCATTCAAGGAGCAATTCAATTAATAACGACAAAGCAAAATCTCTGTCTGAAAGAAATGGTATGACCTGTCGTACTACTAATAATAAATAATAAGTTTTTCCTGTCTTTAAAAAATATGGGTGAACTGTCTGAATTTGACATTCCTGATTCCAAATGTGCTATCGAAATTGCTCCATCACGTATCATTTTTAAGAAAGGCAATACATAAAAAATGAAACTTATAGTATTAAATGAAAAACAGTGTGCTCCTTAACAATGCTACAAAGCAATAAAAACATAAAAATGAACAATTTTCTTTATATTATTTCAGAAATAAAGTCTGTCACTGAAAAGTTATTTTGTTGACATGTGTTGTTTGGAACAGCGCATGAGTGAATTCAGATCATATCGACCTTGACCTTCAAAGGATGGTACACAACTTTTTCAAAAAAGCATGGAGATTTTTTTTCCAATAAAAACTGAAAAGAAAATTAGATGAAAAGAAAAAAAAGAAAAGAAAAAGAAGAAGAAGAAAGAAATAACACACTTATTACGCTAATTCTTCAGCAAGGGAAAATTACTTTTTTTTTTCTAAAAACATTTCCCACCTTCGAAAAAAACTGGTACGTAAATGAACATCTGTCGTAATTGGGTTTAGTGTTTTTAAATTTGTCAAAAACGACCATTACTTTTACAGGGTAGTTTCTGGTATTGACCAGTATAACGTACCAGACCGTAACTAGAAAAATGTTTTGACAGACGTTTTAATTATTACAATAATATATGTTACATGTCGAAAAACACAGGCTAGCCAAAAAATCCCTGTCCCATTTTAGACTTCAATATAAAATCAAATAAATGGCTTATAAGAGTCGGGTTTGTAGTACAATACTGCTTATGGTCTTAAAAATTATCCCCTTAAAAATTTGATTTAAGGGGTGGGGGTAAGGGGATTGTTTCAAACTTAACCCTCATTTGGCGCTTTTGTATCCCTGTGTTTTGTTTATACAAGGAATTTCACTACCACGTGTCAGAAATTTTAAGAGTGGTAGAATGGATTCTGACGATCCAGAGTGATATAGTAATGAGAGTCGGAAATGCTTTCCTGACTCGGTGGAATGCACAGAAACATCAGAAATTAAAGGCATCACGTCAGTGAATACAGTCGAACCTCGTTAACGTGAATCGCAAAGGGAATAAAAAAACTTTTCATGTTTTCAGTAGTTCATGGTATCAGTAATTAAGAAACTAATCTTCATTTTGACGGGAATTGTGGAAACAGTCCATGTTAAAAGTAATTCACTTTAAGCGTGTTCATGTTAACGAGGTTTGACTGTATTCGTTCTAAATAATAAATGTACATGAACCATTGCCTACATTTCAGTCAAACGAAATATACATATCTAAAATGCATTTTTCATGTGTCATTTAAAATGTGATCGATAGATGACGCCATCATTACGCATTTTTACTACACTAAATCAAAAAAGATCGAAATCCGTTCAGAACTTAGGGGATATTTGAACGACCATATTGAGTGAAAAGATTTTTGATCGAAAAAGACTGATTTTACTCAAATTTGATTTTTTTTCCCTAGAAATTCCTCTCAAATTATGGCTGAAAATATTACGTCCGTTTTTGAGTAAGCAAATCCGGTCACATATTTTAAGAGAGTTTCGTTTTTCATTATTTTACCATGTTTTTATTAAATTCAATTTTTGTTTGTTTGTTTGTTTGTCAAGTACGAATCTTGCAATCGATTTTTAACTAACTTCCCGACTAGCTAGACATTTGAAACTTTCAGCACAGCTCAGAACACGGTGACAATACATTTTTTTAAATACTTTTAGTCCACTGTTTCAAGTCCGTACTGACTTCGGCAGCGTTCATATGATTCGACAGAAAATTTATTTAACTAACTTCCCGACCAGCTAAACATTTGAAACATTCAGAATAGTTCAGAACATGGTGAAAATGCATTTTTTAAATACTTTTAGCCAACTGTTTCGGGTTCCTGCTGCCTTAGGCAACGTTACCAGTACAAAGCTTGCAATCGATTTTTCACTAACTTCCCGACTAGCTAGACATTTGAAACTATCAGGATAGCTCAGAATACGGTGACAATACATTTTTTAAATACATTTAGTCAACTGTTTCAGGTTCTTACTGCCTTCGACAGCGTTTATATGATTCAACAGAAAATTTATTTAACTAACTTCCCGACTAGCTAGACATTTGAAACTTTCATAATAGTTCAGAACACGGTGAAAATGCATTTTTTAAATATTTTTAACCAACTGATTCGGGTTCCTGCTGCCTTTCAGATTTTCATGCCCTGCAGATTTTCATGTTTTAAATAATGAAATAATGTCGTGTCTGTATAATTTTTTCTTTTCTTTTACTTTTCTTTTTTGTTTTTATTTATTTATTTATTTATTTATTTATTTATTTTAACCTTTTAATTTAACATATTGCATCTTTAATTCAAAATGACCACCCTTTGACTTCACTTCTTATCATAGACTACTCACTTCCTCTCTTTGGTAAATCATATATATTGAGTACACGCACTACTTCCATGGAAATTTTCATCACTACTTTCTTTTTAAAATGTTTAAGACTTGAAATCGGCATGCCGTTTTTGGTAAAACCTTTGTCTCCTATACTTACCACAATTTATAGCTGAGTGGATATAAATCCGTATATCTGAAAGGTCAATCTTTGTTTTCTATGAAGTCCGGCATATTATTACCATGTTTTTATCAACTTCGATTCTTGTTTTTTGTTTGTTTGTTTGTTTGTTTGCCCAGTACAAATCTTGCATCGATTTTTAACTAACTTCCCGACTAGCTAAACATTTGAAACTTTCAGGATAGCTCAGAACACGGTGACAATACATGTTTTTAACACTTTTAGTCAACTGTTTCAGGTCCCCACTGCCTTCGGCAGCGTTTATATGATTCGACAGAAAATTTATTTAACTAACTCCCCGACTAGCTAGATATTTGAAACTTTCAGAATAGTTCAGAACACGGTGAAAATGCATTTTTGTAATACTTATAGCCAACTGTTTCGGGTTCCTGCTGCCTTCGGCAGCCTTACCAGTATAAAGCTTGCAATCGATTTTTAACTAACTTCCCGACTAGCTAGACATTTAAAACTTTCAGGATAGCTCAGAACACGGTGACAATACATTTTTTTAAATACTTTTAGTCAACTATTTCAGGTCCCTACTGCCTTCGGCAACGTTTATATGATTCAACAGAAAATTTATTTAACTAACTTCCCGACTAGCTAGACATTTGAAACTTTCATAATAGTTCAGAACACGGTGAAAATGCATTTTTTAAATATTTTTAACCAACTGATTCGGGTTCCTGCTGCCTTCGGCAGCGTTACCAGTACAAGGTTTGCAATCGATTTTTCACTAACTTCCCGACTAGCTAGACATTTGAAACTTTCAGAATAGTTCAGAACACGGTGAAAATGCATTTTTAAAATATTTTTAACCAACTGCTTCGGGACCCTGCAGCCTTCGGCAGCGTTACCAGTACAAAGCTTGCAATCGATTTTTAACTAGCTTCCCGGCTAGCTAGCCATTTGAAACTTTTATAATAGCTCAAAACACGGTAGCAATGATTTTTTTTAATACTTTTAGCCAATTGTTCCGTGTTCCTGCTGCCTTCGGTAGCGTTTATATGATTCAACAGAAAATGTAAAAACATGGTATATAAAAAGTTCTTTTAATCTTATAATTATTTCTTGCTATCTTTAAGGTATAGCGTCATTGAGATTTTCCAATCACTACAAAATTCATTTACTTTCCTTTACGTTGACTCTACATGTGATTTATTTACTAGAAAGAGTGGTTTTGGATAAATCTAGAACAATGAGACTTCTTTGTGTGTGTGTACTTCTTATGAAAGCTACTGATTTAAATGTCAAACAACTCACATACTTCAAGGGAATGCGGGAGAATGTAGTAGAGTTATTATAAAAACTCTCTTTTGGAGTATTAATATCTTCTAGAGCTGTTTCTCTGCGAAGCACAACTGTATGATAACACCCTGTAAACTCATTTCTTTATAAAAAGATTTAGAATGTAACTCGCTGTAAATCGTATGATACGGCCTAGCCCTGTAAACTTATTTCTTTATAAAAAGATTTAGAATGTAGCTTGCCATGGGTATTTTCTTTCCATACACGTGCAAATTATTACTAACTTCGTCTAAACTGAAGTTTTCAAATTAGTTAGCTGAGGCATATTCTCCCAGAAAATAAAAATCATAAAAATAAACTAAAACTTTTCAAGAATTTCTGAGGGTGTATGAACTTTATTATCCCACTTTTAAATTATAGATTTGCTTAAGTATTACCTGTCGACATACACACACACAACACAAAAAAACAAAAAAAAAAAAAAAAAAAAAAAATGTGTTGACGTGAAATTGGAACTATGATGGCAAAAGTATGACTTTTAGTAAATGTGAATATCTACTCCTTTCCCTTCTATTTCGTTTTATTCAATCTTCTTCTTCTGTAACAGCCACTTAATAGAAATGAGACTTCTAGTTGAAAATTAATTCATTCGAAATGTTTAGAGTTTTCTTGATTTTCTTTCATGGTGTTTTACAGAATTTAATTTTTTAATATTGTTTTTCATACCATTTCTTAAAATTTTAACATGTTATGCAGTTTGTAACGTTATGACGTTTATAATATTTTTTCCTCTTTTAAAAAGTTGCTGTTATCTTTACTTGTCAGTGCCCGATGAAAATGGTTCGCCATTTCTCTTTCTTTTTCTTTCCTACGGTGACTGGGGGGGGGGGAGAAGTATACTTAAACTTTCTCTTATACCACTTTATTAGATACTAAATAAGTGTTTTTTTGTAGCTTCCTGATTACTGCCCTTCACTAGTGGATGAGAGAATATTTTCTGCAAAATAGTAGGCGGGAGGTACCGGGTCCGATGTCAGGTTCCGATCATCGACCTAGCCGGTCGTAGTTTTCAATAACTTTCTCCGAAACTATCATGGGTACGGGCTAGGGCTCTTTAGAAAGATCCCCCTCGGAGAGCATCCCGTCATGCCTAAGTCTAGAAATTTTTCATGTTGCCCAGAACACCAATACCAACACCCTTGATTGATGAATAAAATTAATGCATTACTTCTGAAACGTTTTAAAACTATTGATATGTTCTCTAAGAAGTTCAGCAGTTTCTACTGAAGCAACCTACCAAGCCTCGCTATCATAAATAATTCAGGGCAAGTTTCACATTAAAGAAGTTCTGATGAAAAATAAATTTTATTTATATTTTCAGTTTATTTATATATTTATTTTATTTATTTGTTTGATTTTTTATGTGGGATCTTTTAATCTTATCTGAGGCATGGATCTGAATCATAAATGCGGGTTCTGAATTCTAGGGCGTTGCACCGTTCACACATTCCATTTGGCCGAGCGTTATTCAATCCAAACAAATTATTAACACCTATATTTAAGCAGATTATTCTTTTATTAAAAAATTGCGTAATCTGTGCAGTGATGTCGGAAATTTGTAACATTAAAAGTAATTCGTCCATAAAATTCAACGAAAACACATCTCTAATTTTTATTGCATATAAAATGATTATTTTATCACGAAACAAATGACGAAGAGACTCATGTACAATGTACTTTTCTAGTCAGACATTAGCTGTTTTTCTCATGGTACTTTCTAACCCTTAACTATAGTCGGATTTCCCCCAGCCCTTTAATTACATATCAGAGTCTGGCTATAGAATGATTCTGGGCACAATATTAGCGAACAGTGCCATACTCTTCATAATATAGCGTTCACCAGGAAACTGTGCTCATGTCTATAGGTTATTGACATTCGTGCATGTCTGTGGCTATACAACACGCACACACCTTTCCAATAATAACGAGTCGCTTCTTCTGATGGAGCAGATGATTCTAGTTCCGGATAGCTTGATCCATTAAGAAGGGATAGAATCAGAATTAGTTTTTTGGCTGGCATTTTCACACAGTTACCCAATCCCATATTCGTCATTAGTGCCATCATAAAGTATTCAAGGACCTTGAACCTGATCGTCGTCTTTGGAGCCGCTTTCATATTTTTTCCTAACTTTTTTACATAGTAATTCTAGACGGGATTAAAGTTAGTTAGCTATGTTAAAAAAAAAAAAAAAAAAAAAAAAAAAAAACTCTTTTGACATGAATTAGTTTACTGAAATGACACTGATCTGCGTTTCGATTAATAAATTGTATAGAAGAAATTCAGGTTATTGAAAAAGCTATAATAGCTTATTAAAATTCTTGTTGTGTAATTAATGCATCATACGCGTTCTTTCGAAGTGACATAAGTGAAATATATTTAACCCTAGCTGTCTTTCCTCTTTCCTCTTTTCACTTTCCACTATATTTATATGAACCATTTTTCTAATAATAACTCTAAATTTTTTAATACCTGCATTTATTAATAAGCCTCTAATAAATGAACAGTAATCGTTTGCTACAAATGCATTATTTTCGAAGTAATTCATTTGTAAAACACAACCTTGGAATGGCAGCATTTTTAAATAATCTGGTGAGTCACTCACACGACTTTCTCTTAAACTGAAATTTAATACTATAAATACAGGTTGGAAATTAAGAGGTAACATAACGAGTACTGTTACGCAAACCTATGTTAAAATAATTCAAATTAGGCTTCGGAAGAGTTTTATATGATAATTAATTCTGAGTGAAGGGAGCTAAAAGTTCACTTAAAATTATTCAGGCAACTTTCACACGCAACATTCCTGGAAACTTATCAATCTTGATCACACTTTTCCAGCAACAAATTTATATTAATTTGAAAATATACAACTTTTGGATCTCCTGAAATTATTCGTTTTTAAGTTACTCTAAGGGACACAGACAATAATCAAACGTTAAAAAACTTGACTTTGGTAATCAAGAAACCTCAAAACGTGTAAATACACAAAAAACAAGCGATGAATATTTAGCTTATAAACATACATTATTTATCATATGTCGATGAAGAATTCATTTCCATTCCTGAGCAGCTTTCCTGGACATGGTAAAATATTATAGTAAAGCACTTCCAGTAACAATAAAAAACAATGTTATCGCTTAAATATTGGCAGCCCTGTATATCTTTTGAAGAATATATACAAGCCACATAGTGCACCTAAATACAATCCTATAGTATTATTATACGGTACAACCTGAAATGCACTTCCATCAATTTTCAGCTATTGTCGCACTATAATCTAGTTCTTTTGTGTAGCCTTGTAAATGAACAGGGAATGATTTCCCTGCCATATTCTACATGAGGCATATTTTCATGCATGTAAAAAATATATATTCATTTCATTTGGTTTAGTGCAGTCTGTAGATGTTAAACTCTATTTACCTGCAATTCTCCCATAGACGTACTGTATTTTAATACTCTTTGGCGTCCCTTGCTTCATCTCAACGAAAAGCTTAGTGTAGCATCCCTATATCATACACATTTAGACTACCGAGTTTGGAATTTCTGCTACTATTTGCTGTTGAGATATGCTGATAACACACTCACAGACAGACCAGCCGTTAAAAACATGATTTTCGGATTCAGGGAACCTCAAAACGTGTAAATATAACAAAACCTCACGTTCGAAAATTTGACCCTAATAAAATACTTTCTCTACCTTATGGGTAAGAGAAAGTAAAAAGAAAAATTGTTGTTTTAAGAAAAGTTTTGTTATGCAGACGAATAAAATATTTATCTGTAACATGAAAAAGTCTTCTGGTACTGTATTATAATTTTGAAGTTAAAATTACTACGTATTCTACTGATAGTAAATAAAAGCCTTACACATTAAAAAAAAAGTAGCAGTTTTCTCTGTGAAAATGCACGTTTCCTATCAAATTTCTTCTAAGAACAGACGCCATTTTCAAAGAGGATAATACTTCTTTGGGAGATTTTATGAAAGTGACGTCATTCTAACATGTTATAAAAATAATTTAGATTTTAATTATATTAAGACACTACATCATTTTGACGTACTCACAGTAAAATGTTTAAATCGCATGCATGAAATTTTGACAATAGCATAATTTTAGAGCGTTTTTTAATCATTTCATCGTTTTTTTTAATTTTTAATTTTTTTTTAAATCTCTATTTAGGAAAAATATATACATTAGAAACAACCTAAGTAATAAATTTCAAATATCTAGTTGCATGACTGTAGAAATAAGCTTCTGTGTTTTAAAGCACTATTGCAATAAAAATAATTAAATGAATGGTGGTCTTGTTTCAAAATTATAAATATTTAAATTCTTATGCATTGAAATATCACAATGTTAAATATATTAAAGTTTCTCGAAAACGACTAAAAATAAATAAATAAAAATTTTACTGTTTTTGAGAAATTTGCTTATTTTTAATTCTTTCCCTTGATTTTACATTATCATAGATTAATGATACATTCTAAACGTATTTTGGTATTACTCTGTAGATTCATTGATAGGTGAATTTTTTAGAAATATTTTTATCTTTAGATTCTGAAAATTGGCATTCAATTTCAGCATTCAAACACAAAAATATTTAAAAAAAGAAAAAAAAAAAAAACTTACCAATGAATCCACAAAGTAATGACATTTTTTTTTTTTTTAGAATACTATATTATTAAACTATTAATAATAAAATTGAGGGGGAAAAATTAAAAATTAGATGGCAGCGTACAATAAACACAGCTTAAATAACAGCTGTCAACAGGAAATTCCCAGTACAAACCGTATCAGAGCATTAACATACAGCAATCGCTTGCAATCCAAAGAGACACAGACCTCTTTCAGCAGCAATAAAAGCATTGGCGAAACTAAACTGACTTGGCGCGAAGGAAAATGTGGAAAATTCCAGAAACTTCGCAGCCAATCAAGTTAGAGCTTCCATATTTCGTATATCGATAATAAGGATTTTCTTGCCATGGTCGCCAAAAATGTCGCCAAGGAACAAAAAAAAATAGCCAAATTTGGCGCCAAAGCCCTTACCTGCCTTAATGAGGCTTTTAAAAGCGATTTTAACGGGAAATGAGCTATTTTAAGGCGAAGACACGCTAGAAATGCTGAAAATTAACATTTTATCACCTGACTAAGCCTCTTTGAATGAATTTAAATAAAAACAAGTACGAATTATTTACAAATTCGTAACATTATTATATTTCAATGCATGTGTTAACAAATTTTCATAACTATACGATAGTAATTTACAATATATAGGCTGGGATTGCGGTGCCTCGCTCAACACTATCTTACGCACAAACTCTGTCTTAAGATGTAAACAAAACGCAAGTCGTATTGCAGTGCCTCACTATCTTACGACAACCTGAGAGCTATCTTAAGTCGAATCGTAACTGGATGCGCGCGCAATCACAACATAGCTCGCTCTGCGTCTCCCATTGGCTGGCTGGCTTTCTCTTACGAGGACACGCGGAGGACTTACGCTTGAGGCACCGCAATACCAAGTTAAGATCGTTCTTAACCACGCCCATCTGCGAAGGTTCGTAACATTTAAGATAAGACTTAAGAACGAGGCACCGCAATCCCAGCCATATACATACATATATACATATATATTACGTTAATCATCCCTTAAAATTTGTATCACGTTCATGTGAATATAAAATTAATGTATGCATAAATACTTGATCTGAAAATCCACTTTTAACGTTTTTTTTACTAGGCGAATAATATCTTGTTAGATTCAGGTCGCTAATTGCCCATCGTCGTGCAGCACTAGTGCGACATAAAAACCCACCCTACTTGTCAGGTTTATGTATATACACTCCTTCTCATATTTATAAGGACACTTTATATTTTGAAATAACTAATGTAAAAATAATTGTGAACAAGATTATACTAAGTGCACTTAATATATCTAGCATTCTAAAAACAAAAATGCTATAATTTTTTTAATATGAAACAAAATTAATACAAAATAATACAAAATGTTTTTTTCTCCACGTTTTTAGATGTTCATAATTATAGGGACAATCAAGATTTTTTCGTTTTATTTAACTTACTAGCGGATAAACAAAAGTTGACATGCGAATATGTTAACTACTGGGCTAGATTAATTCATATATAAGCCTTCAATTTTTCTTGGACGGACATTACTGATGATTCTTCGAAAAAAAGAACGTCCATGTAGTGAAGTATGATAAATGTGTTTTTTAAGTGGAAGGATAATTTCAATCCGCCGAATTTCTAATGAAATTCGAAAATTTAAAATTGCTGAAGGAAATCTTGATCAAACGTTGAACTGCTGGTTCAGTAGGAGAGAGATCTGAGGCAAAATCAGAGTTGTTTTACAGAGATCGAAGACTCATAATTCCTCTTACTGTTCTACTCATAATGACTGCTGCTGAATTTGCTCGTAATTTTTAACGAAAAGTCATGGTCTACATTTATGCATGTTTAAAATAATTAATAATATGTTAAAATGAATAAAAAACCTGTAATAATCAATAAGCATTTAATGGGGGGAAAGAACGTCTGCGTAAAGTTGAATAAAGACAATATTAAATGGTAAAATTTTCGGGTGAAAAACATTTTATTCTTGATTAAGCAAATGGTTTTAACAGTTATTGGAACGGTCTGAAGATAGTGAAAGACAGACCAGATGTTTTTAAAGGCAGATATGAATCGGGTGTTTTAAAGGTGGATCTATGCTGCTCTGGGGAGCTGTTTCTATTGAAGGCAGAATGAATTTAGTAATTTTTTCTATTATTATGAACATCAAGAGAATATCCGCAAATTTTAAACGCGAAATTCTAAGATTTTTGTTAGATTTTGGGGGGTAATAATATTTTTTTCAACAAGACTTACATTTTTGCTCTACTTCTAGAGCAATAGGAAATAGTTTGAAGAGAGAAACTTCTGTATTATTGCCTTTTCCGTGTCCTAAAAGTTGAAAAAACCTTAACTTATCATATTAGAAAAGTGCATGCAAGTGGAAAGCAATTTTAAATAGTTTAAATGTATTCAGAATATCACCTATGCTGTATGAAATGGTATTGAAAGTGAATATTTAAAAAAAATAAATAAATAAATAAAATGTATATGTATATACCAGAGAGAATGTCTGACTGTTTCACCCTAAAAAGAGACCCCCTAAAACATTAATTTAAAGAATAACTGAAAAAAAATTACTAAGATTCGAGCTGACCTTATAATTGTGAACACCTGAAAAATCATCTTTTTGACCGTATTTGAAGTTTTCTAAGATAGAAAAACGATAAAACTTTTTAAATATAGTCTATTAATGAAATT
This sequence comes from Salticus scenicus, assembly GCA_963930645.1. NCBI lineage: Eukaryota > Metazoa > Arthropoda > Arachnida > Araneae > Salticidae > Salticus > Salticus scenicus. Next base: position 283,952,656 of record OZ005648.1, read on the forward strand.
CAAATTAATAAAAAATATATTTGTGTAAATAATAGTGTTCAGTGTTTAGTTAATATAGAAAAACGGGTGTCCTTATAATTATGAGAACCAGTGTATATATAAAATAAATTACACTTAAAACATTTTATGCATTAAATATTTTTTATAATATATTAGAAGCATGAAGAAATAGAACGTGTCTTATTGCTAAATTTGGTATTTTGTCAATGAATGCCTACGTTATATATTTTCTATACTTAACTTGTATCACTTTTTAATCGAATTTTTTGTCAACTTATACTTTTACAGGATGACAAGAAATAACTTGGACACGCATGATACATTATAACTTTAATGCTAATGAAAATATTACGACCAAACTTCAAAATAAATATGAATACATTATTTTGTCTAATATATTTACAAATTTTCAAAGTTGCTAACTTTAGCCTTAATGCAGAGCTTTAAACATGTCACAAAATTTTCGGCTATGGGCAGCAACTCATTTACTGATATTTTATCCCATTTCTTGCATAAGGATTTCTTTACGGATGCCAAAGTTTTACGAGGTTTAGCACACACCCTTATCTCCAAGATGGACCAAACAGAATAATCCATTGGGTTCAAATCTGGGGAATACGGTGGCCAATCTTGAGCTCCAATGAAGTCAGGAAAATTTGTCTTGCACCAATCTTGAGTGCCTTTAGCTATGTGTGTAGGTGCGGAATCCTGTTGGAAGGTCCATCTTTTGTTTCCAGAGAACTTTTGCGACCAAGGTAAGGCATCATCTTCTAAAATGAGTTTGCGATATGTTTGTTGATTAATCTTTATCCCTTGATCAACAAAAACAAGTGGTGTTTTCCCACTAGCACATATCCTACCCCAAACCATTACAGATTGGGGTCTTTGACGCCGTTCAACAATGCAAGAAGGTTCAGGTGCTTCTGCTGACAAACTTTATCATTATGGCTATTGTGAGCTTGTTCAATCGAGAGCAGTTTCTCATCTGTGGAGACAAATGTTTGCCATCGATCACCTGCGGCCCGCTTTAGCAGTTCTTTACACCTTTGAAGTCTTGTGAGTTTGTTCTCCGCTGTTAGCTTTTGAGCCTCTTTCATTTTGTAAGGGCGAAGACAAAGCTCTACTCTTGCCATCAAACGTGCGGTTTCTCTGTTCATCTTCATCTCTCTAGCAACTTTTCTCATTGAAATCCTAGGATTTCGTTGAACTCGGTTTTTGATAACTTTCCGGTTTTTTTTATGTGTTAAGAGGCCTCTCCACTTATTGTCCCCAGAAACCAGAGCCAATGTTATTCTATGGAGAATTTTGCCCCATTTTAACTTATTAATTAATATATATTTTTATACTCCGTTTTCACATTCAGAAACTTCACAACTTATTAAACAATTTATTGCTTTCTAAATTTTTTTTTTTTTTTAATTTTTAATATTTTATTTTGAAGTTGTAAAATGCAAATTTTCACAGTGTGAAATTTTTCCTTTTTGAGCTTAAAAATGAAATCTTAAAAATAAAAAAAATCATATTTTAGAAAGCGATAAATTGTTTAATAGTTGTGAATTTTTGGAAAATAAAAACGGAATTTAAAAATATGTATTAGTTATTAAATTATAATGGGGCAAAATTTCCCATAGATTAACATTGGCTTCGGCTTTTGGAGATGACAGGTAGAGAGTCTCCTTAACTGTGCATTTTCTTCCTCTTACTGGCCTGTCACCATCATTTCCCAGTTCTTTAAATCTTTTCATTGTGTATGAAACCGTCTGCTTAGGCACTTTCAATAGTTGAACAATTTCACAATGTCCCAAGCAGCACCGAAACGTTCTCTGAACGTTCAAAAATTGTTCTGCAAACACGTTCTAAGAACGTTCCCTTTGAACGTGCTATAGACGTCTATTTGTCCATCTTGAAGATGGACAATAGTACGGTTCAGGGAACGTTCAATGAACGTGTAGCTATCACCATCAGTGTTATAGAAGCGTTCAGAGAACGTTCTATATATACGGTCTCAGATATACGGTCTAAAACGTTTAGAACGTTTTTAGAACGTTTTCAAAACGTTATACACATTTTCAGAACGTTCTAGAAAACGTACTGTAAACGTTCTAAAATAGTGTAGAAACGTTCTGAAAACGTTCTATACACACGTTCTCACAACGTTATGTAAACAATTTTTGAACGTTCTTTGAACGTGCTAAAAATTTGTTTCATGTATAATAAAATAGAAGAACTCACAACAGTTGTTCCGGGTCGAAAGAAGACACGACCCTTCGTCAGACGAACATAATAGACACGAGTGCTGCAAATACAAGAGCTACGTTGGAGATTTTTTGCAGTACTCGTGCCTACTTTGTTCGGTTGATGAAGGGTTGTGTCTTTACTCGACCCGGAACAATTGCTTCGAGTTCTTGAATTTTATAGTGTGTGTTCAAAGTTTGTATTTCTTATTTACTTCTTTTTTTTTTCTTTTTTTTTTCTTCATTTTCTTATTTATCTTTGCTTTTCTTTTTTTCTTTTTGTGTAGGCCATTATGAGATTTTTCATAAATAATTGTCTTAATATTCTAAAATTTTACATACATGCATTGAAATATGGTATAACAACAGATCAAGTATTTTGAATATTCTAGATAAATATTTGAATTAAAAAACAAATAAATAAATAAATTCAAGTTCTGGAATAATTTGAAAAATTTTAAGATAATATGCCCCCTGCTAACTAATTATTATTCCCCCCCCCCCAGATTTTGCATCATTATAATTTAACAATAGAATATAACCATATTTGGATATTAATTTTAATAAGTTAACGGCCCTCTTCACTTACCGTCGCCGGTAGCCCGAGCCAATGTTATTCTATGGGGAAATTTTCTTTACAAATAACTTATTAACTAATACATATTTTTAAATTCTGTTTTCACATTCAGAAAATTCCCAACTGTTAAATTGACGGACTTTTTTGAAAAAGTATTTTTCTATTTTTTAACATTTTATTTTGAAATTGCAAAATGAAAAAAATTCACATATTGAAAATTCGTATTTTGCAGCTTCGAAGTAAAATATAAAAAATTAAAAAAATTATTTTTTTAAAAAGTTCCGTCAATTTAAGAGCTGGGAATTTTCATAATGTGAAAACAGAATTTTAAAATATGTATTACTTAATAAGTTATTTGTAAAGAAAAATTTCCCATTGAATAACATTAGCTTCGGCTTCCAGCGGCGGTGAGTGAAGAGGGCCCTTAAGCAAAAAAAATTTAAAAATATTTATGTCTAAATTTTGAAACTTACTGCAAACTTTTAGCATTCAAACACAAAAGTATTTTATTAAATTTTAAATTATCAATGAAATCTCAAATTAATGCCCAGATATGTTACGTATTCTATTTTTAAACTATAATAATGCACAATCAATGGAAAACAAAAAATAAAAATTAGTTAAAAGAAGTACACAAATGTACAAAATTTAAACAATAAACTGTTTTATCGTTTTCTTTTTTTTCCCACATAATTCAAACAAATAAACACAGAAGTATAAAATTTGGATAGTATGTTTTTTAAAATACCATAAATCGAATTTTATATAACTTTAGCATAAGTAATAATTTTTAAACTAAATATCAGTAAATTTTTCTCAAAAGTAAACATTGAAAAAATGAAAAATTTCAGCAATTTTAGAAAAGAAAACTTAATGAAAAATGGTCATGAAGATGCATTACAGATAGGTTAAAGATGTACGCGCATGCATGCGTTAGATTAAAACCGTATATTTCTTCATGTAGTCACTTTTTTGTTTCTTCTTTTTTTCTTCATTTTTTCGCGTGTGAATATTTTTTTTTTTTTTTTTTTTTTTTTTTACATAGAAACATGAAAATCGGATAAGGCGTTCGTTATTAAATTATTTATCGACGTTTTTATTATTCTGGTGATGATCACAGTTTATACAAATTAGTAATTATTATTATTTTTTTTTTTTTTAAATTCCGTTATTAAAGTAAAAGAAAAGTGAACACAGAAAGTAAAACCTGGATTTTGTTTAACATTTGAGGGCTGTGCGTCTTCACTTGTTTATAATGCATCATTAAGACAATTTTTTATTAAGTTTTCTTTGCTAAATTGTTGACATTTTTCATTTTTTCCAAAGCTTACTTTTGAGAAAAATTAATAATTATTAGTTTAAAATTATTACTTATTCTAAAGTTATGTAAAATTCGATTAATGATATGATAACGAACATGACATCCAAATTTTATGTCCATGTGTTTATTTGTTTAAAAGTTATGCATAAAAGAAGAAAATGGGAAAGCAGGTTTGTTCCTTTAATTTTGAACAGCGGTGTATTTTAAATACGTTTAAAAATATACAAAATAAAATTTATCATTATTATTTTTTTTTTATTTTATTTAAATAGATTACGTGAAATTTACTTAATATTTTCATATTTCAAATCATGCGTATGCGAAATTTATTTAAATTATTGATTTTGAGTTTATAAATTTTACATACACATGCAGTGAAATATAACAGTATAAAATGTGGTGAAACGTTTTGAAAAATAAATAAATAATTAATTAAAAGTTTATTCTGTAAACAAATAAATAAATAAAAATAAAATAAATAAACTTCAAAATTTAAAACATTTAGCAATATCAAGATTCACCTTATTAACTATTTCTTTTTTAATACTTCTCCCTGCTTTTACATTTCTACAGTGTAATGTAAAATGTGATGATCAAATCTATTTATATATTTCTTTAACGTGGATCAGTTGCAATTAATTTTTGCCGAAACGATATAGTAGTGTAATTATTGAAATACGCAAGGATAAAAAATAATATTTAAAAATGAACACTATTTAAGCATGCGGACTCAACTCAATGAACTAATAAGAAAAAAATACGAAATTTGTCTGCTTACATTATTTTATGGAAAATTGTATTTTTAAAAATTGCTTCTTCAATCTTTATAAGCGTCATTTTAAACATAGAAATATTTTAAAGATTATACAGAATATGAATAATTGTCATAAATTGACTAAAAATCATAAGCATAAAAATATAATCAAAATAAGAATTATTATTATTTTTTTTTAGCAAAATATTATACCAAAATAAATAAAAAGTCATCACCAACATCGCGACAAAAATTTAAAAGGTATCATGGAAATCCTATACTATAATTGTACTGCCTGCGAAAGTCATGAATTTTATTTTGAACCCTTTCTTTGAATGATCTTGGTCTCACTATTGCACAATATTAATTTGGTACTAATAATAATTTGGCTTCTGGTACATTAAAATTTTAATCAGATGGGGAATTCGATATAATATTTATGAGTTTCAATTTTTAAAAGCAAAAAAAAGAAGAAATAAAGTGCGAAAAATTCGCATGGGTTTGCTAGTTTACAATGTTAAACTAGTATACAATGTTAAACTGCAGTAATAAAAAATAGAACGAAATAAATTTAGGAGTTAGCTTGAAATATTTGTAAAATTAAAAAAAATGCAAATTTAGTTTAAAATAAATGTATGTTATACATATATATATATAAATTTAAAAAAAACTAAATTTTTAAGACTTCAATGCATATGTAAAATTTTACAAAAGAGAAAAACTTATCTGTAGGAGCTGTAATGTATCCCAATGTTAATAACTTAAGAAATGAATAGAAAATCAAAATACACTGAGTAAGCAGGCAGAAGTGAGAAGCTTTGGACTTTGGATAGCATACGAATACGAACTTCCTGTGTAACTGAACTGCAGATGGCCGTTTACTGGCGGGGAAAATTTGTTGATTAAGCAAAACACGATTTATTCAATAACATCCGTTTCTAATACAGAATTTTCATACTATTCAAAACTTGAACTTTTTAAAAATTGGTATACTGAGGCCATCATAAAACTCTCTTCCATATTTTCCTGCACAGGTGAATGCCGTAAATATTATTTGCTAAAATAATCTATCAAAATTATTTTCCATGGCAAAGGTATAAGATTTTCATCTCAAAAAAGTATAACACTAAATATCCAGAAAAATCAATTTTATAGTATACAAAATATGTATCTTAAGAAATGTATTTTACATAATGAAAATGTAAAAAATCGATAACTTTGTTTTAAATTGTCACAGATTTAGAGTTCACCCTTTCGTTTTAAAAGCATAGACGACCTTTCTCACAAGAATATTGAAAATTTTAATACAATAGCGAAAGCAATGTGCTGTACAAATCGCCCATACTTTTTTTTTAAATTAAATATTACTAATATAAATTTATATAATATATAATATATATATATATATATATATATATATACACATATTTAATTTTCCATGGAAAAGTTAAAAACAATGCGCATTAATGTACATTTATACGAAATTTTGTCCTATTCTGCCATATTAAAAATTTTGAAAATAATGATATGACAGCGCCACCTATTGAACGATTTATTAACAAATATAATCGCCACCAGTTTAGGTCACAGTCCAAGTAAACCAAGTTTGAATAAATTACGTTTATTAGTTCGTGAGATACAGCATCCATAAAATTTTAAAATTTATTAATTCAATCATAAAAATTTTATCAACGCAGGTTCTTATAATTAATATTTTTATATATGAAATTTTGTACATTCTTCACCAAAAGATGCTGAAATACAGATATCTGGAAAATCGCAGAAAGTAATAGCAGCACCATCCGTCGGTGGATATATACTGAAATTGAAGCAGCACATTTTGTCATTATATATATATATCTCATATACAAGGTTCGATAAGTATTCGTATTATAGAAGATGAGGTATAGCCTTCCCGTACCGTAAGCTGAAACGAAACGTAGCAGTGTCACCTGTCATTTGATGTGTACCCAAGTCAATCAGTAAAATTCCTGTAATATCTATTTCACGTACCAATTTTAGAGCATTTATAAATCATAGAACATGAGCTATTGCGTTCCCTTGAATGAAATTAAATTGCAGCATACCAATGCCTCCACTTGTCAGATAGGTACGCAAACTGATTCAGCAAAGTTTTATATGATATTAATTTCACATACCAAGTTTAGTGTATTTATAATTATTTATAATACAAAAACTGAATTATTACCATTACGTTAACAGGATTAAATTGCAGGAGAGCAGCGCCACCAGTTGATCAATATACGCACCCGAATTAAATCAGCGTAGTTTTACATAATATCTGTTTCACATATTAAGTTTGGTGCATTTGTGCACTGTAGAAGCTGAGATATAATCTCCCCATAAAAGTGGGAATTTACAGCATAGAAGCGACCCCTATCTGGTGATACATTCCAAAGGTTAATGAGCAACAAAGCTGATATTTAGGTCAATACCTAATTAAATATTCCTGATATTTATCAAATTAGTTTAAAGTCTAACTAAACATAAAGTTTGGTTAAATTCCGTCAATTGGTTTGCGAGATACAGAGTCTACAAAACTTTGATAACACACACACAAAAAGATAGACAGACTGGCATTTTCAAAGAATGGTTGAATTGTGTTCTGGACATCTCAAGAGTGTATAAACATATGGAAAACCGGAGATCGAAAATTGCCAATTATATCCAACACATTTTTTCTTGGTATATACAAAATAAATAAATAAAATAAATTACTTTTTCGTAACTTAATTTATTAGCATTTTAAGAAGCAAATAATAATGAATATCTGCAAAAGTAATCTGGAGTAATGTGTTTGAACAAATTCAACATTATAAAACTTAAATAAAATTATAAATAATTATAATGGTTATAACATATAATTATAGTTTAAAATTTTGTAATTTTTTCCCTAAAAATCATCTCTATTACATTTCAATGATTATTCTATACTGGCATGCCACCAAAATCTGAAACTGAAAATAAGGACACAAAACTGAAAAAAAAGGCATTTTGTCATATTTGTTATAATCACACTGTTACAGAACGTGTGACGACGGTGATACACTTGAACGTTTTTCATAGAACTAGAGTTGTACGTTTTATAGATGGTACAAAGCAAACCTTTTCAGAACGTTCTAAGTAATACTATTTTTGAACGTCTTATCAAACGTTCTCTTGACACGAAACACGGTGTTTGAACGACTGTAACCGTTATTAGACGTTCACAGAACGTTCCCGTGCTACTTGGGGTTTCTTTCCTTGTTTATGTAATTCAAGTATGGCAGATCGTTTGCTAACCATAATGGTTATCACAACTAATTTACTTACACCTGTTTAGTCGCTTTCTAGGATCAATACTTAATGAAATAAATTTATAACTTTAGTGGTGTTACAGATATTTCGTTTGAAACTTCGTCCAAGTTATTTCTTGTCACCCTGTACAATATTATCGGGAAGTAAGAAACATTATTATTATTATTATCAGAAAATAAAATTATAATAGAAGAAAATAAAACTATCTGCACTCCTGCTTATATTTATAAAGGCAATTGGTGTTTTTGATATAAATAAAATACTTAAAAAAAAAAAAAAAAAAAAAAAAAAACCATAAAGAAAACGTGTCTAGATTAATTCTGGAGGTGTACAACTAGACGTCGTGACAATCACAAATATAAATTTGCAGCATTCTACAATCACTCATTTTTGAGCTATGTGAGATATTAAATCCATTTCGCAAATCGGGATTTCAATAATTCCTTATACATTATGCCTTATACGTACTTGCCAACTTACTAATTAATATTCCGCAAGATTGTTAGAACCGGCCTCTTTTTCCCCACCACTTTATTTTTCGAGAAATTTTCTTCCAATGTAATTAAGATTAAATAAGAAGAAAAATACTAAATGAAAAAAGGGGCACTAAAAATTGTACGGAATAATAATTAGTAAGTTGACAGGTATGCTTGGATAAGGAAGTAATGAATGTGAACGAGACACACTTAAAGTATCTATTTTATAAACTTTAATAGATTTTATGCGTGTTATGTTGTAAAACCCTTCACACGTGACAATTGCAGGAAAAACTGTAACATTATAATGTTTATATTTGTATCGTATCGGGAAATGTTTGTATTCTTTCGGGAAATGTTTGTATCAAATAAGGAAATTCACGGGAAATTAAAAAATCAGAAATCACAAGGGGGTAAAAAACAATAGAGAATTTAGCCTTGAATCCGAAAAACGGATAAGGTCCACTGTCCACAAGGTTTTTAAATTTATAAAAATGAATAATAATAATAAAAAAATAGTGATGCTAAATAATTTCACTAGACATGTGTTTATAGTTGTTCATGATTATAAAAGAAAAGAAAAAAAAATCAAGATTTTCCTGTCTTATTTAATTTACACACGAATTAACACCATATCGGTATGGAAATTTATTAGGTTAGGGATATAACTTGATTTTTATAAATATTATATTAACTTTAAAATCCTCTAGAACGTACATTGAACAGGATTGAACAGGGCGCAGCCCCCGCTCACCGCTCGAAGAGCGGTGTTGAGCGCTTCCAGAACTAAGTTCACGTGGGCTGCGCCAAGATGTTTATTGAAAGACAAAAAAAAAAAAAAAAAAAAAAAAAAATTACAAGAATCATCGCCAGGCAGAGCCTACTCGCGACAATGGGCGATGTGAAACAAGTTCAATTTACATAGTCTTTTGTTGGTCGGCATGCCGAGCCTAGCCGGTTCCTCGCGACAGAAGGCATGCTGACATGCTGTAATGTTATGTTGAAGTCCGAGAGGAATGGAGATGATCATTGTAGAATAGGTGTAGGTCATGTCAGACTCTTGCCGGGTAAAACCCTTCGCGACAGAGGGCCAGAGGTGCAGGACTGACTCTTGATGTGATTAAACAGCTTTTGTTGTTTTCCAAATTGACCAAGCTCAAGGGAAGTGGGAAAGATTAATCTGTTAAGTTTGAAATTTCATTTAATAGGAAATAAATTTTATATAGTTTAAATAATAGGGGTTTACGCGTGAGAATATTTTCTAGCCAATTATGGGGTCTAGGGGATGGGTTTCTAAGATGATAGGGAGCAGTTAGGGGGCAAGAGATAGTGATTAGGAGCGCCCTCCTCGCCACAAGGACATAGGGACGACCGACGACAATGAAATTTATGCAGGTAGGAGGGGAAAGGCCCGTGGCCTGTCAAAAAAGCCGCAACCGGAGGAGAAATGTTCCAGGAGACATTTGAGACTATTGAGATTAGGTTGTGGGTATGCCTCCCTTTTGAGGATTCATCCCACAGTGTTTGCCAATTTTGGTGCAGTAGTACCTTCAATTTACTTTTTACGTAGGATGGGGGTGCTGGAAGAGAGTGAAGAGTATCCTCCCCTTCAGTTGCAGCCTTCCCCAATGAGTCCGCAAGTTCATTGCCGACGACGCCTCTATGGGCAGAAACGTGTGCCAGGGAAATTAAGTGTTTTAATTTGGCGATTTTACGTTTTATGTCTAAGACTTGGGGGTGTTTAGTCTTGTGGCTAGTGATGGCCTGCAGGCTCGAGAGGCTGTCGCTGTAGATGTTTATTAGTGACAGCTGCGGGTTGCCTTCTGCCTAATCAAGGGCCTTTTGAATCGCAAAAAGTTCCGCTTGGAAAACGGTGTTAAAATTCTCAAGCCTGCATGCCCACCGATGAGCCTCAAGTCCGTTGTCCATGACGCAGAGCGCTGCTGCTACGCCAGAGTTCGTCTTTGAGCCATCCGTGTACACCGCAACAGGGACTGAGGGATCAAAGCTATTTTTTTGAGTGTTTACTACGAAGGATGCTGCGTCCTCTGCCGGGTGCAAGTCCCAGCTACGGATATGAAGTTGCAGTGGGGTGTTGGGGAAGATAGAATTAGTTATTGGCAGATCGTGTAGTTGGAGGATGTTGGTTTTTAAGTAATTGATAAATAGTTGTAGGTGGGCATGAGGGATTCCCGTAATGACAGTGAGGGCGTCAGTAGAGATCGTCCTGTAACCTCTCGAAATTTGGAGGAGGAAGGGACGTTGGATGGAGTCTAATTTGGCCTGATTTTGCTTCGACTGGTAACCACCCCAAATACCTGCACCATATGTTAGGATTTTGTCCACAATTGTTAAATACCATGTTTTCAGGAAGGAGGTGGAGATGCCCCACCACCTTCCTGCTAGTTTTATGGAGTTGTGGTAAATTGTCATAAGTTTCAGTTTTAGTTCGTGCAGGTGGGCGGTCCAGCTAAGTTTCCTGTCGATGGTCAGGCCAAGAAGTTTTAGGTGGGGTACATGATGGACACTGACGCCGTCTATTCTCACCACGGGAGATCTTTGAAGTAATTTGGGGAAGCCTAAAGTTAGCGCTTGGGTTTTTGAGGGGGAGAGGCATAGATCTAAGTCTTTTAAGAGTTTGCTAAAGAGAGGGAGGGCCTCCTTGGCCTGGTTCTCCAGGTCTTTCCTGATCCTTCCCGAGAGAATGACTGAGAAGTCATCAGCATATGCGAAAGTGGTGTGGCCCTCAGAATTCATGCGGATCAGTATCGAGTTGGCAATTATGTTCCATAAAATAGGTCCCAGGCATGAGCCCTGAGGGCACCCCTTAGTTTGGGGGAACTCTGTAGAGCCGTTACCCCAGTTTACTATGATTTTTCTTTTTGAGAGGTAAGAGCTGATGACCCCCGCCAGGTTACTCGGGCAGTTGAGTTTGTGTAATGCCTGTAGGATGTGGGGCCACTCTACGTTATCGAAGGCTCCTTTGATGTCGAGTGAGACTAAGGTGGTATATTCCAAGGACTTTGAGTTAGAGGCGCAGGAGCTTTTAATAGCCTGTAATGCTTGTTCACATGATCTGCCCTCTCTGAACCCGAATTGGTTTGGATGGAGAAGGTTGTTGGACTCCAGATGGTGGTTCAATCTGGTAACGACCAGTTTTTCTAATAGTTTGCCTAAAGTTGGCAGCAGGCAGATCGGTCGATATGAAGCGGGGTCAGAGGGAAGCTTCCCTTGCTTTAGGAAGTACACCACCTCGCCTCTTCGAAGGATTTCTGGAAAGTAACTATGCTCCAGGCATAGGTTGGCCCAGTCGCGTAATATGTGTGGTACTGTGTTGTAAGTGTGTCTTAGAATTAGAAAGTCCAGATTGTCTGGGCCAGGAGCCTTTTTAACGTTGAAGCTGAAAAGAGTGGCTTTGACTTCAGCCTCCGTGAAGGGGACATCCGAGGGAGTTGAGAAGGTGGGCACCTGGTAATTAGGATATTTACTCGGTGCAAAGAGTGTCGTTGTGATGTGTTCTAGGTTATTGCGTTTAGAGGAAAGAGCTGGAGGACGCTCTAGCTTCAGCTCCGTTGGTGTGAAAAACTTGTTGCTATAGAATTTTTGTGCTGTGCCGAAGACTTTTGTTTGTGTTGAGCAGAATTTTCTGTTGGTGAGAAATAAACTCAAAATGACATTCTTTCAATAATTACAAAAACTTTCGTTTTCATATTATTCTAAAAACATTTCATTTGACTCTTTTATTTCTTCATGCATATATACATCTACATTGTGACGACGCTATGACGCATTTGTTTTCTGATTGGCCGTCTGTATTTCTATGTACATGTAATAATGTATTTTTCGTTTTTCTTTTCTCCTTTTTTGATGTTCAGTTTTCATAATAAAAAGATGTGATTAAAAGGATAATACGTGGGTTCATTTTTATTCCCACAAAATAATGCAACATAAAATAATATATAATTTCCTAATACACAAACCAAGCTAAATGAGGCTGGTTTAATTAAATTGAAACATCATTATTTATATATTTGAAATTATCTTTTGAACAGCTTAGTAGAAAAGATATTTATAAAAGAAAATAGAAATTGGTTCTTCTTTTCATACATGGAATAAATTCATCTGTTTTTGCAAGCCTCATGGGATACTCATAAACAAGGTGAGTGCATTTTACTTACCTTATAAATCTTGAATTTAAATATTTGATAAAAGTTTCTTCTGTGAATTCTATCAGATTATGCTACTGACGCGCTAAATCGAAACTTTGAATTTATTCTTGACAGTTTTTTTTTCTTTGCATATTTGAAGAAACATTTGCTACATTTAAAATAATATTATTTTGCTACATTTAAAATAATAATAATGATAACAAATGTAAGCGAAAATAAATAAATATGTTTTCTTTTTGTTTCTTGAAAACGAAAGTATAGAAATAAAAGAATGTTTAAAATAAACATATGAATGATTAAATATAAAATTGTAGTTATTATAAACTAGAAAGAAAACAAAATTGAAATATTAAAATGAGTATCCTCAAGGACACTATAATTGAAAAACTTAACGCACAAAATTATGATGTGTGGAAGTTTAAATTAGAAATGTTTCTCCAAAAGGAAGATTTATATTCCGTGGTTCTTAACGATGCTCCGAATCCCATTACGGACACATGGAATAACAAAAATAGGAAAGCACGCGCCATTATAAACCTCTTAATAGAGGATAATCAAATAATCCATGTCAAAAATCTTGAGACCGCTAAAGAATGCTGGAACGCCTTAAAAGCTGTACATGAGCGTTCAACCCTCAGCAGTAAACTATTTTTGCTTAGAAAGCTTTACTCTACGAAATTAACTGAAGGTGGCGATATGATAGACCACTTAACTAACATCTATCAATTGCGAGATAAGTTAGCATCGCTCGGAGAAGAAATAAATGACAGGCACCTTTCAGCCCTAATGCTCTGTTCCTTACCTCCAAGTTATGATGTATTAATTACCGCTTTAGAATCGCGTGATGAAAAGGATCTTGTACCAGAGTTTATACGCTCGAAATTGATTGATGAATTTTCTAAAAGAAAAGAAAACAAATCTGAAAATAATTCAGTGTTAAAGGTTAAATTTAAACCGAAACCAGAAAATTCAAAGTTCTGCCGTTATTGTAAAAAAAAAATCGCATACAATTGAAGAATGCTGGCATCTTAAAAATAAAAATAAAGAAAAGACTCTGAAACAAACAAAAGCCAGCAATGCCAGATCAACTTTCAAATCTGGTATGTACTCTCAAGACAGACATAACGCGGATAGGGCTCTTATTACTGAGAGTGAAAATAAAAAACCTAACGATAAAATATTCACTCTATTTATCGGTGAGAAATCTAACAATTGGTATGTAGACTCAGGTTGTTCAACGCATGTATGCAATGATAGGAATAAATTTCATGAATTTAATCATAATAATTCACGCGTAACAATCGCGAATGGACAGGAGATAGAATCCCTGGGTCATGGGTCTGTGAAATTAAACACCATAAATTCCAATAACACACATAATACTATAATATTGAAAAATGTTTTATATGTACCAGAGATAGAGACAAACCTCATATCTGTAAAAGAAGCTACTGAAAATGGTTGTGTAGCAATATTTGAAAACAAATCATGCAAAATAATGCATGAAGGAGAAACATGCATTGAAGGTTACATTAACAACAATTTATACGAATGCAAAGTTAACTATGATACAACACACACTATAAACATGGTAAAAATATGTGAAAATACAAATTGCATTGATAAATGGCACATTAAATTAGGCCATAGAAACATTAGTCATATAAAACAATTAGTAAACAACAACATGGCAGTTGGGATAAAACTAGACAACTGCAAACATGATAATGCATGTGAAACTTGCATATTAACTAAATTAACGGACAATCCTTATCCCAAAAAGGCTCAGTTTAGGGCAACTAAAGCACTAGAGTTGGTACACACTGACTTGTGTGGACCAATGACAACCCCCACGGTCGGTGGAAAATACTATTTTTTAACTTTTATAGACGATTTTAGTCGATTTACAGTAATATACCTACTGAGAAAAAAGGATGAAGTTTTTGCAAAATTGAGGGAATATATCGCAATGACATCAAATAAATTCGGACGAACTTTGCATGCAATCCGCTCCGACAACGGAGGAGAGTATACCGGGACAGAATTAAATGAATACTTAACAAAATTAGGTATAGACCACCAATTCACTGTTCCCTATTCAGCTTCTCAAAATGGAACTGCTGAACGTAAAAATCGTACCTTAGTTGAAATGGCACGTTGTTTATTAAAAGATGGCAATTTACCAAATTCTTTCTGGGGGGAGGCAATAAATACCGCAGTTTACTTGCAAAATAGACTCCCAACATCTTCGTGTGAATTGACACCTTATGAATTATGGACAGGTCGAAAACCTGACTTATCAATGTTAAAACCATTTGGTTGTCGTGCCTATGCATACGTACAAAAGGTACACAGAGGAAAATTAGATAATACGGCACAGGAAGGTATATTCGTAGGGTACGACAATAGAAGTAAAGGATATAGGATCTGTATAAATGGCAAAAACATAATTATTAGTCGAACCGTAAAATTTGTAGAAAATGAAAAACAAGCGATACTTAAATATGACACATCACAAAACAATGATGAGAAAAGTGATAATAAAAATCCATCACCAAATTTGCAAATAATAGACTCAGAGATAGATGAAACTAATGATAGTGTTGTGTCAGATAATTCTCAAAATACTCCACGTAGATCACAAAGATCTAATAAAGGGGTACCACCAGATAGATTCGCATTCACATTACACAATGAAAGGATAAGTGAACCAAAATGCTGGGATGATATAATAAGTATGGAAAACCCTGTAGAAAAGGAAAATTGGATCAATGCTACATTAGATGAAATAAATTCACTCAAGCAGAATGACACCTGGGATTTAGTTGAGGTTTCACCAGGGATGAAAATAGTAGGGTGCAAATGGGCATTCAAAGCAAAATATAACAGTCAGGGCCGTGTTGAAAAATACAAAGCTAGGCTGGTTGCGAAGGGCTTTTCACAGAAATATGGAATAGACTACGATGAGACTTTCGCCCCAGTGGCGTCTCACACAACTTTGAGAAGTTTTTTGGCAATGAGTCTTTATAAGAATTTAAGTCTTAGACATATTGATATCAAGACTGCATTTTTACACGGTAAATTGAGTGAAGATGTTTATATGCATCAGCCAGAAGGATACGTGGTATCCGGGGAAGAACATAAGGTGTGTAAATTAAAAAAGGCAATATACGGGCTAAAGCAGGCCGCGAGAGCATGGAATTTAAAATTGAATGAGTCATTACTTAACTTAGGCTTTATTCAAAGTCAATTCGACAAGTGTCTTTATAAACGTAAACAAAACGATGTAACTACTTATGTACTTGTGTATGTCGATGATTTGTTAATAGCGGGGAATGATCAACAAATAAATGAAATTGTAAACAAACTAAAACAAGAATACCCGTTAACAGACTTGGGAGAAGCAAAACAATATCTTGGGATAAATATTAATCGTCCTAATGAAAATACAATGACTCTTGATCAAACACACAAAATACAAGAACTTATAGTCAAATACGGTTTAGAAAATTCAAAACCTACAGACACTCCTATGGACACAGGTTACATAAAATTAAATGACGAGGAAAACCTTTTACCAGAAAATACACAATATAGACAGGCTGTAGGCGCATTGTTATATATTTAAACCGTGTCACGTCCGGATATTAGCGCCGCGGTAAATATTTTGAGTAGAAGAAATGAGCGCCCAAGAGCAAAAGATTGGGAAGCGGTAAAAAGATTAATGAGATATTTAAAAAGTACAATTAATCTTAAATTGACATATAATAATATTGAAGAGCCTGTCTTGAGGGTATATGCAGATTCCGACTGGGCAAACGATCCCAGTGATCGTAAGTCTACAACAGGAAATTTGTTCTGCATAGGAGCAAATACTGTATACTGGACAAGCAAAAAACAAAAATCTGTATCAATGTCATCAGCGGAAGCGGAATATATTTCTGCAGCAAGTGCCGCGCAAGAAGTAAAATGGCTTATAAACCTTTTTGAAGAAATTGATATGCAACAAAATTGTCCTATTACACTCTATGAAGACAATCTTTCTTGCATCAAATTGGCCGAAAATGATAAGTTTCGACAGAAAACTAAACACATCGAGTTAAGATACCATCTGATTCGAGACCTTGTTGAGCAGGGCACAATAAAGATTGAGTATGTAAGCACGGAAAATATGATCGCCGATGTGCTCACGAAGCCTCTGCCGAGACATTCTTTTCGAAAATTGCGAATTTCCTTGTTGAACTGTGATTGAATGTCATCGAGTTTACGCAGGGGTGTTGGTGAGAAATAAACTCAAAATGACATTCTTTCAATAATTACAAAAACTTTCGTTTTCATATTATTCTAAAAACATTTCATTTGACTCTTTTATTTCTTCATGCATATATACATCTACATTGTGACGACGCTATGACGCATTTGTTTTCTGATTGGCCGTCTGTATTTCTATGTACATGTAATAATGTATTTTTCGTTTTTCTTTTCTCCTTTTTTGATGTTCAGTTTTCATAATAAAAAGATGTGATTAAAAGGATAATACGTGGGTTCATTTTTATTCCCACAAAATAATGCAACATAAAATAATATATAATTTCCTAATACACAAACCAAGCTAAATGAGGCTGGTTTAATTAAATTGAAACATCATTATTTATATATTTGAAATTATCTTTTGAACAGCTTAGCAGAAAAGATATTTATAAAAGAAAATAGAAATTGGTTCTTCTTTTCATACATGGAATAAATTCATCTGTTTTTGCAAGCCTCATGGGATACTCATAAACAAGGTGAGTGCATTTTACTTACCTTATAAATCTTGAATTTAAATATTTGATAAAAGTTTCTTCTGTGAATTCTATCATTTTCTCCATGCGTCGTGTTTTGCCGTGTTAAGTTGTTTTTTGAAGAGTGCCGAAAGTTGTTTGATTTTTTGTTGATGTTGGGGTATAATCGCGGGGTCTAAGAATCTTTGTTGGCGTTTTAGTGCTGTCAATTTGTTGCGCATGGAGCGTAGTTGGGGAGACCAGAAGTTGTAGGTGAATTGCCGACCGCATTTTTTGAACCTGAAAGAGGAGGTGGCTACAGAGTGGAGTGTTTGTATTAGTTTTACTGTGAGTTGTTCTAATTGTATAGTGTTTTTAACTGTGTGTAAGTTTTGACTTAAGTTTGTTAAGGGTGTTTTGATTAGTGAATTGAACTTATTAAAGTTTTTATTTTTTGTTGCGAATCTTTTGGAGTATGTGATTACCGGTTTTGTTTCTAGTGTGTATGTTATGTAATTGTGGTCTGTGCTATTGTGTATGTCCAGGACTGACCAAGCTGAGATTCTTGCAGTGGTTTTTGGATTGACCAAGGTAAAATCCGGCCAACCCTTGGCTCCGTCCTTTTCGAATGTTGGATGTGAGTTTTCAA
The DNA here is from genome assembly GCA_963930645.1 of Salticus scenicus. Lineage (NCBI taxonomy): Eukaryota > Metazoa > Arthropoda > Arachnida > Araneae > Salticidae > Salticus > Salticus scenicus. Next base: position 283,970,917 of record OZ005648.1, read on the forward strand.
TGTTGGCTAAGTTTAAGTTGTGCGAGGCTATGAATTCTATGAGGCTGCGACCTCTTACATCCTCACGTGGAGAACACCACAGTGGGGAGTTAGCATTGAGATCACAGCCGCAGATGAAAAGTGTTTTCTGTGATATTAAGTGTTGCCATTCCTCCAGGCATGACTCAAAATCTGCTGACGGGGCTGCGTATGCGCTGCCAAGGATCAACTCACCCTCCCTTGTGGTGAGTGTAATGAAGACACAGTGCTCCCCTGTGTAAAGGTGGGTGTAGTTGAGATTTTGTGTGTTTATGACAATGTGGGCAGTGTTCTGTTTGGAGCTGAATCTAGGCCAGGAGGTAGGGAAGCCATACAGATCTCCCCCAACGGTGCAGTAAGCGTCCTGCAGTAGCCCGAAGTCGTAGGAACTCTTTTCCATGAAGGTTTGTGCTGCCGAGTTCGCCGCCTTACACCCGTTAAGGTTGATCTGCAGGAAGCGGAGACTGTTGAAATTGGGCCTGGGTTGAATAGTTGAGGAAGCTGCATCTTGGGGAGACGAGGAGAGAACTTTCTTTTTGTTTTTCTTTTTAATTTTGAGTAAATTTAAGGGGTGGGCTCAAGAGGAGATTACGGAGGCTAGAGCTAAGGCAATGAGAAGTTAAGAAGATAGAGAGACTTACCCTCTTGCTTGATCTCTTTGGGTGTAGTAAGCTGAGGGTGGTGGTTGAAAATACATCTCCTCACGATCCACTTGGGGCTCATAGTCGAAAAATCTTGGGCCTGTAAACTGCATTTGAGGAGGGCCATACATGTATGGATACGGCCAGTTGGGAGGGTTACACGAAGCAGTACCCTGCTTGTTTGGACGGGAGCGGGATCTTGCGTTTTGGCGTTGGTTGTATTGCTGTGTTTCGTATTGTTGTGGCTGTTGGGTCTTTGCAGGAGATGTTTGGTAGAGACTTTGTTCCTGTGTGTTGGTGGTGTTTGGCGGAGGTCTTCTGGAGGTGGAGCGATTTTGCCGCCTGCCTCTGGAGGAGCCTGTGCGTTTGTTGCTATTGTTTGGTTGTATCCGGGTGTTCTTGTTAGTTGTTTGCTGTCTTGTGTTTTCTGGTTGTGGTGCGGTCGGTGGGTTTGTGGTGATTGGGTACTTCTTGTTCAGAAAGTCTCTTTTTCTGGAGTACATATCTTCCAATATGGGGCAAGACAGGGAGTAGGCAGGGTGTTTGGAAGGAAGGGCCTGTAGACCTTGCTTTCGTCTATTGCTGTTTTCCCTCTGGCAGTTAATACAGCTGGGCCTGAGGTTGCATTTGTCATTTTTATGCCCCCCTGAGCAGTGCGAGCAAAACACATTATTTGTGCAGGTGTGCACCGTGTGGTTGAGGGCTTGACAATTGGAGCACCTGCTGATCTCTGTGTATGGTCTCAGGAAGCATTTGAAGAGACCCAGCTGCACTGATTGTAATGCCAGAAAGGCCTCTGCCAGTGGTGTGGGCATGTGCAGGATCCAGTTGTTTGTGTTGGGAATTTTTGAGTGTTGCTTTCTTAAAATTTGTATGGTAGATTCTTTGTTGTGAGTGCCTGTGATGTCGTGAAGTCTTTGTTGGAGTTGTTCCGCTTCCATGTCTGCTGGGACTCCCATGAGGAGGATTCTCATAGGAGGGCAGAGTTTCTCTGAGACTTTTAGACGGCTTGCAATTTCTGGATTGGTGTTAAGTTCTTGTGTTAAGGTCTTTGCATCCGTTTCAGTTTTGCAATGCACATCCACTGCAGAACGGAAAATTTTCGTGAAAGCAATTTGTGCCTGTGTTGACACATGGTAAGTCCTCAGAATGTCCATCACTTGCCTTCCACTGTCCTGTTGTGATTGTGATGTGACATGTATTATTCTTCTTGATTGTTGTCTTGCTCCCTGGGCTTGTGTGAAGATGTTTTGTGTTCTTTGTTGTTGGCTAGGGATGTTGCGTGGAGAGGTTGGGCTCAGAAGTTTCTGCATGTAGGTTGGAGTGTTTTGTGTGGTCGTTGATGTGGATGGTAGGTGGTCCTCGTGTGGGTTTTCTCGTGTGGGTTTTCTCGTGAGTTTTCTTCATTTGGTAGAACTGATGTATTTGGCTTTATGTTTTCTTTTAGATATGTTTCTTGTCTGTATAGGGCATCATTTAAGTTGTTTTGAAGGTCTTTGATTTCTTGCAGTCTATTGTTTAAGAGAGTGAATTCGGGTTGGAGGTCTAGCTTGAGGTTAACTGAAGGGGAGTTGATATACTGCAGGTTGTCTGTTTGATGCTTCGGCTTCGTAAGTTCGGTTGATCTTGGGGGGAGTGGGGGTGGTAGAGTTGAGGTTTGTGTTTCTGTTGAGGTTACTGTCTTTGATGGCGTAGTCTGTGTTGTCTGTGATGTTGTTAGTCCTGTTGATGTTTGGCTGTCTGTATTGGCTTTTGTTTTGGTTGCCTTGTTTAGGAGTTTGATTCTGATGAACGCTTTGTTCAATGCTTTAGTGAGACTTTTCCCAGGTTGAGTTTTAGAGATCAAGTCCATTGCAACTATGACTACATTTTTTATTGTATTGTACTGAGTGAAGTCCTCATAAACAACTTTTGGCTTGTCGGATTCCTTGGTAAAGTCTTTAGCTTTAAGTTTGGTTTTGTTTTTATTTTTTGAATTCGTTGAGGTGCAGGATCTCGTTGTGATGCAAGATTTCGTGGTTTGATCGGAAGAGGCACTGGTTGTGGAGACGTCTGAAAAGTCACCGTCGTCTTTCTCCAGGTGGTCATCGCTGTCTATATCCGACATAATGTTATTTAGCTTTGATAAAAGCTGTTGTTTTATAATACTGGAGAATGGTGCTGATTAGCAATTAATCAAAGCTTTTTAAAAGAGAAAAAATCTAGTGAAGGTGTACCAGAAAAAACATGGGAGGGCTTTCCCAGTCACGCAAACGCGCACCAGACGCAGAACGTCAAAGCTCAAAAAAAAAAAAAAAAAAAAAGAAGGTGTTTAATGAAAAAATAAATAAATAAATAAATAATAATAATAAAAAAAATAAATAAAAGAAAACTTTTTATAAGTGAATAATTTTTATAAGTGAATAATTTAAATGAAAAGTACCCTGGGAAGGGGGAAGGGAAATGAAGGGAAAGGTGAACCAGCTGTCAAAAAAAAAAAAAAAACATGAGCGGAAGGGGACAGTGCTGAAAGGAAGGGGCTGGCCAAGATCTATTCAGCGGAGCAATGAAAATTTAATAAAATAAATAAATTAATTAAAAAAAAAAAAAAAAAAAAAAAAAAAAAACGTAAATTCGGAGGGGGAAAAAAAAAAATTAGGGGGTGTTTTGGAAAATTGGCGCCCAGGTTGCCAAATAGCCAGGAAAGAAAAGAAAAAAAAAACACTATAAAAATTTTGGTTCTCCGGTCGCCAAAAAGCCGAAAATGAAAAAAAAAAAAAAAAAAGACATGGTTAATAAAATTTGGTTAAATTAAACAAAAGGCAACCGGAGACGCGAAAACCAACATTTGGATTAAGAGAGATAGAATTTAAAGAATAGGGGAAGCGCCCTCTGGCGGGAAAAAAAGGGAGTTAGCTCAGAGGGTGGGGCAAGCAAAAACCTATTCAACGGTATAAAGCAATTTGAAATTGAACAATTAGGGGCTGAAAAAACGACAAAAAACCGAAAAAACTGGAAATGTTAAAATAAAAGGCGCCAAATAAATGGTTAAAAAAAAATAAATAAATAAATAAATAAATAAATAAAATAAAATAAGTAAATAAATGCTTATAGCACTTAAGTAATTGGAGAAGACAAGGTCCTTGGCATAAATACACGCTAAAAGAATGATTAATATAAGTGGCAAGATAAAAATTTTTAATAAACAGCAATTATAAAAATTTTGGTTCACCGGTCGCCAAAAAGCCAAAAGAGAAAAAGTACGACGTGGTTAATAAAATTTAGTTTAATTAAACAAAAGGCAACCGGAGACGCGAAGAACGAACATTTGGAATAAGAGATATAGACATTAAAGAATAGGGAATGCGCCCTCTGGCGGGGGGAAAAGGGAGTTAGCTCAGAGGGTGGGGCAAGCAAAAACCTATTCAACGGTATAAAGCATAATAAAATTGAACAATTAGAGGCCGAGAAATTCACAAAAAACCGGAAAAACTGGAATTGTTAAATAAAAAGGCGCCAAATAATTGGTTTAATAAAATTGCTATTAGCACTTAAGTAATTAGTGAAGATAAAGTCCTATACGTAGTGACAGGTTAAAATAAAGATTGGATTAGATTGCAAGTTAAAGTTTGTAAACACAGTTATTAAAAATTTGGTTCCCTGGTCGCCAAAAAGCCAAAAATTTAAAAAGCACGATTTGGCTACAAAAATTTAAATAAAAAAATAAAAGGCAACAAAAAACTCTAAAATACTATGGTAACTTAAAAAGATATAGGAAAAGGGAGATAGGAAATGCGCCCTCTAGCGGGGAGGGAGGAGGGTTAGCTGAAAGGGTGGGGCAACTCAAGACCTATCCAACGGTATAAGATAATTGAAAATCCGATAACCAGTCCACTCAAAACGGAGAAAAATGTAAATAATTTAAATCCTTAGGATAAAACTGTCATAGGAACTAACTCAATTGATTAAAAACAATGCTAAACGTAACCATCCCAGGGCACAGCAAGGTTGAGACAATTTAGAGAAGCATTAGAACCCCACTGATTAAAAAGAAATTACTTAATCTTCCATAATTTAAGGAACACATAATTAACAAAAACAAGCAATTTTAAGAATGGTTGGCCACCTCAATACAGTGTGATTTAGAAATATTGCATGGCAACGAGTTTGCCGTTAAAATCCATGCCCGCGAAATCGTTAGGGATTAACCAATGAGAAAATACTCAAAAAACATTCACTATATTATCAGTGGCAACAGCATTAAAAGTTATGGTTTAGTTTTGAAAAAAAATCCCGATATAAATTGGGAAAGGGAAAATCAATAAAATCAAATACATTGTAAGAATCAGTAAAGGGGAAAATAAAGGGAAGATTAAAAATGAAAAACGTAATTATAATGATAAGTAATAATGATTTAAGTATATTGAGTAATTATAAATTTGATTACAGTGACAAATAATGATTAAATTATGCATAGAAGATAACATAAACTTGATTTTCATTAATTAACTAATTTATATTTAAAGAAAATGCCCCTACAGAAGTTCTGTATAGGGAAAAAACTCAAGTAAAAACACAACATTATAAAAATAAACATAAAAAACTAATCAGTGGGGCTAGAGACAAAAATTATATATCTGAGGAGAGCCTGAACATTCCCGCATCCAACACAACACAGTACGCAACCAGTACTCACCCCTGACCCTAGTAGTTTAGCCGGCCATCGAGAGCGCTGAGGCAAACTTCATCACACTCGGGAGGAGACACCCTATCTAGAACGTACATTAGTTAAAATGCTCCGAAGAGAAACTTAAATGAAGGAAAAAGTGAATTGTATAGTTTTTAAGTGGAAAAGGAATGAGACACCCTTCGCCGTATAGCTAATGAAATTTGAAGGTCTAAAAAACGCTAAAGAAAATGTGATTAGATGTGGAACTGGTGGTTTGATAGAAAAAAGATTTGGTGTATTATAAGAATTACAGGGCTGCCACAGGTGGTATTATTATTTTTATTTATTTATTTATTTTATTTTTCTTTTGCACCATTATTTCCATAACATAAAATTAATAATAAATTTATGCAGGCAAAGTGCAGATTGACTCACAAAATTATATTATAAATTTTATTTATTATTATTTTATTTTATTTTATTTTATTTCATTTTATTTTGGAAATAATGGTACGAAAAGAGTATAAGAAAAAGTTGCGTCTGGCAGCCCTGGAGTTGTCTTTTTGAAATCGAAGATGCGTAAATCTTACTGCTTTATTAAAAATGGCTGCTGCTGAAAATGTTTTTTATTTTGATTGAAAGATTATGGGGTTCAACATTTAATTGCGTTGTAAATAATTGGTATTTCACAAAAAAAGTTTAAATGATAGACAATAAACAGCGACAACTGTCAAACATAAAATGATACGAAGAGAAACTGTGTTAAAGACAATGTAGACTGGTAAAATTTTTGGTTGAGAAACGTTTTGTTCTTGATTGATCAAACAGTTTTAACTTCAATTTACACGATTTGAGAATAGCAAAAGATACTATATGGAGACACCATTTTAAAGGGGGATCCTTTATGTTCTGGGAAGCGATTAAAATTAATGGCAAAGGGAATTTATTAGTTATGTCTGATACTATGAACACCGAGATAACTATTATAAATTTAAACATACAGCTCATAGCATACTGCTCCCTTTTAGGAGGGGGGGGGGGCATAATTTTATTTTTCAAAAAGATAAAGTTTCTTGCCTTATAAAAAAACAGTTTATAGAAAGAAACATTAATATATTAACCGAGTTTTCTAATTTCCAAAACTTAAAAATTGCAGATAATTCTTGAACTTATCGTATTAGAAAAGTGCATGCAGATGGAAGGAAGTATTCTTCATTTTAAGAGCTTGAGAATAAAATTTACGTTTTATGGAATGGTACTGTACAGAATAATTGGAAATTCTTGTTAAAATTATGCTAGGCAAAAAAGTTGGTTGTCTCGCTATGAAAAAATGGCTTCATAAAATATTGACTTAAGAATGATGAATTACATAATGATTATTACACAAAATCGTGAACAATTGAACAGTCCTTATAATTGTGAACATGTAAAAAAATAACTTTTTGACAATAGTTCTATTTTTACAGGTAGGAAAATGATAAATATTCACAGTTATTGTCTATAAATGTAATTTCAAACAAAAAGTAATCTGATGTGTCACTCACTCGACTTTTTCTTACCCTGAAATGTAACACTATAAATCGGATTGGAGATTAAGGTGTAAGATAACTAGTATTGTTATATAAACTTACATTAAAAACAATTGAAATTAAACTTCAGAACAGCTTTATTTGACCAATAATTCTGTGTGAGAAGGACTACCACTCCCTCAACCCCTCTGTTTGATTACTGTATCTATATTAATATAGAATTCAAATCTGTTATTAAACTTGCCTAAAATTATTTGTTTTTAAGTTATCCTGATAAGAGACAGAGACAAAGATCAAACACTTCAAATTTGACTTAAAATTTTGCATCAAAACGTATAATATACAAAAAAAAAAAAAAAAAAAAAGGACGAATATTTAGTTTAAAAATACATTATTTACCGTACAGGTATGATGGACTAATTTCAATTTCTGAGCAGTTTTCCTGAACGTGGTAAATTATTATAGTAAAGAAATTCCACTAATTACATTCAATAAAAAAGAATGTTTTTGCTCAATTATTGGCAATTCCGTATATCTTCTAAAAATTATCTACACACCACATTGTGCATAAAAACATAATCCTATATTGATAACAAACTGCCCTTCCATCATTTTTCAAGTATTATGCTAGTTCTTTTGTGTAGCTCTGTAAACGAACTGTGAATGTTTTCCATACCATATTCTACATCAAACATGCTTTTAGACATATGAAACATATATATTCGTTTCATTCGGTTTAGTGCAGTTTATAGGTGTTAAACTCTACTTACCTGCAATTTCCCCCATAGACGTAATGTATTTGAATACTCTTGGGTGTCCCAGTACACGAGCTATTTCCTTGATCTCGACGAAAAGCATAGTGTAGCACATCCCTATATAATACAAATTTAGAATAGTGAGTTTGAACTTTTTGCTGCTGTTTGTTCTTGAGATATGCTGATAAAAACAACACACAGACTAACCGTTGAAAACATGTTTTTCATGTCCAGGGAACCTTAAAACGTGAAAATATAACAAAAACTCAGTTTCTAAAACTTGACTCAAAACCAATACTTTCCTACTGTTTTTATAATTATAAGATCTAGTGAATTACTTCTTACAAGTATAATCAATGTCCTTCTAAAACAGGGTTACAAAAAAAAAAAAAGAAAAGAAAAGAAACCTCCCTAAAAAAGTAACTTTTTTAAGATATCCTAAACACGATTTAATTATAAAATGTCTCTGTGCATGTGACAAAAGCTTGCGGCAGCGCTAGTTGAAGATTTAATGGCCAGAATTTTCTACAAATTTATATTTAGTTGTACCTAGATATAAATGTTTGTTTAGATTTGTATCTATCAACTTTTGACACAAACCTACCAGCATATGACAATGATATTCTGTGATGGCCATCAGCTTTGCTGATTTAATTTGAATACACATCGATCACGAGGTGGTAGTGCTACACTGCAATTTTTTCCCATATACGGGAAGGCTATATCTCAGCTTCTATAGTGTATAAATGCACCAAATGTAATATAAGAGATAACTATTGCAAAAACAAAAATGCTCGCTTAATTTGGTCATATATCGACCGACAGTTGGCGCTGCTATCCCGCATTTTCTGGCAGTTTCCATAAGATTATATCTCAGCATTTGTTGGTTGAAATTACACCACACTGTATATGTAAAATCTTTATAGTTCGGAGACGCTAGGATTAAATGTTTGTTTATGTCAACCGGTAGGTGGCGTTGTTATATAGAATGATATAAAAGAACGTTTTTTGAGGGCCACAATATACTAATTTACTTTGATTATTCCGTATCAAATATATTTGCTTTGTATTGTTTTATAAAAAAAAAATACAATTTAATATATGTTGTTATATCAAGTGTTATGAACAAATACACTTGGTACGGCCCTCGTAAAAGAAAGTTTTGTGAGAGTCACAACATATTAGTTTACTTTGATTTTTCGTATCAAGTGTATTTGTTCATGTTAGCCGGTAGGTGGCGTTGTTATTGCCGAAACGTCAGTGGAGGCTCTACATTGAGACTCAAAACGGTTTTGGGCTGTGTCTGTGTGTCTGTCTGTCTGTCTGTCTGTCGCGCGATAGCGGCCGCAGAAATAGCGCTATTGACTTGACATTTGGTACACATGTTCATGAGCCCCACGAAATCAGCTGTATAGTTTTTGGTATGTATTCCATTTGTAGTTCGTATACAGGGACACGCCAAAGTTTTTCTTATCATTACGGCCTATGGGAGGAATTTGTATGTATCGCGATAGCGGCCGCACAAATAGCGCTATTGACTTGAAATTTGGTAGACATGTTCATGAGCCCCACGAAATCAGCTGTATAGTTTTTGGTATGTATTCCATTTGTAGTTCGTATACAGGGACACGCCAAAGTTTTTCTTATCATTACGGCCTATGGGAGGAAGTTGTATGTATCGCGATAGCGGCGCAAAAATAGCGCTATTGACTTGAAATTTAGTATACATGTTCAGGAGCCCCACGAAATCACCTGTATAGTTTTTGGTATGTATTCCATTTGTAGTTCGTATACAGGGACACTCCAAAGTTTTTCTTATCATTACGGCAATGGGAGGAATTTGTATGTATCGCGGTAGCGGCCGCAAAAATAGCGCAATTGACTTGAAATTTGGTACACATGTTCATGAGCCCCACGAAATCAGCTGTATAGTTTTTGGTATGTATTCCATTTGCAATTCGTATACAGGGACACGCCAGAGTTTTTCTTATCATTACGGCCTAAGGGGGGAATTTGTATGAATCGCAATAGCGGCCACAAAAATCACGCTATTGACTTGCAATTTGGTATACATATTCATGAGCCCCACGAAATCATCTGTATGTTTTTGGGTGTGTATTCCATTTGTAATTCGTGTACAGGGACACGCCAGGGTTTTTCTTACCATTACGACCTACGGGAGGAATTTGTATGTACCGCCATAGCCACCGCAAAAATCAAGCTATTGACTTCCAATTTTTGACGAAACGTCAGTGGAGGCCCTCTGTTTAGACTCAAAAGGATTTTGGGTGCCGTCTGTCCGTCTGTATGTCTGTCTGTCGTGTGATAGCGGCCGCAAAAATCACGCTATTGACTTGAAATTTGGTACACATGTTCATGAGCCCCACGAAATCAGCTGTATAGTTTTTGGTATGTATTCCATTTGTAGTTCGTATACAGGGACACGCCAAAGTGTTTCTTATCATTACGGTCTATGGGAAGAATTTGTATGTACCGCAATAGCGGCCGCAAAAATCCTTCGATTGACTTGCAAATTGTCGCACACTTTCCAGCTTTGCATATAAGTAGCTGTATAATTTTTATTGCTATATTGTTTATAAACTGTGTACAGGGACACGCCAAAATTCTTAACATTACGGCGTATGGGGTGAATTTCGTTTAAACGTATTTTAATATACCATTACTTTGCAATCAAGAAAATGAAACTAGCGTACGTGAGTAAGATGCTTAAACTTATGTTGTTTGAAGAAAATATGTGCTTCTAAGATTTCTAATTAATGTACATGACCTTACAAAAGTGTTCTGACAATGTCGCGGTGTCATCCAAACGATGTTAAATTTGGAACAATTATTAATTTTAAATGCTAAATAAGCTGAATAGTTTTTACTGGTGTATACAATGTTTATGGTTCGTTTACAGAGACACACAAAAAAATTTCGTAACATTGGAGCCTATGGACAAATTTTTATTTAAGCGCGCACTTTAATGCGTTAATGCTGAATTGAAATTAATAAAATTAACATACATTATAAAGATGCTTAAAATCATGTTTACTCTTAAAAAATGGTATGTATCGACTAAATAATTAATGGGACCACACAAAATAATTACGAGTATGTACTGTAATCATCCAAATAATGTCAAATTAGTTTGAAAAATTAATGAGTTATAATTAATTAGGTTTATTCTTATTATTGGCGTTTATAATGATTGTGGCTACTTTACCGGGATATATAAAAGAATTTCGTACTATTACGGTCTATAGTCGGTATTTCTTAAGAGTATTTTAACATGGTTACACTACACCCCATCAAATATAATGAAATTTTATTAGAATTTTAAAAGCATTTTTTCCTGTGGAAAATTGTGGTATAGAATTGGTAGTTAACTTAAAGGTTACGCAAAATATTTCCGATATGCTATGTATTTTTTTTTTTTTTTTTTTTTTGTATGAAATTTGGTAGTTATTAAATTTGGTAATTATGAATTTCAGGGAAATAATACAAGACCGTCGTTTATTAAGAATACATATTGTTGCGTACTTGGGGGGTTCGTAAGTTGTCCGAGAATGAAAGGCGAAACTTGTAATAATTCAGTGATTTATTCACAGAAAGTTCCAGAAAAATACAGGTCTATAAACCAAGTATTAGCTTCAATTCTACCAGTAAACACAGCTTAATCAATAGCCGTTAACAGCACAACAACAGCACAAACTGTTTAACAATAACACATAAAGCAAGTCTCATTCAAAAAGGCTCAAGGCAAAGCAAGCTGACGCAGATCTGAGACTGACTGCCTCGGTGAAAAAAATGCTCCTTTTATACTTTTCTATCGAACCCAGGCTGTTCTGGAAAATTCTCGTATCTCATCAGCCAATGAGATTAGAGCGTCCATATTTGGTATATCCATAATAAGGAATTTCTCGCCAAGGTCGCCAAAAAATCGCCAAAGAGGGAAACAGTCGCCAAATTTGGCGACAAATCCATTTCTTCCCTTCTTGGAGCTTTTTAATGCGTTTTTAAGGGAAAATTAGGCTATTTTAACACTAAAATGACTAGAAATGCAGAAAATTAGCATTTTATCAACTTACTAAGCCTCGTTGAAAGAATTTATGGAAAAGTAAATACAATTATTTAATATTCCGTATCACTTAATATGATATACAGATAAGTATACAAAGAGAGATAGAGCAGGGGGTTGAGGGAGGCTGCAGCCCCCCCTCAGGAATGTATCTGATTATGATAACAAGTCTATCGAATCAATATATACTGTTATATAATAAGGAATAAATAAAAATGACCTATTGAATAATGTCTGATACAAATAGGACGTTGAGGCTCCTGATCTGCAGATCCACTAGTATAGAATGCTATAAAAGAACGTTTTGTGAAGTTCACAGTATACTAGTCTACTCTGATTTTGTTCGTATCAAGAGTATTTGTTCATATTAGCAAGTAGGTGGCGTTGTTATATAGAATGCAATAAAAGAACGTTTTCTGAGGGCACAACATACTAGTTTACTTTGATTTTTCTGTATCAAATATATTTCTCAATTTATTTCCACACTTACAATCGTACCACGTGAACTTCCGCCTTCTATAATCCTTGTTGGTTAAATGTTCAGCCAGGCTTTTTCCTTTTCCCGCGTGAAACACAGTTATTCATTATTATTCCTTTTGTATTTTTCATGAATAATAATCGTCACTGGCATTCAGAACATTTTCCTTCGCTGTGCTATTACTTGGATTCTAAATGAAGTTAATCTAATCGTATTTCACACTCCACAACAAAAACTACTGAATATGTTTAAAAGCTTAATATAATCTTTTTTTATTGTTTTAGAGTTAATGGATGCATTTTAAGAATAAACTGTTTCCGGGGATACACATATAATGGTTTTAGCCATTACCGGTAGATGTGCAATAATGGAGATTTAAAGTATTTGTAAGCGAAATTGCTCAAGATATTTTTCAAAGTTAAGCATGCACCGAAGAAAAGATTTTAGTATTTGTAGTTTAATATTACACTGATTGAAAAAAAGGGAATTTTAGACGTATCAGTAATTTAAAAGAATGAATTTTGAATTACTTTTCACACCGGGAAAAGTATTGGGAAGTTAAAAGGATAAAGCAGAATTGGAGTGACAGCAAACTTCTTTAATAAACTTAACTTTTTTTCTTTTACAAATGGGCATGAGTTTATCATTAATTTTCCGAATCTGAGTTAAAATTGAAATTATTTTTTTATTACTTTCTTCGGTATTCAAGAGAAGAGAATAGTAAGTTTCGACTTAAAGTTTTTGATTAATTTGCATGTTTTGAGAGGTACAAGTAACGATTTGCCTTTTTTAAGAAAATTCCTGTCGGTCTCTGACAAACATTTTGTTCGGATCTAACTCAAGAACTAATGCACAATATTTCATATATATTTATATGTTGTAGCACTTGACATAAATTAGTGCTTTTGAGACTTTGGTGCAAACAACGAGATATACAAAGTAGAGTAATAAATGGTAACCCTTGAGAAGGTCCAAGATGAGTCATGTGACATGCTCTCCTTGCACCTGCGTATTCGATGGTTCCCTTGGTAACAGCTTATTTTCAGAAAATTTCTATGGCAACGGTTTGGAGATTGTTCTTCGCATAAGTCATAAACGCCAATGTTTTTGTTTACTTACGTAGTTTAATATTCTTTTGTTCTAAATCATTTTGATTTTGATTTTACTACTCTTTTATTTCGTGTAGTTGAACTTTAACCGACAAAAGGCTTAAAAATAGTTGAAAAATTATTATTTGTTGTTAAATTTAGCTCTTTAAAAGTTTAAATTTTCTTTTATAAACACTTTTAAACTTTGTTGGGAAACGATGAAAGAAAAGGTATTTTATTTATTAAAATGTGACATATGCGTAAAATTATTTTAAAAACAATTTATTTCGGTCATAGGACTGTCATGTTACCTAATAATAATGATAATTTGTCGAACTGATATTTTAAATGCCAAAATAGCGATAAAGGGCCAAACACAGCAACCAATTCGAGCATGTCATGTGATTCATCTTGAACCACGGAAAGTTAATCCTTCATCCATTGAATCAGCACTCTAATTTATATCTCGTTGGGTGAAAATCGCCAAACAGGTAGCGTTGCCATCACGTTTTTTCCTAACTTTTAATATGGTTGTACAGGTCAAAATTTTATATAAATGTACACAGTTAGCATTATTTTTACCCAATCATTGCGAAAATGAAAAAAAAAAAAATTGTTAATAATAATAGTCAAACATTTAAAAAAGCTTGTGAATGTAGAAGCATCGCTTCTCACACACACACACCCATGAGCTGTATATTATAAAAACTTTTTTGAAAAGAACTTGCCAAAACCTTTTAAAAGAATGGTTGAACATGCATCTGTGATAATTTAAAACAAAGTTATCTTTATTATTATTATTATTATTATTATTTAACAAAATATTTCTAAAAAATTGCCTTTCCTACATTTTTTTTTTTTAAATGTAGGATACAAAGTTGATTTTCTTTGGACATTTAGTGTTATATGTATCTAAGATGAAAATCCTCTGCATTAATCATGGCAAATAGTTTTAATAAGTAATAATTTTAATAAATAATGTATACTGTATGAATTTGTATAGAAAAATATAGAAGAAAATTTTGTGATGGCCACAACATACTAGCTTTTTCTAGTTTTCAAATTATTTTTCCAATTGTAAATGAGTTTCCCCATTTTTTCCTTTATTTGACATTTAGCAAAAAATAAATTATAAAATCTTCAACCAGAAAAATTTTGGAGGAATTCGAACTAATTAAATTTTCAAATTCGGAAAAGGTCGACAAAATTTAAAATGGTAATCCTATCAAGGATTTAATAATAAAAATTAAACAAAAGATACATATTTCAAATAAATGATAGTAAACAATTCCCAAAAATGTAATAAAATTGGTTAAGTTGTTTGCAAAAAAAAAAAAAAAAAATGTCCCTAGGTTACGTTCCCGACACTTCAGAAGCTAGTCCCCTCCCCGCCAATATTTGAAGATTTGAAATTGGAACAGAAACAATTAGATGATATTGTAAAGCAATTTTTATTAAACAAATGCCCCCCCCCCGCCCTCCAAAGAAAAAAAAAAAATCAAGTAAGTACAGGGTATCAGATTTGAGCCGTAAGGAGCCTTGCCCGTCAAAGCACTATACTTCCCTTAAACAGACAATAAATTCTTGACTTTAAGTCTTTCTACTAAGAACGTAAGAATCTGTTGCAAATGATCGATGAAAAATTAAAATGTTGTAATATTTGCTGCTTTCATACAGCACCTATACCTATCTTTTTGATTAATGATGTGCCTAACTTAACTTTCAGATAACCATGTGGTGTAATAAAATGACCTTCAATACCAGTTTCTGCCGAATATTTCTTCGCCCCCCCCCCCCACTTTTAATGCAATTCTTTCGATATTTCTAGAACTGAGTTCTATACTGTTTTATTACGAATTTTGAAATTATTACTTGGAATTATTACGGGAAAAAAATATGTGACCATTTTAAGTTGTTAGGAGTCTTGTCCTTAACATTATAAAACTGCATGAAGTGCATTTTTCAACCATGATGTTATTTTTAAAAAAATATAGCGCTTTTAGTATTTTTATAGCTAAGTTCTACTGATTTTAATGCGAATTCTAAAATTATCAATTTCCCCATCTACGGCTGCAACTGTTATACATATTATTAATGGATTTTTAAACGCTCTTTTGCGTTTTATTTGATATAGTGAAGGCCGGTTTCCACTGGGAGTTCTAGACCAAGGTTCAAAAAGTCATTAATCACGCTTCCGCCACACAGAGCCAAATGTCTTGTCATCAGTTGTAGCCCTTTTTTATCAGATCGCGCAGTTACTTCAAAGGAAAGCATGCAAAATTGACAAAGATATCTGCCTCTGGCCCCTCAGTTATCTCTCTCAGCTGGGGGTTAGAACCAGGGACTCTCCCTTTTCGAACCAACCGGTAGACCCAGGTCCAACCACTTGACCACATCAAAGGATTCGGAATACGCATCTCGAAACATTACCAACCGACCCTCAGTGGAAACTGCACTTAAGTGTTTTTTAACAGTCGCATGGCCTTTCACTTTTCAAACGTCCACCTCACACAGTACTTGCATCAGACTTGATGTTTCAAGCCTACAAGTTGAAAGTAAGTCAAGATCAAGCATTCAAATTTTGTCCAACATGTTTTAAGCTTGTTAATTTAAATCTAGATCAATGCATATCAGGCAAGGATTATATTTACTGCAGCATACATGAATCAAACCTTGTAAATCTTGTTTTTAAATAAAGATTTCCATTTTTTAACACTTTGATACAGTTATTTATTATCCGCTAGCAAAGATGATATTTTCACTTTTTCAGCGAGAACCATTTAAGAGCTGCATATTCAGCGTCCAGCTTTTGTTGTTCACATCAAAGATTTTTCAAGCTCGTAATATGTATGATTTATAAAATGTGGTATTCCAAGCTTGAATCTGGTTAGAAATATTCTTTAATTAGAAAATCAAGCTAATATTCTGTTAGGTATGGTCATCCCAATGTTATTTACATTTACCCAAAGCAAATTATTGCTTGGTTTTGGAATTTATGGTGTTTGTTTACAAACTTTTTGTTTTTCATAAGTGTTTTTTTAGTGCAAGTTACTATATTGTATTCAACAACGACTTTAAATGAAAAACAAGTGAGAGCATTTTTTATTCTAAAAATTTTTTTTACTTACTTCAGAAATTTTTTAAATATAGCTGATTAGATTATTTGAATATGAGTTAATTCAATGTGTAATCGATGAGGGTATCTGCAATGTGTAATCGCTCAGAATAGGTCTCTGAACAACTCTGAATCTCAGTGACTACACACACTCTCCCAGAATCAACTCATTCCTATTTATACCCTTTGGCGATTAGGCTTAGCGAAGTTTCTATCGAGAATCGCATGAAAATATCGAGATCTAGGCCCCTGTGCGTCAGAGAGCTCGAAACTTCGGGGATCCTAAACAGCTAATTTTTTCGCCGAATTTGGTCGCCGAGTCGCTAAATTCATCCCCAAGTCGCCAAGGTTGACTTCACTGAACGTGAATTAACTGCCGCTTTATTTTCATTTTGCCTGTAAAACTACTTTCACTGTAACAGAACAATTGATGTAATATATATATACAGTCGGTAACAAAAGTATCCGAACACTAGCAAAATTCCTATATTAAAAAAAAAGTAGAATTAATACTGTTTTGTTAAGTAATCAAATCATGTTCTTAGTCAGTCTAAGAACAAGATTCGACAAGGATTCATTATCGACAAGGAGCAAAACAGTATTAACTCTACTTTTTTTATATAGGAATTTTTACTGGTGTTCAGATACTTTTGTTACCGACTGTACGTTGTAACAATATTTTAACACTTTTACTTTGCAAAAATATTAATGAAATCGAAATATGTTAATCAAATTTACTACTGGATGTTTCCTACTGAAAATGGAGTAAATACCGCTACTGGTTTGTGCACAGGAACACTCGAAAGTATTCCAAAATCTTGGGTCCTATTAGAGGTATTTCTATAAAACATGTTTTAATAACTTTATTTTGCACAAATCCTGATGAAATTCAAATATATTATTCATACGCACAAAGGAATGCTTTCTATAAAATATAGTATGATAAGCATTTAGATTTACACTTAATGATAGAAATGTGTCTAAACTCTTTTTTGCGTCCCTGTAAATGAACTTCAAAAAATGAACTCGCAATGTTGAACAGTTATATATTTTCTTATGTTCTACACAATTTAACGTTAATAAAGGGAATTTGAAATAGTGTGAGCTAGAGGTCTGCACGGGCCGGGCATCGGGCAGAATTTTTTAATTTGCTCTCGGGCCCTGCCGGGCTCGGGCGCAGTTTTTTTTTTTGTGTATATTCGGGCCGGTCCGGGCCTGAATGAAATTTTCTCCGGGCCAGGCCGGGCCTGAATGAAATTTTCGCCGGGCCGTGTCGGCCCGAATCTTTTTCTGGTTTCCTCGATAATCAACGAAAAAGGAAAATGATAAAATATTTCTTCAGTCATTTATTTTACGTAATTTTACAGGCTTGCATGTCACATAAAGTTCTATTTTGTTAAAAAAGTGTCTGTAACGTCAATTTAATTGTCTATCAGTTTGTCTGTCCGAAATCTGATTTTTCGCAAATATTTTTAGCGTGCCTCGAAATTAATATATTTTATTTAAAGTAATATTAGATGGTTTCTTATTCAATATAGTATGCATGTCACTACCAGTTTGCGTACATGTACATAACAAAAGAAATTAGATACATTACTGTGTATGAGGGTTTGTTTCTTATGATCTGTTGAGTTTAGTTGGTATAAAGGCTATAAAAATCTTTCCGCTGAAACTTTTTCTCTAAGGCTCCTTTTTCTTTTCTCCAGTGGACGAAAGTAGCATAATTTTTATCACGGGCAAAAGCAACTTTTTTATTGAATGTGGTTGGATTAACATTAAAGTTTTGTTTACCGGAGCACATGAAAGATTCGGATACATTATGGTATATAAGAGAAAATGGTTGAAATTGCATTTTCAGTAGTATTAACCATTTTAAATATCTTCCTATATTGTTTGATGAATGCTAATATTTTCGATTTGACTTTTTGTTTGTCTTTGTGCCTTGTCTATAATAATGAATTTCTGTTTACATATAATTGTATTGTAAAATTTCAGCAGTTTTATTAAAGAACGTACTATTGTTTGGTTATATAAAACCTCTGCAAAACACATACTAAAATTTATTTTTTTTAAAGGGCTTTTTTTTTTTTTTTTTTTTTGTTATTTTACATATTTTTTAATCGGGCCGAGCCGGGTCGGGCCTGATTTTATCGTTTTTTGTCCGGGCCGGGCCGGGTAAGTAAAGTTTTCGTACGGGCCGGGCCAGGCCCGGGCCTCGAAATTCCGGGCCGTGCAGACCTCTTGTGTGAGCCCATAGACAACAATGTATAATAAACTCTACTTTGTATGTCGATAAAAACACACACACACACACCAAAAAAAAAAAAAAGATGAACTATAACTCCTTTACCTGTGCAAATCTTTAACATCATTGACAATTTAACTGAATGTAAAGTTTAAATGCTAGTGCACTAGTCAATAGTTCGTAATGACAAAATATTTTGCTTTATGTCACCATAAAACAACTAGTCCTGCGCTCATGGAATTCTATAACAAATCGCATGACGGTAACCTTTAACATAACTACAAATTTTTAACTTCAATGAATAATATGTTTAAACGCTATCGCACTTTAAATTAATTCATTCCATTTGCTATAATAATTTAAATATTAATATATGTGTGTATTCCTAAGAAAAAAAAATATATTAAAAAAAATTAAATATCGTACACTTGTAAAAATCTATATTTAAAATATACATGCCAACTTTCAACTAACTCGTACAAAACGTTTTAAAACCACACACTCATCAAAATAGATACCAAAAAAAAAAAAAAAAAAAAAAAAAATGTAGTAAATGCAATTGAGATTTAGGCATACCAGCGTCACATATTGAGTTAAATACGAATATGCAAACTAGTTTGTTTAGCATTGTTTCAGCGATATAGAGGCAGGGTTTGTTTTCTTTTGGAATTCTTTCACAATCTCTCGTTTGCATTGCGATAATTTTACAAAAATAAGCCAATTTGTATAATAAACATCGAAATGGTTGCTTAGAAAATAATAAGAATAACATAAAGTTAAATTAAAATAGTTTTTCGTCAGAATATATACAGATATTTACTCACAGAGGATACACAAGTGACGGCCCCCTAACAGCAATAAAAAATGAAATATCACTTTCAAAAAATAATGTTAGGAAAGAGCTGTGAATTTGGAAACCCATGTTTTTGATGATGCCTGTTCTATTTGTGCAAAAATGAATATATGTTATTATTTATAATTTTTTCGAATATGTATTTATTAATAATTTTCATAATTCAAAAAATGTTTTTTTATCAAAAATATGCATGGAATGTGTTTGGGTCACTTCATTCTAACGCATAAAAAAACAGAATTTGAATATAATAATTTTTTGGGAAGATTAATGTTTGTTCCATTCATTTAACATTAGCATCCCCATACTTTGATGGCTTATAACTATATGAAAAATTTAGCAAAATATATAAACTATACCATTTTCCGCGATGATTTTATCCAAATAATTCAAATATAAAAAAAATATTCAAATATAATCCGCGATGATTTTATTCAAATTATTCAAATATAAAAAATAAGGGTTACCATTGAAAAAAAAATGAAGCTAATGCTACTTTTAATATGTAGACGACCAAGCAAAATCTAACTATACCATTATAAACTAGACGTTATTACAAATTGATCGGTACTAAGGCTCCTATATATACGAGCTGGCGCATCAGGCATTTTGTTGCCTTAGGGTTGCCACATGTACCCAGCGCGTTTCTCTGATAAACAAACAACAAACATTTTTTTTTTTATCGTCTTACGTTATTTTAGAGTAACTTATTTTATTATATTTCATAATTTCAGCTAAGTAAACAATGATATGGAAGTTTGTTTAGCGATAAACTGCTATAATCATTCAAGAAGTGAATATAAAGTGTTCACAGACCTTCTATTACTGTGTATTTGAGTTTTGGCGACATTTTGTAAAAGAAACAGAAACCGCCCTAACAACACATCGTACATCCATAGGATATCCTCAGAATAAAATGACATCCTGAGAATGTACTGTGAAAAAAATGTGTTTTTCGGAATATTTCGGAATATTATTGTTGCTTATTGTTCTTATCTTGACCGGATTAGTTTCAGATCAAGTTTTCTTAAAATCATTAGGGAAGCGATAAGGACGCCAAGCGGGAATGCTGTCCTCTTCGGAGGCGAAAAAATGGCGGTGATGCGCCGGCCTATTATTTTATTTAGGGGGGCTCTTATCGGTACCAGCCCCATGTTTCTACGACAATTTACGGCGAAATTAGGTGGGGAGGAGGGGAGGAGGGGAAAAGTTTTTTTTTTTTTTTTTTTTTTTTTTGCTGACTGCACTTACAAACTTTAACTAAATCGAGCAAAGCGTTTTAAAATCATACACTCATCAAAATCAACTTCCGTATGCATTTCCTAATAAGTTTAAGTAATTAAAAGACGGTTTACGACAATTTAATGGCCCTTAACTTCATTTATGAAGATATTTCTCTTTAAGAGTTAAGTTATTAGACAAAAATAAGTAGCAAAAGTCAAGATTAAATAGAATATTAATTATATAAGTTGTGTTACCTTTTGAATGTCAGTAATCGTTTATGAATATGTTTAAGGGTCATTGAACTTTACATTGTTTAAACAATTGGGAATTTATTCAGAATGTTTTTTAGAAGCAATTAAAGCGGGAAAAATAACAGGTAATTTATATAATTTCGAATAAAAAATCAATCGTTATAATACATTTTAATAACATGTGAATTTATGAATAAAAAAATATTTCCATTTCACTTTATGGATTGGCAAAATATCATTAGATATTTTGCCAAGAATGGCGACAGCGCCGTCTATATTATTTTAAAAGATAGGGAAGATGGCTCAATATCGATAGGCTATTTAACGTATACGCAGGAGTTTGAATTTAGCGCTACAAACTGAGATTTTGGTGTATTTACTTTTTCTGACGTCCCTTTTGAACCCAAAAATCAAATTTTTAGCGATTGGTCTGTATGTCTGTGTGTCTGCTTGCTTGTGCTTGTGTGCCTGTTTTTCTGTGTGCATGTGTGTCTTCAATCCCTATAACTCAAGAACAATAAATATTCCCGATAAGTCCAAATTCAATATTTGTAACTTAAATCATATGAAGATGTTACTTGAAACTTTCTATTAAAATTTTGCAAATAGCTCGTATACAGAGACATCCAAGAGAAATGAAATACATTGCGCCGAGGGGCAAAATTTGTGGTAGGTACAGTACATCATTAAACTAAACGAAACAAAATGGAATGAGCATGTATCTTTTTTATCCAAAAGGCATGTTTCATATAGAATATGGTATAAAAATTATCCATTATTCGTTTACATAATTACATAAAAAAATATTATACACTCCTGCTCAAAAGTTTAGCAAGATTTGCAAACGATGAGTTTTTTCCAATTTAAAAACTTATCTCTCGATGAAATGTTTTCAAACATTGGGTATTTAAAGAACTGGGTCTTCCTCATGATTTTTAGCGAATAGGGGGCCGGTAACAAATTGAACAAAATCAATAATGTTTGTGATCACCCTGTATCGTTAAGTGAACGAAATGAACTGTAACTTTAGGATATATTAATACAGACCCAGTTCAATTTGTGGATGAATTTGTGTGATGATAACATTAAATAACGCGCATATAAATATTTATTATAAAACTAAAAAAAAAAAAAAATAAAAATCAGCATGTTTTTTATTTATAATATACAGAGTTTTTAACGAAAATTATTCCTACTTTCAGATAAGTTGAAAAAACACTTTTAAAACAATATATTGCAATCGGAATACAAGTATCACATGAAATATGAACATTTAATGTAAAGCGTTTTCAATGCTCATGTGCAAAAGATAAAAAAAAAAAAAATATTACATAGGTTGAAAGCTAGATATATTGGGCAACTTCTGTCATAAGTGCATTTGAATAGAGTAAAAATTAAGCAAATTATCCGAAAAAGAACGAGCAAGATTTCTGGTATTTTCCAAGAGCTGAAATTACTTAAGGGGTTTTTCCCATGCCGCGTAATTAATTTAAAGATTGAATTATTTTAACCATTTTATAAAAGTTCTTTTTAGTGAAAAACCCCTTATCATCTCATAAATCTTAGTAAAGGAATAAAAGTGTGTTAGAGTTACAAGCTTATAAGGGGTTTTTCACAAAAAAGTACACTTGGAGCATGGTTGAAATAACTGGATCTTCAATTTAATTACACGGCATGTGAAAAACCCCTTAAAAAATTTCAGCTCTTGGAAAACATCTAAAATCTAGCTCGTTCTTTTTCGGATAATTTGAATAATTTTTACTTTATTTAAGCGCACTTTTGACAAAAGTTGCCCAATATGTTTAGCTTTCAACCTATGCAATATATATATATATATATATATATATATATATATTCGCACATATGCAGTGAAAACATTTAACATAAAAATGCTCATATTTCATGAGATATTTAAGATATTTGTATTCCAATTGCAGTATATTGTTTTTAAAGTGTTTTACCAACTTATCTGAAAGTGGGAATAATTTTCGTTAAAAACTCTGTATATTATAAATAAAAAACTTGTTTTTTTTTTTTTTTTTTTTTTTTTTTTAGTTTTAAAATAAAAGCTTATATCTCCGTTATTTAATATACTATAGTCATACAAATTCATTCACAAATTAAAATGGGTCTATATTAGCATATTTTAAAGTTACAGTTCATTTCGTTCACTTGACGATACAGGGTGATTACAAACATTATTGATTTTGCTCAATTTGTTACTGGCCCCCTAAATGTTGTCTTAAACCAATCTTCACAGAAAAACTAGTTGGCATAAGTGGACTCTGCTCAGTTCCCCATCATATTTATGTTATCATAAATTTCTAGTGAGAGACATATTATAATCATGTTAAAAGAAATGAATTTGACCAAAGCTTGATACAGTGACAGAATGAAATCCCCGCATAATAGGCTATCCACCGTTCACTTCGATATATTTATCTTATTCTAATCTATTAATTTATTTTATCAGGGCCAATTCCGTTGTTTAGTTTTCATGCTACTATTTCCAATGCAATAATCCTCAAAATTCATATTTATATGAAAAATTTACAATTTCGCTATGTTGATAAAATCGTAAATGACGAATAATTTATAAAATTTTCCTATTAGAATATTTGTATTCAATCATGTTCAAATATCCTAAATGTAATTTTGAAGTTGTCTAATGTATTTATGATCCTCAAAATGGATGTTTATGCTCAATTTTGCCTTATTCTGACATGTTAATTAAATCGTAAATTACAAATAACTTACGAATTTTTTAAATTGGAAAAATGATAGTCTATGATATTCATGCCAGTATCCAAAATAATATTTAAAAAGTGGTTTGACATCTTTACGATGAAAATATCCCTCATGATTGACGTTTATGTGAAATTCTGCTCTATTCTGCCATGTTAAGAAATTCGTAAGTTTCCAATAACTTACGACATTTTTATATTGGAAAATTCATAGTCATTAATATTCATGACAGTGTTCTAAATAATATTTCAAAAGTAGTCTGACATCTTTACGATGAAAATATCTCTCAAAATTGACGTTTATGTGAAATTTTACCCTATACTGCCATGTTAAGAAATTCGTAAATTTCCAATAACTTGCGAAATTTTGAAAGTAGCATATTTATAGTAAATGATGTTCATTCCGGCATCAAAACTGATATTTTAAAACTGGTCCGACATTTTTACAGTAAAAAGTTTCCATTTAATGCACGTTTAAGTGAATTTTTGTCCTATTCTCCCATGTTAAGAAAATCGTAAATTTCTAATAACTTACGAAGTTTTTTAATTCGAATGTTGCAAATGAATCGGGTTCTTGCCAGTATCGAAAATAATATTTTAAAACTGATCTGACCTCTCAGCGATCATTTGTTCGTGAGATGTCGTGTAAACAGACTAACAAACTAACGGACTAACACACTAACGGACTGACACACTAACAGACACCCTACAGACAGACACCATACAAATTTTATCATTTTCAGATTCCTCACACCTGAAAACGTATAAAAAAGTCAAAAAACCGAGGTCGAAATTTTTCACGATTACCTAAGTTCCCCATACCTATAGTACGATGGGGAACTAATATGAGAAAAACCCAGTTCTTCAAATACCCAGTGTTTGAAAACATTTCATCGAGAGATAAGTTTTTAAATTGAAAGAAACAGATCGTTTTCAAATCTTGTTAAACGTTTGAGCAGGAGTGTATTAAGACTATGTTTAGAAATTGCTGAAAGTGTATTTCAAGTTGTGTTATGTGTTTTTATCATTTTTATATTGTGCTAAATTTAAATACATTATGTAGTATATACATAATTCATTGACAATGTACAAATTTACATAAAATTAAGCGGGGACATTTTTTTCTATAGAATATAATTGATGGATAGGCTTGAATATGTTTTACAAAGCTCAAGGGAACTGCTTAGAAATGAAAATTACTTTCTCATACAATATATAGATTATTGTTTAAAATCCATTCTACAACGCTTGTTTTTTGCTGAATGAACTAGAACTACACAAAATGTTCCCTGAATACAAAAATGAAGTTTTTAGCTGTTGATATTACTAGGTTACATTTATTTTCTATTACCAATGCCTCTTGTATTTACCCTCCTTCACTGTAAAATAGATCATTCTAATAACGACTGGCGCGCCACCACTAGAACTGTTTTCGTACGGCGCATCTTTTACCTGTACCTGTTGCCCTGTTGCTGTTGAATTTTTGTTTCTCTATGTGTAACCTTGGTGTAACCATGTGATGTGTGTGTTCGTCTAATTAAAAAGTGTTTCGTTTACATATGGACTCATCAATATGCATTATTATTTGCGTGCTCTGCTTTCTAAGCCCAATAGATATGTGTGTATGTCTTTTATCACTATAGCTTAAAAAGAAATTATTGTTGGAAATTCAAATTTGGTATTTTGAAGGTCAAATGTACTTGACACTTAAACAATTTCATCAAGATTGATAAGTTTGAAAGAGTCGGTAAAATCTGTCTGAATAATTTGGAATAAACTTTCAAACATATCAGCCGCCTTATTTTTTTTTTTTTTTTTTTTTTTTTTTTATGAGCATAGGTACCACATTTAAATGGGGGTGTGTAGTAGTAGCCTTCTCACTCAGAAATGTATATCAAATGAAACTGTATTTAAAATTATTTTCGACTCTTTTTAAAGTATTCATATGCGCAATATTTCTTATCTTACTCATTAATCTTTAACATGTCTTTATAATATTCAAATGCAGGATGCAGCGTAAGAGAAAGCTGTGTATGTGCCGTAGCAGATTATTTTAATAATATTATTATGTATCTGTGCATAATTCTAAACTTAACCTTTCATATTTAATGCTCTGTAAAGGAGTGATTACCGTTTCTCTCTCTCTCTGTGGTACTATGCTTATGATTCTTGCAGTAATATGCATTGCAGTCACACTTTCCAATTGTAAATATTGGTGTTAAAAATTGTAAATATTACTGTTGGCAGCTATGCAGTTTTAAACCCTTAAAAGATTAAATAAGGATACAGAACCATAACATTTTTTAATGCCTCGCTGATAATATTATTTTGTCCTTGCCTGTTACAGAAAAACCTTCTAATTCACTCTGTAAAAAGGAACATCATTAAACACTTCTATATTGCTTCAGATATCTACTTTTTTTTTCATGCATAATGAAAATGAATGAACCTAGCAAAACCTGAGGTGATGGCCACAAGAGGCCAAGTGTTGGCTGCCAACAATAGCTACAGCTGTCCCGCAGCTTCCAAAAGCTAATGTTGCTGAAGGGGATTCGTTACGTCGGCTGGCAGGTAGCCACATTCGACCGACCCACTGCTGGCAACCTGTAGTACGATTGAAATAATTTAGTGGGCCGGTGATGGGTCATTGCTGGCAGCTAGCTGTAGGTTGGAAATAGATAGTGAGCCACTGTTGGCAACCAACATTAGGTTGGAACTTATTAGTGGGGCAATGCTAGGCCACTTAATGGCAAACATAATATTTTCATATTGTTGCTGGCAGCCTTCAGTGGGCCAGTTGTGGCAAACATGAACAATTATATTACTTAAAGACATTAAATAAAAAACCTAATCATTACTTCGTCCGTCGTTTAAATCTTTCAACCGGGCACCCGGTCCTCTTCAGAACGACAACCTTCTGTGGGAGGGGGGAATAATTTTACGATCGTAAAATTATTCCCCCCCTCACTACACTCTTTAGAATCTACAGAAAACTTTGTCAAAAAATTAAGAGAAATCGAAAATAAAAGTAACTACCATTTAGTAAGTTTTGATGTTATCAACCTCTACCCATCTATAAACATTAACGAAGCTTGTCAAATTGTGAACGAAACCATCAATAATTACTACCCCGACCCTAAAATAGCCCAAACATTAATTGCAGTCACAAATTTTTTGTTAACAGAAAACTATTTCACATTTAATGGAAAAATATATCAACAAATTAAAGGCCTCCCGATGGGATCGCCCATTTCAGGCTTTATCGCGGAGTCATTTTTTGGTATCGGTACGTCGATGACGTTTTTGCCGTCATCGATAAGAAATTTGATGTAAATGAAATCCTTAACGTTATTAATAGCCATGACCCCGACATCCAATTCACATATGACGAAGAAAATAATCTACAAATTAACTTTCTCGATGTTAAAATTACCCGTACCGACGATAAATTTAAAACCACCGTATACCGTAAACCAACAAATAGTAACGAAATAATTCATTTTAAGAGCAAAACCCCCTTCCGTTATAAAACGAATGCAATCCGTTCATATATCAATCGCGCAGTATTAATTTGTAACGAACCCGACGATCTCAAAAATGAATTTGACCTAATTAAAGACTTTACTAGAAAAGCAGGATACCCAGATAAGATAGTTAATAAATTAATTAAAAATTAAATTAAAAATCTAGATCACATTTCCAGTTATCAAAAACAACCCCTTAAGTTTACCTCTTCTATTCCATACGATCGCGGAGCCGCCAACAAAATTAAAAATGTAGCAAATAAGTACGGCGTAAATATCCCCATTAAACCTAACAGAAATATTTTCCAATTAATCAGAAGCGATAAAGACCCCATCCCCACTTTAGAAACTGCAGGAATTTATAAAATCCCATTCATAAATTAAGATAATAAACCCGGATCCTATATAGGTGTTACCAAGAGAAAAATCAAAACTAGAATTAATGAACATAAAAATGATATAAAAACCGGAAAATATAATACAGACTTAGCCAAAACGTACAATAAACAAAACAATAAAATCGATTTTGATAAAGCCACTAAAATAGCCAACTACGACGATTACAATTACGCGATGTTCAGAGAATCCATTGAAATTTCCACCAATCAGGATGTATGCAACGACAGCGGCGCAGTAGCCCCAGACCGCGGCTAACGAGAAATACAGGCTTGGGTACTGGAAAATCATCTGTTCATAGTAGTCCGGTTTTTGGACCTTGGAGGAGTAGCAGTTCTGGTGCTTTACTGTAAAATGTACAAATCTATTAGTTCGCCTTAGATACTGATCATGTGTTGCACGTGTTATTGACGTTTAAAAAATATATTTTTATAAATTAATATTGCTATTAAGTACATTTAGAGTATTTAGAAGCAGAGCATTAAGTACATTTAGAAGCAGATGTCATATACATATGAAAGCAAAGTAATCTGGTAAGTCGTATGTATTGCTCTTTTTATTTATAAAGTGTTAAACAATTGTACCCATGTGTGCATAATGCATTCTTTTTAATCAAATACTTTAAAACTAAGTTCAGTACTTTTATTCTGAATTCTTTAAAACATCCCTTTTATTTGACTTCTGAATCACCATTAAAATGTTAAATAGTTAAGGCAAACATAATGATGAATCATTTTCCTTAACTTTATTTTATTTTATTTTTTTTATTTTTTTTCAATGAAATTATTTTGAGTGTTTTCACAGAAATAATTTCTCATTATATTACTTTTAATATTGAAAAATAATTTATCATTAAACTAAATATTATCTAGAGTTACTTGTTATAAAATTTACCTACAGAAAAAATGTAATAATAATAATAATAATAATTTTTGCATGTATAAAAAATAAATATACTCTTTATTTGTATGCATACCTATCTTTTTCGTTTATTCTGTTTTATTTCTATGTGCTTCTCTAATAAATTACGTCTTATCTTTTGTCTTCTGAATCAAAGTTAAATTGTTAAGTAGATATAGCAAACGTAATACTAAAATAATTTTCGATTACTTTAAATTTCTTCAAATAAACTATTTTGGACTGTATTCGTGGAAATAATTTCTCGTTAAGTGTGGTCTTTTTAATATTGAAAAATAAATAAACATTAAATTAAATATTATCTAGAGTACTAGTTATAAAATTTACCTACAGAAAAATGCAATAATAATAATAATAATAATTTTTATTCATAAAAAATAAATGAACTCTTTATTTTTCTGCATAACCCCCTTTTTCTTTCTTTTGTTTATTCTGTTTTATTTCTATATGCTTCTAATAATAGACGTTATTTTTACTTGTTGTTATAAATTCATGAGATTATGTGCAGGATAATAAATCGTGCAACAGTATGAATTATAAAATAACATTAGTTAAAATATGATTATTATATATTTGCATACTGTGCAACATATTGCATATTGTATATTTGCATACTGTACTACAATTGTTTAATAAGAAATATTTTTGATCACAAATATTAATTCCACATAAAGTAATTTTACGATATAAAATATTAAACATTAACACCAGCGTGACATTTTTAATTAAACATTAAGCTGTTAGCAAAAAATGTTTAATATTAGAAAATACAATTAGTACTTTTTAAGTCGCACACTGGTGAAATCAAATTAAAAAAGTAATTTTTATTTGTTGTAGTATTAAATAGAACTTATTAATGTCTATAAATTGATTACTGATTTTATGAATAATAAGAGTGTCACAAAAATTAAGTCTATGCAATTAAAATTGTAGTAATAATAAACTTGCATGTAATTTTGATATTCTGACAGTTTTTTTTTTTTTTTTTTTTTTTAATGATAGTTTAAAATAGAAAATGTAATCTAATTGATTATTTTATGAATTGAATTATGTGCCATAAATTATTAAACTAGACAGGGAAAACTATATTTAAATAAAGGCATATTATTATTGTCCTTTAACACATAGGGTAGAGAAATAATTTATTTTTTTATCAAACATCTTCGAAACCGGTTTTTTATATTTACAAGGTTTTGAGGTCTCCTGAACCTGAAAATCAGATTTTTAGCGGCCAATTGATCTCTGTCTGTGTGTGAGGCTGTTATCAGCATCACTTAAGAACAAATGTTAAAAAGAAGTCAAAAATCAGTTTTATAAACATGTATTATATAGGAATTACTGAAAACACTCCGCTGAAATCAGACAAATGAGTCATTTGTAAAATAGAGACATATTCAAATACATTATGTCTATGGGAAAAAAATCTGATACCTGCAGTTTTTAACTTTTTAGGTTATTAAACCTTTAGGCTAAATCAAACATAACAAAATTGTCGTTATTTAATATTCACAATAATCTGCATAAAATGTGGTATGAAAAGTTTTTTTTTTTTTTTTCGTTTACAGGGCCACAAAAAAAGATTTTTGATATATTAGTACTATGTTTGGTAGTAGCTCAAAATGCATTTTATGTTGTGGTATGATTATTTCTCCCTTACCAAGTTCATTTTCCCTTACTGAATTTAATTACTTTATTTAATGCGTATATATTTCACAGATAATATACAGACAAGAGCTTAGAGCGCTTGCGCAGTGGACGGAAAAAAATGGCGGGCTGATTAAATTTCGTCCAAACTATGGCAATCTGGATTCCTAACCGTGGCACATAATCGCAGTATGGGCTATTTATTTGTATGTTTCATAAGTGGTTTTGTTTGAAGGTGTTCTCAAGATCACTCCATCTCAAGTCTTCCACACAGAAGGTTGTCGTTCTGAAGAGGACCGGGTGCCCGGTTGAAAAATTTAAACGACGCACAAAGTAATGATTAGGTTTTTTATTTAATGTCTTTAAGTTATGTGTACACTTCGTTTTATCTATTTATTTTAAATTATATTACTGCCGGCAGATTCCAATGGCCTTGCCAAAAGTGGTTTGGTTATGGCTATTTTTTTCCCCGTGATATTCCTTTAATTTTATTACTGCTAGTTTCTATACATCCAATATTTGTACAATAGTTGTATGTTTTTTTTTTTTTTTTGGAATTGCACAATTATTTAGGCAGATATAATTTCTTTTCTTTTTTTTTTTTTTTTAAATTTTATTTATTTATTTATTTTATTTTTTATTTTTTCACGGTTTTTGCTTATAACAAGAGTGGGTTTCCATTAAAGTTTTACAAAATTAGCAAAAAAGTTGACAAAAAATAAAAGAAACATTATTTCGAAAAATAAAAGTCACACGTATATTATTTGCTGAGATACGACCATTTACAGAGATTTTTTTTTTTTTTTTTTTTTTTTTTTTTTACTGCGCATACGCGAAAGATGGAAAAATGTTTATTACATAAATTGAAAGCAAAATACATTAGGCAACTTATATCAAAATTTCATTTCAATAGAGTAAAAATTAAACAAATTGTCGGCAAAAGATTGAGCTAGATATTAGATATTTTCCAAAGTTGAAATTTCATAAGGGATTTTTCCCCTGCCACGTATTTAATTTAAAGATCCAATTATTTCAACAATATTTCAAAAGTTCTTTCTGGGTGTGTGTGAAAATCTCCTAATTAACTCACAAAACGTAGTAAATTAATAAAAGTACGTTAGAGTTACTTCACAAAAGAAATTTTGAAACTTTGTTGAAATAATTGGATCTTCAAATTAATTGCGTGGCATTGGAGAAACCCCATACGAAATTTCAACTCTCGAAAATACTTAAAATCTAGCTCGTTCTTTTGCCGAAAATTTCCTTTTTTTTTTTTTTTTTTTTTTTTTTTTTTTACTCTATTTAAATGAACTTCTGACTTAAGATTTTCAACCTTTCTCGCATAGGCAGTAAAAAAATATTTACTGTAAATACTCATGTCTCACCGAATATCGAATGTGTGAATGTCGTTTCAGAAAAATATTTTTCTAATTTTTTTTTTTTTTTTTTTTTTCAATTTTTCAGTAAGTTTTGAAAAATTTTATGAAAATCCATTCTTTTTATAACCAAAAAACATGCCTAAAAATTAATAATTTTTGAAAAAAAAAAAAAAAAAAAAAAAAAAAAATTATATGTGCCTAAATAATTGTGCAATTTCCCCCAAAAAACATACAAATGTTGTTTATTTACAAGGTCACACAAAAATATTCGGTTACTATAAGGACTTTATTGGAAAATTGCTGAAATCGTATTTTCGTTTACATTAAGCATTTTTAATAATTTTAACCATTTTTAAGAGTGAATATGATTTGAATAAATTTATCAGTCTGTATGACTGTCCGTCTGCCGGCCTCCAGTGTTAGTAAAAATTTTCAGAATTTCTTAAAAATGATGTATGTTATTCGAATTCACTATGGAATGTTCCCTATTTAAAATGACATTAATAGACTCTATACAACTGGTTCACTTAAGGTTCAGGAAGAACACCTAAAAAATATGTCAATGCATTGCGTTTTAGAAGAGACCAATTATACATTTAAATAAATCGCATATAAATTTCTTTCTACTGCAAAAATCATAATGAAATTCACATTTATTGTTAATATGATAAAATAATGATATGCTTAACGTTCAGATTTACAGGGCTACTCTAAAATATTGATACATTAAGTGCTATAATTGGAAATTTCTAGAATTGCACTACCATTTCTGTTAAACATTCTTAACACTTTCCAACAATTTTTAAGCGTGATTTCGAATTCAGTTAGTCTATCTGTTTGCCTTTCAGTCCTTCTGTCTGTCCGTTATATGGCAACCTAGACAAAGAACTTTGAACTTTAAACGATGCAACAAGTAAAGACATTTGGAAAATCGTAATAATCAAAGATTACCGCATGATTTTTCGTTCTTGCTTCGATTCAACTGTGATTTCACATCGACTGTGCTTACAGCTTTTAGATTTTCATTTAATTTGTACCAAAAAAAAGTGGCCGGATACAATAAGATTAAAACAAAAGTGAAATATTTTTTAAAGAAAGAAACTGATGAAAACAAGTAAAACGAAAACCTCCTAGGTGTTTTCTTTTTCTACGTTCATAGAAACGCTCGAACGAAAGCTTATTCACGGATCAGTGATAATTTTTTCCTTCCTTTACGATGTTTTTCTGGTGAAATAACATCTACCGGAGAGCTCGTTGGAATGGAAAATAAAATATAATTTTTCGTTTGTCTAATAAATTAATTCATAATTTTCTTCTTGTCAACCCCGTCTGTCCGTCATGAAAGTTCAAGAGATAACAAAAAATGAATAGAACTACTAAGAATTTCTCTTTATCGCGGATAATAAATGTCCATAAATTAGTCAATCCACAAGAATGAAAGTATGGATTTTCATAGCAATAAAAAGCATATAATTGCTGTAAATCGATGACCCGCAGCAAAGAAATATTGTTCTGATACTCACCAAATAGCAAATATTCATGCCTTGGAGATATTTATTGAGAGAATGTTTCGTTGTTTTCAATAGCAGGGAAAATGTCATACGCTTTCTAAAAAATATCAGTACTCTTTGAAAAATAAAAGCTACGGATATAACGTATTTCACATTGGAATCTTTTTTTAGGACTGAGGGCCTATTAGTCTCAATCTGGGATTATTGCGTTGTCGATTTCGATAGTTGGACATTTCTCGAAATCATTTTTCGATAGTTGGACATTTATCGAAATCTAAAATTTATCGAAAATATAATTGAATAATTTGAAAGAGATGTTATAATTGGGAAGGAAAAAAAAAAAAAAAAAAAAAACTAATAGTCCTCCGTCCTAAATTAAATTCTGCTTTTGCCAGAATTTCATCAAAATCTTATTATTATTATTATTATTATTATTATTATTATTATTGAAAGAAAAAGAAAAGAAAATTAATAATAATCAGTATCGTTGCAAGCGATATCGAAAAAGTTTTTTTTAATAATTTTGAATTAGGAAATAAAAAGTGCGCGTGAAATAATATGAAATAAAAATAAGTAAAAAAATGAGTTTAATGATTTAATGTTTTTGTTTTTCGGGGGTTGCTCGTGCATATAAAAAATGCGTATTAAAACGAGTCGAAGAAGGATGCGAAATAAGTATTGAGTTATATTACGATAAATACGATATATAATATGATACGATACATTAGACCTATCGTCCAGGGTTAGTAGGCATTTTCTTTGAAAGAAAAAGTTTGTTCGTTCGGTGCAACTCACACATTAGTCCCTTGAGGTACAACTTTCACTTTAGTCCCGTCAGGTACAACTTGCACATTAGTCCCCTTTAAATATAGTGACCAGCTTTTTTTCTTTTTTTCTTTTTTTTTTTTTTTTTTATGATGTTCATTATAAAATATTAATAATAAACACAGGGTTTTAATCCCGCAAGTACAAACGAGGCACGTACAATTGGGTCTATGTCTATAATTTCAAGGAAGTCTCAAAAATTCTAACAATAGCATTGTTTCTTTTTTCTTTTTTTTTTTTTTTTTGACTTTCTCTTACCCATATGTTAACCCTTTCACTCGCAGTGTTCCCGGTGATGGAACACCTAATTTTAATTCTCAAGTGCAAAAACTCATCCCGGAAATTTTTTAGCAAAAATTTACATTTATAACACAGCAGAAAAGGCCCTTTTTTTAAACCTGAAAATTTAAAATTTCTTTTATTTTAATTTTGTTCGTAAATTCCGGTGGCAGTGTAATTTAAATGATCCGAATTACCCTGTGCCGCAAAGGGTTAAATAAAAGTATCCCTAAACCTATTTTAGATTACTTTTAAAGTAAATTGAACTTCATTATCTTACCTTATTGATCTTACGATTTAATCTGCAACCTACTTTTATAATATTGAAATGCAGGGTAAAAAGTCGTGTGAGGGACACACCAAATTATTTACTTTCTCTTACCCATATATGGTAGAGAAAGTATTGTTTTACGGTCAAATTTTCGAAATTGAGTTTTTGTTATATTTACACGCTTTGCAGTCTTCTAAACCCGAAAAACATGTTTTTAACGGTTGGTCTCTCTCTCTCTCTCTCTGTGTGTGTGTATGTTATTAGTATTTCTCAAGAACAAACAAATAATAGCAGAAAGTCCAAACTCGGTATTCTCAATCAGTATTATATAGGAATGCTACACTAAATTCTTCGTTGAGATCAAACAAATGGTTCGTGTACTGAGACATTCAACATAATTCAAATACATAACGTCTATGAGGAAATGTCTGGTAGATATAATGCACTAGCTATAGATGGGGTGGCCAACCCGCGGCCTTCGGGTCTCATGCGGCACGCCGTGTAGTATTTTGCGGCCCGAGAGAAAATTAACGATATTTAAAGTTGGAGAACTTTGGCTAACCATTAATAAATCCCTTCTTAATTTTTGAAGAGAAAATACCTTTCAACAGTTGCTAAATAAACAAATAACACACTGTTGTAAAAAATAAATAAATAAATAAATAAATAAATATATATATATATATATATATATATATATATATATATATATATATATATATATATAAATAATAGATATCGTAATAAGATTAAATCATAAAATTCAGCTATTAATAGAACTAAGACAATAACAGCACACTAAAATATAGAACTGAATTTAACACAGAGGAAAGAATTACACAAAAAGTTGCAATGTAGATTAAGAACCAATGAGTTAGGATAGTAACTTAAAATACTTACGCCTACCAGAATGATAATAAAAATGACCATTAAGCTTATGAGAGTGAAAACGATTAATAAATAATAAATCACAGAAATATTTGGATGTAAATGCTTAAACGTAGAAACATACTTATCAAGGGGTGCATGCTTCATAAAGCTTAAAGAGCCGCAACGATTTCGTACAACGATATTGCTAATCATAGCAATTAATATCGTTTCACACCCCGATCGATGCAGCAAAACCAAAAAGAATTAGAAATAATTGAAATATTAAATTAAGATTAAAAAAAGATTAAATTTAATCTTAATGGAAACCAAAGTGAACACATGAATGAAGCAAAGCAACCACATGTATAACAATTAACTCTAACAGGAGAAAAGGATGATGCCAAAACTTAAATTGAAGTAAAATAAAATCTCGACAGATATCGATTAATCGAAGAAACTTCAGAGCATTTTCATTAAAGATAAATTACACAGAGTTAAAATTAAATGATAATGTTAAAATAGATTTTATATCTAATTAATTTTAAAACTAGTAGAGTTGAATTAAATCGTACCATATTCATTAATAATATATCATTAAAGTTAAAGACAGAAGAATAAAATCATAATACAGAGTGCAAGCGCCATCTATCGGTGAGCTATAATAACATTAAGTCAGTAAAATTATTTCAGGAGAAGAATCCAATGCAATAAGGGAAATTAAGATGTAGTGACTGAAAGATTAAGGTAATTAGAAGTATTGACTGCAAGATTAAGATAATTTTTAGCGCCATTTAAGTAATTAGAAGAATTGAACTTTTGTGATTAACCCAAAACTAAATAATCTTGAAATCATAGTATTAAATGTTAAGTTTTAATCAGACACAATTACAAGCAATAATGCCAAAGAGTACACATATAAGGATAAGCATTATAGGGCAGTCATTAATAATTAAAATTATAATTTAAAAGATTTTTTTTTTTTTTTTTTTCCAAATAATATAAGATCTTATTTTTGTTATGCATATAGATTGATTGTTCAAACTTAACAATGGAAGCCTCAAGTAGCCAGATGTACAAAATTAAATTTAAGGATAAAAGATTTCAAAATACATAGTATCAACCAGAAATATAAGCATGTAACTATGAGTAATCCCCCCCACACTTTTTTTTTTTTATTAATTAATTTTATTCAGCAACAAACCCACCCAACCAACCAGCCAAACAACACCACCCTACCTCCTTAATCAAACATCTGCCCACCCATCCACCAGTTTTTTTTTTTTTTTTTTAATTAAACCTTAGTAGTTTTTTTTTTTTTTTTTTTGTGTGTTAGACAAAGACCCTTTATGATAAACAAGTGAATAAATAAATTTTTTAGGATAACCCATTTTTGTAGCAACATTAATTATGTGAGAGATATTTTTGTTTTTAAACCTAACAGAACAAAGATTATGTATACGAAAGAGGTGATTGAGTAGGATATTTCTGTAAACAGAGATATGAAGACAAGAAGTAAAGTGAGTAAATAAATTTAATACTTTGAAACTGAAATCTTGTCTTTTGTCATACAGATCAGTATAAATTTGACTACCATCAAGTTTGATTTTTAAATCCAAGAAATTTATACAGTTATTGTTGAGAAGATTATGAGTTAAGGTAAGGTGAGAAGGATATTCAAATTTAAATAAATTAGGGGAAAAATTATTGACATAAAAAATTATAATGTCATCAATGTATCGGTAAAAATAGACATTTTTAATACATAATCCCTGTTCATAATGGTAAAGGTATAAGTCAGCTAACATACTCGAGCTGCATCCTCCTTGTGGAATACCGACCTTTTGAATATAGATCTTATTACAGTGTAGAATGTAATTGTTATGAATAATAAAATTTAAAAGTGTCTTAAATGATGCTGCCGAAAAGCATTTTGGTAAAGAGATTTGACTTTTAAATTTTTCAAAAAGGTTAAAGATGATATGATGAAGATCCGTTAAATTAATATTATTAAACAGGTCAGCAAAATCATAAGTCATGATATCAGTCACATTATTCATAGATAAGACATTGGCTTTAAGTTGATAACTATTTTTAAGGCAAAAGAAGTTTTTTGATCTACTGATTAAGTCATAGATTTGTTTGAGAATATCAAGGAGAATTTTGTTAGCGTTATTGTTGTAAGTATTACACCCTACAGTGACAGTTCTAAATTTAATAGGATTTTTGTGAAATTTAGGGATAAGTACAATATAAGGATATTTAAAATTATTATATGGTAGCTTTAGCAATTTATAAAAGCAGTGAATTTTGCGGTTATTGATTTTAAGATCATGATTTGTAAGATGAAAGTTAGTACTATTAGATATAGATGAACTGAGTAAAGAAAGATAATAATGTTTACATATTATAGCATAATTATTAGGAGATTTATCTACATAAGTAATAACAAAGTTTTGTTGCAATTCTTTGATAGATTTAAAGAGATTTGATTTATTGTAATGTGTGAGATTTGATTTTTGTTGAATTAATTCATCTTTAAGTTTTGAAATCACTAAAAATTTCCATTGATTGAAATATTCAATAGGTTTATTATAAGAGATGGAGAGTTTATAAATAAACAAATCAATATCATATGAAAACTGTTGTATAATCTGTGAAATATTAGTTTTTGAAGGGAGTCGATATTTAGTACCATATTCCATAAATTTCTTTAAATTAGAGTCATTAATAATATTAAGATCACCAGTGATAATATGTGCATGATCTCTGTCAACATATTTTACATAAGAGGGATGAGCACAACTACAAGTCACATGAGAAGATAAATTAGACTTAGAGACTGAATTATAGTTAAAAAGCAGACGACCAAGCGTAATAGGATATTTAAAAGTACGAGAAATATGAATGTCTTTAATTGGAAACATGCATGTTTTATCATTAAGAATGGATGATATATTAATGCTATTAAATATTTGATTAGAATAATTTAGAATAAGCTGTGAATTAGATTGGATTTTGTGAGGTTTTTTAGAGATATTTAAATTGAAGAGTTTTATTCTGTATAATATTAAATCATAGAAAATATCAGAAAAATGTTGATTATAGGATAGGTTTTTAAATACACTTAAGTAAATGGACAAATACTTTTTTTTTATAGCAAATATAAACTTTCTAATATAAATCCAATCATAATGGTTAAGATAATTTGACTGTAAGGCTAGAATATTCTTAATAATGAGATTTTTTTATATTAAACCATTAGCAGATTTATTTGATTGTTTACCTCTTTTTGAACGAGAAGTTTTCTGGTTGACACTATGATTAAGAACAGAGTATACAGGGGAGTAATCATGAAGGGGATTAATGTTAGTATAAACCTTAACAACCCTATTGAAATATTCATGATTCAGACCATATGGATAAATTGTATTAAAGTATTTCATGTAGTGAGATTCATAGAAAAGGCGCTCACTTTTATTTTTTTGAATCCGAAGAATTTCAATAGTACATGAGCAGAAATTATGTAAATTAAAATGTCTTAACTCAATAGTTGATTTATTGTTAAGGACAGGTGATGATAACTTTTTGGAGTCTGAGCGATGTTGATTAATTCTAAGATGTAAAGGGGTGGAAGTTTCACCTACATACTGCATTTTACACATACCACAGCTTAATTTGTATACTACATTATAAACCTGACAGAAAGGAACCAATTTTAAATCATTATAAATTTGGGACTGTAAAGCATTAGGGCAAGTTTTGCAACGAGAAGAATCACACTTTCTGAATTTAAGATTGGAAGGAGGAGAGTATAGGTAGCTTATATATATATATACATACTAAATTCGGTATTCATTCTTTGTATTATAGCTAGCTCTAATAAAAAGAATGAATATAGCTATTTTTATTATAGCTATTTATATATTATGCATAGTCATAAATTTTTAGCGGTTCTATTGTTAATTTATGAATGAAAACAATTTAATGTTAATTCGTTTTGCTCGAAATCTTCACGCTCTCCCCACCCGAAAAAAAGCATATACATTCATGATTCACAAACCTATGTAAAGAAACACATACATACGTACAAACAGTGCAGTCCACCTGAATAAAATAGATTTACAATGCTGCCCGCCAATTGTTTCGGGTTGGAGAGGCCTGATCTATAGGCTTTGCTAGACGAAGTGAGCACATAATCCAACTAAAAGTACCGTATTTAGTCCAAAAATTCGATATCGAGTTTTTACCTGATTTACATTTTTAAAGTCTCCTGAGTCCAAAAAAAGTAGTTTTTGGCAATTGATCGGTATGTCTGTATATGTATATGTGTATGGGAATCTTCTGACTATCATATCTCCGAAACTAATAAAAACAGAACTACGAAACTTTTGAATTGAGGTAGGTATGGTGTTTTTTAACTTCTGGTGAAAATTAGAAAAACAGATGTGGTACCGTAAGTCCATATTTCAAAAACATCTCTAACGATTTTCTTGAAAGTTTCTATGTAAACACTCTATTAGATGTTCTTTCGTATAAATTAATTTGTTAGTTCAGGAAAATGAATAGGCGTCCTGTATAAATAGTTCAATTTCAGATCCGGCAAGTGCATTTCTTTAAAAATGACTGTATGGATTTTTTTTCAAACTCCCCATTAAATACCCTTTTGCATGTAATTGTTGATTTTCGGTATGCCAAATTTTGCTAAAAGTTGGAGTCTCAAAAACTGCTCTAACGATTTTCTTGAAAATTGCTGTTTCATAAAATGTCTATCGATTTTTTTTTCTTATTTTTCTCGCTGTGTAAACTCTGTTTTATATGTCTTCACACGTGTATCAGCTTTCTCTTACCTAAAAATTTTTTGGTGTCTACTTTGTTAAGTCAATTTTATGTGTTTTGATCACATTGTCTCCCAAAACTGTATATAATACGTGTAATTGTGGGTAATGGATTGCCGTGTGGTTGTTTCACACCAAATTTTTTAATGCGTAAAAGCATGTTTTAATTAGATTCTGGTATGGAAATCATTCATCATTCGCATACAGTATTAACCTAAAGAATTTTGGATATATCAACTATCAAGGTTATACTTGAATATTGCTGGAAGTATAATTTAGGTTGTGTTATGTGTTTTTCATATCAGGCTAAGTTTAAGTAAACAATGTGGTGTTTATATGATTTATAGACAAAGTGAATGGCTACCAAAAAATAAAGGAAAACATTATTCTCTATTGAATTATTTTTATTGAATTTCTTCGATTGAATGTAATTGATGAATTTTATGGGTATGGTGGTTTTATTTACATTCCCTTAGAAGATTCTGTCAATGATTAGTACCGGGAGTATCCGCACAAAATCCCAGGTTGATTTTTATAAACCTTTAAATAAAATATTTAACCTATTCGAATTATATATCTATACTGTCTTTTTTTTTTTTTTTTTAATTGGTTGCGACTGCTTTTTAAGCTGAAAGAGAAATTCTTATGAAGAGCAATCACGTTATTTAAAAGAATATCTGACTATTTTTCAAATGATTTATAATAAATTTTTATTTCTTTTTTTTATCTTTGAATTGGATATTCTTTTTTTTTTTCATCGTTTTTGTTCTTTATAATTCATATCTAGGCACATATTTATACAATTAAGGAAAATGATACATGTAATTAAAAAAAAAAAATGCACTTCAATATCATCTTTTTTTTTTTTTTTTTTTTTTTTTTAATTTAATTTAATTTATTCTTTCTTTATTTCTTTATTTATCACAATTTTTATTTTCTTGATTAATACCTAAACTTTATTATTACCCTGGTGATTATGCCAAATAATTATAAAATAAAGAATAAAAAACATTCTATGTGCCATGTTTTTAAATTTCCTGTTGAATCTTAGCTATAGAACTACATTAGCACTTGATCAATGTGTATACAATTTTTAAAGTGATAATGACGTTGTGAGATGCATAATTTAACTTTTTACAATTTCTTAACGTTCACGTTTAATTAAATGTATTTATTTTTATGCCGAAAGAAAATGAACTCGTAAATTTTTTTGGCAACAATTAAATTATAGCTAATATTTTAATGGCTATTTTTAAAGCTATTAGTAGGTTATAATTTTCATATTTTAATTAATTAAAAAAACTAATCAAAAATTCGAAAATCGGGCTTCGAAGTATTGTGTTTTCATCGGGTTCCGAGCTATTCTGAAAGTTTCAAATGTCTAGCTAGTAGTGAAGTTAGTTAAAAATCGATTGCAAGATTTGTACCGGACAAAAAAGAATAGAAGCGAATAAAATCATGGTAAATAATATAAGATAAAAACTTTTTATAAACCATGTTTTTAAATTTTCTGTTGAATCATAGCTAACGATAAGGACGTCAATTTTTGTGAGATGCATAATTTAACTTTTTACAATTTTTTAACGTTCACGTTTAATTAAATGTATTTATTTTTATGTCGAAAAAAAATGAACTCGTATTTTTTTTTTTTTTTTTTTTTTTTTTTTTTTTTTGGCAACAATTAAATTATAGCTAATATTTTAATGGCTATTTATAAGGCAGTAGGAGGCTATTATTTTCATATTTTAATTAATTATTTGAAAACTATTCGAAAATTCGAAAATCGGACTTCGAAGAATTGTGTTGTCATCGGGTTGTGAGCTATTGTGAAAGTTTCAAATGTCTAGCTAGTAGGGAAGTTAGATAAAATTCGATTGCAAGATTTGTACCGGACAAACAAACAAATAAACAAACAAGAATAGAAGTTAAAAAACACATGGTAATATATATATATACATTACGCCAATATAGCTAGCCAATCAATCAATGTATATTTTTTTTTCATTTGTTTTAATATTCTTTTTCTCTGACCATATATCTAATTTCTTAAGGAATAATCACTTATCCCACTGAGGATGAACTTGAAGTCTTTAATTTTTGCACCATGGTCCACCATCATCTTTGTTACACAGTTCATTTGAGGAAAATCCAATTTTATAATTGTTCATATAAAAAACATTATAACACAGTCCAAATAGAATTATCCTTATCCTCACCAATGCTCAGGGCACAGTCTCACATTTTACACATCTATTGCGTAGGCAGAAATGTATAGGTGAAAAACATCCATACTCGCATCGAAAATGCCGTACATACTACATGGCATTGCTGTTCTCCAGAAAAGCCTCCTTGTTAGTCAGAATTTATGCAAGTGTAATATTGTTAAATTGAGAATTTATATGAATTCATTCCTTTTTATAATTATCGTCTATGAAATATATTATGCCGTTTTTAATATTACGTTCCTCAAGAATCAAGAGAGACTTTTCTATCATTTGGTACAGAAGCATCCCCCGCTCTCTAAGTCTTCCCTCTCTTTCTTTCATGACACTTATTATTTAATTTCCATTGACTAGCCTTCATTTAAAAGATATATGATTTTATTTATTTATTCTTTTTACATATGCATTTAAGTGGAATAGGGAAATACAGTTTTATTTTATTTTATCCACTTCTTCAGTTTCTCTTTAAAAGCATTTATTTATTTAACTTTGTTTCTGAAGCATTGGTCGAAATCTTCTCTACAATGAGTACAATGGGTTTTTAAATTATCAAAATATCAACCAATAAAATTTATTACTGTTTTTTAAAAATATCGATAAAATATGCTGAACTTTAAATATGATGAAAAGCTAAATCTGGAAGTGCAATTTTTACTGATAAGTTTAAAAATAGCTTTTTCTCAGAGTTAGTATTTTTCAGAATTCCATGTCTTAAATGCTCCCTGCGACTTAATTTTACAATAAACGTATAAAAATTATACTTAAGACTCCCTAAAAACATTCAGATAAATCTGTGTGTCCATTTTAATCTCCTATTAATTTAGACCTTAAAACATTATTTTAAATTTTGAAAAACCTGAAATTTGTTAGAAATTTCAACATTCAAACATAAAAATATTTCTTATAATTTAACTGTTCAGAATATATATTTGAACGATAATAATCTGAAATTGTGGGGCGGTGGGGGGAGGCGAATTAAAAATTACCAAGTCTGGAATGTTTTAAAAAAATTCCGAAAAAAAAAAAAAAAAAAAAAATATATATATATATATATATATATTAATTTTATTTCTGTTTTATTTAAATCTTTTTTAAGAAATTTTAATATTTTAACATTGTTATATTCCAATGCACATATATGCAAATTTCATAATTTTAACACGGCAGATTTCAAAATAGCTTTATAATGTCCAATGTTCCATTAAGCGCTTTACATTTGCTCAAGGCTTGTAGATATAGGGGGGAAAAGATCGCCACGGAAGGCATTTCACCCAGGTTTAGGATCCAGCCAATGTTGGGGTGCTGTATCTCGCATGCGAATGGACGGAATTTGATCCAACTTGATATTCAGTTGGACCTTCACTTAAATTGGTGCTGATTAGCTTTTGGGATATATCACTCAACAGGGAACGGTGCTATGTATAATTTCTCCCATTTAAAGGGTTTATCTCAGCTTCTGTCAAATATAAATGCACCAAACTTTGTATATGAGATGGATATTATATAAAAATATGCTGATTCAATTTGGGTGCTTATCAGTTTACAGGTGGCTCTGCTGTGCTGTAATATTTTCCACTTACAGGTGGGCTATATCTCAACTTTTATGTTACATAAATGCACCAAACT
Organism: Salticus scenicus; assembly: GCA_963930645.1. NCBI lineage: Eukaryota > Metazoa > Arthropoda > Arachnida > Araneae > Salticidae > Salticus > Salticus scenicus. The sequence continues at coordinate 284,014,887 of OZ005648.1, forward strand.
TGGTTTATGAGATACCGAATGTGAAAAAATATGCTGATTTAATTTGAGTGTATATCGTCCGTATAAATGGTGCTGTAACTAATTTTTGCGATTTTTTGGATGAATGTATTCGTATCTCAACTTCTATAAATGAAAATTGCACCTATACACACACACACACACACACACACACACACATATATATGCTTAATTGCAATAATTCTAAATTATAACTATAAAATTTTCTTTAAAAAAAAAAATCCCAAGATCCTTTTATTTTTTCTTCATCTATACATATAATAAAATAAGATGTTTGTGTGTGTGTCATTGTATATGTGTGTCCGGAGGATTTTATAAAAACGGCTGATCACAGAGCTGCACAAATTTGCATGACGGTTCGTAATGACCTCTTCTGATGCACCTCGAAGCCCGATTTTCGAATTTTTGATTAATTTTCTTTTAATTAGTTTTCTTTTAATTTTTTTTTTAAATAAATATTTGAGTTGGATTTTGCGATAGTATTTCCGTGTCACACTGAAAAACAAGGCGTTTCAATTTGAAAGTAAGAAATATTCTTTTTTGTTGGTCAAAGACTCAGTCGGTTAAAGCGTCACGTTGTTAATGCGATGGTCGTGGGTTTGATTCTCGGTGGCGGATGTGTTACTTTTTTTGCAGATAATTAATATATATGATGTCAATTGTAAAAGAAAACATTTCATTGTCTACACAGTATCGTAAACAATTCTGATTAGTTTATTTAAAAGCTTTCTTTTAGTTACTAAAATGCACAAATTAATTAAAAATTTAGGTGAAAAAAAAAATACTGTAGCCCTAAAAATCATAAAATAAATATTTATTCCTGAAGAGATATGGCTATATAAAAAAATCAACGTGTCACCAATAAGTAAATTGAAAGAAAAATATAGATGTTTCACTTTTGCAAGAGATGAAATATTTTAACTGATCAAAATATTTTAAAAAGCATTCGAGAACAACATTCGAAAATCTTTTCATATTTGTTAGTTTTTTTTTTTTTTGTTTTTTTAATTAAATAAAACGTGAAAATAATTTCCTTATAATAGCTTGAAAATTAGCCATTCAAATATTAGTTTTAGATTTAATTGTTGCCAAAAAAGTTTTCCAGTTCATTGTTTTCGACAAAAAAAGAAGTATATTTTCAAGCGAATAATGAAATTTTGCTACTGATAATGAAACTCAAATATTTAAAAGATGTTGCGATACATCATCTTTGAAATCGTAGTTCCTAAATAAAAACAAATCTACCTCTCGCCGATAAATACCCAAATTGAAGTACCCGGAATAGACTTTTCTACAGGTAACCTAGACCCCACGTAGTGCAGGCGGAAAAAGACCTGCCGTAGGTAGCAGGTACCCGAAGCAAGGTTTAGGGCAATTTCAATGTAAGTATTTTTTTTTTTTTTTAAAGTTTTTATTTATAATGTGATATAAAAAATAAGCAGTGATTCAATTCTTTTGAAAAAACACTTAAATATAGTGACCAGCGAAGCGGGCGTAGCCTGCTAGTTTTGAAAAAAGTTTTATCTCAATATCTCGTCATTTCTTTTCTTTATTCTTCGTCTCTTCAAAATAATATTTTTATTTATTACTTTCCCTTTTCCATAAGGTAGAGAAAGTATTGTTTTAGGGTCAAATTTTCGAATGTGATCTTTTGTTGTATTTACACGTTTTGAGGTCCCCTGAATCCGAAAATCCTGTTTTTAGCGGATGGTCTCTCTCTCTCTCTCTCTCTCTCTCTCTCTCTCTCTGTGTGTGTGTGTGTGTGTGTGTGTGTTATCAGCATATCTCAAGAACAAATGGTAGCAGAAAGTCCAAACTTGGTATTCTAAATGTGTATGATATGGGGATGCTACACTAAGCTTTTGGTTGAGATGAAGCAAATGGCTCGTGTACAGGGACACCAAAGAGAATTTAAATACATTATGTCTATGGGGGGAATTGCAGGGAAGTAGAGTTTAACATATATAGACTGAACTAAACCAAATGAAATGATTATATATTTTTATATGCATAAAAAAATGTCTCATGTAGAATATGGTGGGGAAATCCTTCACTGTTCATTTATACAGGACTACACAAAAGAACTAGATTATAGTGAGACAATAGCTGAAAATTGATGGAAATGTATATCAGGTTGTGCCGTGTATCATTAATATAGGATTATGTTTAGGTGCGCCATAAGGTCTGTACATAATCTTCAAATGATATACAGGGCTGCAAATATTTAAGCGATAACATTCTTTTTTATTGTTAGTGGAAGTTCTTTACTACAATGTTTTACCATTTCCATCAAAGCTGCTCAGAAATTGAAATGAATTCCTCATAGACATGTGGTAAATAATGTATGCTTTTAAGCTAAATATTCATCTCTTATTTTTTTGTATATTTACACGTTTTGAAGCTCCCTGATTACCGATGTCAAGTTTTTTAACGTTTGATCTTTGTCTGTGTCTCTTAGAGTAACTTAAAAACAAATAATTTCAGGAGATCCAAAAGTTGTATTTTCAAGTTAATTTAAGTTTGTTGCTGGAAAAGTTTGATCAAGACTGAAAAGTTTCAAGGAATGTTGCGCATGAAAGTTATCTGTATAATTTTAAGTGAACTTTTAATTTTAATAACATATTTAAATTCTATATAAATGTTGGTGCAGTAATGAAACGGTGAGGGGGCGGTAGCCCCCCCCCCCCCCACACACACAGAACTAATTATTCCATAAAACTCTTCCGAAGTCTAATTTGAATCGTTTTAACATAGGTTTACATAACAGTACTCGTTGTCTTACCTCTTAATTTCTAATCCGTATTTATTGTATTAAGTTTCAGGGTAAGAGAAAGTCGTGTGAGTGACACACCAGATTATTTACTTATTCCTTTATTGATTTATTTTTGGATTATTCTTTTTAATAAAAGTAACGTAAATGATGTGTGATTTCTTTATCATACTTAAAGGATAAAAACTTTTAGATGTCGTTGAATAAATGGCTTTACTACATAACTTATTACCAAAGGCAAGCTTTAGGGTATTTTTTTTTCCATGTTTGTAGTAAAAATAGTTATTATATAAAATATTATTCTTACCAATCTTATCGCATTTTCAGAGAAAATCCAGTTAGACTTTCTGCTTGCACAAGCAAAATAAATTCCTATTTGGATATGGTTTAGTAGGCATATGAATATTTTAGAAGGAAGATTATTTTCTGCAGTGACAAGTATGGTATTTTTGCCATGATTTATTTTCATCGGTAGAAATATCTTTATTAAGGTCTTTGTTGTTATTTCTGTTTTATCTGCTTTAGAGATTATACATATTATTTGAATTGTAAAATGACCGAGTTTGTTGTCATTGTGTTGATAGCTCTGTAATTTGTTACTATTTTTACAAACGAATACTTCCGATTTTCAGAATTTAAACTCTTGAGAAACTCTTGGTAAACATGTTTTTTATTATTTCAGCATTCCGAGAAATGAGATTTCCGACTTGATTTTAGTGTATTTTGCTTTATATTCAAATCATGTCTATAAACAAGTAATTTAAAAAATGGTAAAACATAAACTTGTTTCAAATATTTTCAAAATGACTTTATTTGACCAACCATCGGAAAAATTTATTCTCCACTATCAGTAGAACCGACTGACAGCACCTTAAAATGTATAATTTTGGTTTAGATTGGTCAGGACTGATTTTATGCAGGGCTTAATTTATATGGAAATTTATATCCTGTACTTCATTTGTATTTGCATTACCCGACTACTATAGGTAATGGAAATATTGTATTCGGTCAAAAATTTCAATGTCAAATGTTTTGCTGATTTACATATGTTTAAGATTTTTTATTCTTAAAAAAGGTTTTTTTGGAAATTGGTCAGGTCGCGTATGTACGTGTGGAATATTCTTACTATTATATATCTAAAGCAAAAAAGAAAAAAGACAGAACAACAAAACCTTATAATTAAAGCAGGTCTGGGTCTGGTGCGATGTACAGAGTTTTCCAACTTGTTGTAAAAATTGGTAATTCGGAAGCTGGACATGATAAACTGAAAAGGGGAGACAGTTTAATTTAAGTTCGTATCTCAAAAACCGCTCAAACAATTTTCTTCAAATTTGCCATTTAACTTCCATTTCAAATGTCTTTTCGAATGTAATAGTTGATTACTTCAGAAAAATTGATATGCGTCTTGACTTGGTAGGCCAATTTTAAGTCGGGAGTTAGTATCTTAAAAAAGACTCTCCAATTTTTTTTTTTTTAACTCGTCATTTTAATTCCTTTTTAAAAGTTTTTTCATAGGCATTAGTTGATTTCCAGTTTACAGATGAGTTTTCAAAGTTTTAACGAAAATCGGAAGCGGGACCGAGATTGGATATCTCAAAAACAACACTAACTACTTTTCTTAAATTAGTTTAATTTTATAGATACAAATCCGTAGTTTAAAAAAAAAACAAAAAAAAAAAAACATAAAATTTCTATAGAAAAGTTACAGATTATTTATTTATTTATTTATTTTATAGAATTTTTTTTTACAGTATAGTCAAGATTAGTTAGGTGAATTTTATGTATTTTCATCACACTATTTTCAGAAAGAATTTACAGTATCTATATAAATAAAGCAAAGAGTTTGTCAGCGGAACACATCCGGGTGGACCACTCCTATTTTTGATTGGTCTAGATTTAACTACTTTGGTAATGAAAGTCGACCATTAAAAAAAAAAAAAATATATCTGGTGTGAAACAACCACACGACTTTCATTATCTACTATTACACATATTATAAGATTTTTTTTTTTTTTTTTTTGGAAATAATGTGATCAGAAGACGTAAAATTGATCTAACGAAATAGAAACCTAAAATTCTTCCGGTATGAGAAACTTAATGCACGTGTAAAGACATATAAAACAAATTTTACATAGCAAGTTAAAAAATAAGAAACAAAATTGTAGAGTTATTTTTTAAAACACCAATTTTCGAGATCTAAAATTAACCTACCTAAGCAGAATAACTGTTAATTTTCCTGTCATAACCACGTAATACATGAGAAAGGATATCTAAAACTGATTTATGTTACAATTTTCAAGAAAATCATTAGAGCAGTTTTTGAGATACCAACACCAAAACTTGTCATACTTAATAATTGACAGGAAAACAATAATTACATGCAAAAGGATATTTAAAAGGGAGTTAATGTGAGGAGTTTGAGAAAATTATGAACAGCCGTTTTTAAAGGAACACACTTGCTAGACCTGAAATTGAGCTGTTTATACAAAACGCCTATCAACTTTCCTGAACTAATTAACTACATCGTTTGAAAGGACATCTAATAGAGTGTTTACATAGCAACTTTGAAGAAAATCATTAGAATAGTTTTTGAGACACAGTTTTACGATTTCACTTCCGGTTTCCGATGACCCATTTCCGGTATTCTAATTTTCACCACAATTTGGAAAATTTATCTCTACAGCATATCTGTATCAATTCTGAAGTTTCGTAGTTCTACCTTTATTTGTTTTGGAGATATGATAACCATAAGATTTCCCACATACATACACACATACAAACACACACTGACCAATTGCCAAAAACTACTTTTTTGGACTCAGGAGATCTTAAAACATGAAAATCAGATGAAAACTCGATATCGATTTTTTTTGGACCAAATACAATACTTCCATTAACTACTACCGTATGTAATAGAAGTAAAAATGAGACTGTAGTGCCTTGCAGATTTTTGTAAGTGAAACGTGATTTACAACTTCAAAAACTAGATATATTTATACTATTTTATTAATTTTCAGCTATCTGGAATCCAAATGAATTTAATATTTCTACCTAAGGCAAAAGACTGTTTATTTTATTTTATATATTAGTAAGAAGAGATATCTTTTGCTTTTGTATGTACTGACTATGATAATCTGAGAGATATTTTCATTTAAAACAGTACACAAACAAAATTTCTTAAACTAGACGGTCATTGGAGTAAAAGAACAAGAATGGTTCTTAATATTTCTTAAAAGATAAAATGATTAAGAAAAAATTTTTGTTCTTTCTTTAAACTTTGTTTATAGGACCCGCATAAATCTTAGAAGTACAAGTAGAATAGCGATGTTTCATGAATAAGTTTTCTCGCGTAAATACGGGCCAGGACCCCTTAGAAAGACCCCCCCCCCCCAGAGGACAACTCATTTATAGAACTAAAACCCTAGAGTAGTCAATTGGACTTAATCAACACAACAACAAGAATAAGTTCTCATAACGTTACAAGGACACCAGTTGTCGAGAAGTTTTTCTCTCAAAGCTGGTAGACGGGAGGTGCCGGGTTCGATTTCAGATTACACTCGTCCATCTAGCCATTCGGAGTTTTTCGGGATTTTCATCGAAACTAATGTGAATACAGGCTGGGAAACATGAGAAAGACCTTCGCGAAAAGTACCATTCCATGCCTAATTTCCTCGTGTAAACAATGGGCCAATACACGAATTACAAAAATGTTTAAAAATAAAAATGCTTCCTATTAATTATGCGGTACATGCACTAAATATCTTAATACACAGTCCCTACTAATATTCATTCTATGGTAATTGAGATTAATTCAAATGTTTATATTTATGTTCTCTATTTAAAATAGGCTATAAATGTACATCGTCAAGAATGGAACATCGACAAATATTGGGATTAAGTTACGCACATATTGTTTTTCAAGAGAAATTGATAATACTTTAACCACTGAAGGTATAATGCTATTAAATTAACTTTTATTTAACACATGCATATATATATATATATATATATATGTATATATATATTTTTTTGCTTTCAAAAAATCAAAGCTATATAATCTTTTAAGTACACTCATGTCCATAAATTAAGGATAATGCTAGCTGAGGCAAATAAAGATTCAGAAGTAAAACAAACATGACTTATTCATAAAGTCCATTTATTAAACAAAAGATCAAGAACAAAAAAGGTGGTTTATGTAGGATACCATTTATAAAAACTACGATTTTTGCTTCCTGAAGCAATTACAAAAATATCTTCCTTACAAAAACTTAACATTACATGGTTGGTATGATGGTTAATACATTGTATGTCTCTCAGATGATGAAATACAGTTCTTACAACGCCTAAGAATGCTGAATATTGAATTATTGATCGGATCTTGGAGAAGATTACTCTACTCAGTAAGCAATGCTCTCCGAAGTTCCGGTACACATGTAGGAGGTGGTTGACGGACTACAACTCGTCGGAAAAACATGTCCCACACATGCTTTATCGGATTCTAGTCAGGTGAGAATGCTGGCCATTCCATGCGGATGATAGCTTCAGATTGTAGGCATCCGTATACAACGTTTGCACGGGGAGGACGCGCATTGTCATCCATAAACACAAATTTTGGGCTCATGGAACCCCTAAACAAACTTACATGTTGTTCACGAATGAAGTCCCGATAAATTTGGCCTATTATTCTTCCTATTTGAACATGCAGATCTGTTCTGGTGCAAAATATGACCCCCCGCCCCACCCTCAAACGAGCAATCCTGCCCCACAGTAACGGTGTCGTTCAGTGATGTTGTTTTGGTGGTAACGGGTACCTGACGTTCTACATATGAAAGTCTGGCGTGAATCACACAACAAGCTAAACCTGGACTCGTCGGAAAACATCACACAAGCTATCTGTGCCGCTGTCCACTTTGCATGTTCTCTACTCCCACTTAACCGCTGGCACAGTGCATTGCCGTGAGTGGAACACATCTAACAGGCCTGGGAGCATATAGACCAATATCTCCCAAACGTCTATACACGGTTTGTCTTGAAACTGTGGCACTCGTGGCTGCAGACAGCTGACGAGACAGGTGTGATGCTGTGCTGTATCTGCTTATTTTGGCAGTTACTGCCAAATACTGGTGGTCATTCGGCATTGTAACTCGGGGCCGACCAGTACTGTAACGTCGACTAGCATTTCCATCATTTTGGAATCGTTGCCAAAGCCTAGAGCACTTTGGGCGATTCTAAGTTCCCCCGATATTTTTATCTGAGTACGCCCACATTCTAGTCGGCCGATAATTCTACCACGTAAAAAAATATCTTCATGCGTCCTCTGTGTCATAATCATTCGGTTGTGGCACTGAGTGGCACACAGAACGCTTGCGAAAAATTTTCCTTCTTTGCTCCCATTCCTTATCTACCCCCTTCTTATACTTTCGTCATTGTAACATCATATCGGCGTCATCTGATGGCCTCCTATAATTTGCATATTATTCTTAAAGATGTGTGTTGTATTTCTACAGGTGAAATTTTTGCATTAAAGTTCGATTTCAGTGTGAATCTGAATTATCCTTAATTTATGGACATGAGTGTATTAACAGTTAACAGTCTCATTTAGATCGAACTACCAAAAATTACACAGGTCTACAAAAATTGATGTTGACAAAATTTGATTTGATGATTTCATCTAATCTTTACGTTTTTTGATGTGCTGGTACCGAAAATGCAGCCCATTTTTCTCTATCATGTATAAATTTTTGTCAATACAGGGTGTTTACCGACACATTTTCTTACATATACCATTATAACAATTAGTTGGTTGGTTGGTTGGTATGGTTTTACGTCGCACTAGGGCTGCGCAAATACAACAATGGGTATCATGATTAATTAATCATGGAAACATACTGTAAAACTTACCCTATAATTATATTGGGGGAAGAGTAATGGAAGAAATTGTATAGGTAGGCATCCTGTATTGACAAAATTATATACGTGATAGAGAAAAACTAGCTTCATTTTCGGTTTCAGCACACCGAAAAACATAAAGATCAGCCAAAATTATAAAATCGAAATTTTACATGTCGACCCGTGTTACTTCTTTTAAATTCAAAACATAATCCTCTTAAAAAAAAAAAAACAAAAAAAAAAAGGCCATATAATGTTTTTCATTAAGAAAATATTGATCAAAAAAATAAACTAGGGAAAAAGAAATAACTACCGTAACATATCGTTCAAGCGCCTCCAGAATCTTCAAGGAAAATCGACATATACACTACCTTTTCATAAATGAGCGGACACTTTCGATTTCCAGTCGTATTTTTAAGTATCTCAAAAAGTATTTTAGTAGTGTCTTAAGTATCTCAAAAGTAAAGGACAAATCATATTGAAACGTTAGAAGTGAAATACGATGTTACACCTCATATATTCCAGTGAATGTTTTGCTCCGAAAATAAAAAGGAGACCAGTAAAAAATTAAATGAAAAGGAAAATGTTTGGGATCACCTTGTAAGAAGAAATGCTCGAAATGCAATCTGGCTGTAGTATGTGATTATGAGGCTCCTTCTTATTCTCTGCAAAATTTTTTATGAGGATACACCACATATACACTGGTTCTCATAATTTAAGGACACTCGTTTTTCTATATTAACTAAACACTGAATACTATTATTTAAACAAATATATATTTTATTAATTTGCATTTCATTAATACACTATATTTAAAAAGTTTTATCGTTTTCTATCTTAAAAAACTTTAAATACGGTCCAAAAGATGATTTCTCAGGTGTTCACAATTATAAGGATAGCTCGAATCTTAGTAATTTTTTTTCAGTTATTCTTTAAATTAATATTTTATGGGGTCTCTTTTTACGGTGAAACAGGCAGACATTCTCTCTGGTATATATAATACATTTTTTTTTTAATATTCAGTTTCAATACCATTTCATACAGCATAGATGATATTCTGAATACATTTAAACAATTTAAAATTGCTTTCCACTTGCATGCACTTTTCTAATATGATAAATTAAGGCTTTTTCAACTTTTAGGCCACGGGGAAGGCAACAATAAAGAAGTTTCTTTCTTCAAAGTATTTCCTATTGCTCTTGAAGTAGAGCAAAAATGTAGGTCTTGTTGAAAAAAATATTATTACCCCCCCAAAATTTAACAAAATCTGAAAATTCCACGTTTAAAATTTGCGGCTATTCTTTTGATGTTCATAATAATTGAAAAAATTACTAAATTCATTCTGTCTTCAGTAGAAACAGCTCCCCAGAGCACCATAGATCCACCTTTAAAATGCCCGATTCATATCTGCCTTTAAAAAATCTGCTCTGTCTTTCGCTATCTTCAGATCGTGCCAGTAACAGTTAAAACCATTTGGTTAATCAAGAATAAAATGTTTTTCGTCCGAAAATACAACATTTTACCATTTAATATCGTCTTTATTCAAATTTAACACAGACGTTCTTTCCCCCATTAAATGCTTATTGACTATTACAGGGTTTTTATTCATTTTAGCATATTATTAATTATTTTAAGCATGCATAATTATGTGGACCCTAACCTTTCGTTAAAAATTACGAGCAAATTCAGCAACAGTCATTATGAGTAGAACAATAAGAGGAATTATGAGTCTTCGATCTTTGTAAAACAACTTTGATTTTGCATCAGATCTCTCTCTTATCAAACCAGCATTTCAACGTTTGATCACATTTCCTTCAGCAATTTTAGATCTTCGAATTTCATTAGAAATTCGGCAGATTGAAATTATCCTTCCACTTATAAAACACATTTATCATACATCACAACATGAACGTTCTTTTTTTCGAGGAATTATCAGTAATGTCCGTCCAAGAAAAATTGAAGGCTTATATATCAATTAATCTAGCCCAGTAGTTAACAAATACGCATATCAACTGTAATTTATCCGCTAGTAAATTAAATAAAACGAAAAAATTTTGATTGTCCCTATAATTATGAACATCTAAAAACGTGGAGAAAAAAATATTTTGCATTATTTTTTTATTAATTTTGTTTCATATTAAAACAATTATAGCAGTTTTTTTTTTAGAATACTAGATATATTAAGTGCACTTAGTATAATATTGTTCACAATTATTTTTACATTAGTAATTTCAAAACATAAAGTGTCCTTATAAATATGAGAAGGAGTGTATTTATACATATACACTCCACGACAAAAAGGTAGGTACAAAGGTTTTTTTCTTTAATTTTTCATAAAATAACATTATCTAAATTGTGCTTATCATTTATTATTATCATAAAATAACACTATTTCAAGACTAATTTTTAAAGACTAATTTAGAAAAATTTTAAGACTGAAATTTTAATATTTCAAGACTACACTTCGCGACAAAAAGATAGGTACCAGGTTTTTTTTTTAATTTTTTTTTATAAAATAAAATTATCTAAATTGTGCTCATCATTTATTATCATAACAAAATATTATCATATCAAAAACATACTAAATAGTTGTATCATATTCAAAATAATCATATTCTTCAAAAATTTATAAAAAAAAAAAAAAAAAAAAAAACTTTTTACCTATCTTTTTGTCGCGGAGTGTAGTATTAATTATAAAAATTTTAGTCTTAAAATTTTTCTAAATTAGTCTTTAAAAAAAAATTAGTCTTGAAATAGCGTTATTTTAAGAAAATAATAAATGATAAACACAATTTAGATAATGTTATTTTATGAAAAATTAAAGAAAAAACCCTTTGTACCTATCTTTTTGTCGCGGGGTGTATAGCCATTTCTTTAAAAAATTGCAGATAAATTTGTCACTTTTTAAACTATAACATGCAAGGTATTAAATTAAGTACAAAGCCATTTTAAAGAAACTTGACATACAACATTAGACATTGCATACGGCAATCAGAATGCAAAAAAATTATATCTAATGAAATATGAGTATTTTTGCTAAATAATTTTTAACTGCAAATGCGCAAGCTTTAGTGAAATTTCATTTGCATAATACAGTAGAACTTGGATAATTCAAAGTTGAAGGGACCAGAAAAAAATTCGAATTACATATAGTGTTTTGTTAAAAAAGAGATATATTAAAAAATTAAAACTCTACGATCAAATTAACACATAAACTTTATACTTAAGAATACTGCTACACCCCCCCCCCCCCCAATAAATCAATATATTTTACGAGCTTAATTATTCAACACTTTTTAAAAAATAGTCAGATATTTTTTATTTCTTTTTTAAGTACAATCTTTGTGTCATAGCATATGATTTGATACAAAAATAGAATCTACTACCTTAGACATGACTTTCAATTAAAAAAAAAAACCCTCGAAGTTCATGTATATTCACCATATCTTCTGATGCACTAGCTAGGGGCTTCTCTTGTATTTCCTTATCCTTCTTTTGAAAGACTGTTAAGAAATATAATGCACTTCAGCTGAGAAAAAAATCTCGGGAACAAATTTTACTGTAATATTTTAAAGGTAATTGTATGAAAAATTCGAATTATCCAAAATAGAATTCGAATTATCCACGATTTTTTAACATCATTTTAATATAAAATTCAAGGGTCCGAGTAAAAAATTCGAATTATCCAGAATTTCGAATTAAACAAGTTCGAATTACTCAAGTTTCACTGTATAACAGCCGATAGTATTGAGTTAGTTATGTGAAAACCCCAAATAAATATCTCGTAAATTTAAAAAAGTTGTACGCGATAGAATGAAGTGAATTTCAGTTCTTCTCAAAAATAAGGAAAATAATAAGGGGTTTTCACAGTATTTATTCACAATCAACGAAAATTGTATTACCATTTGGGTCGTTCTTTATAAAAGTGAATTATCTCCTGGTAAATGGACTTTGAAATAACGAACTCTTTGCAAATTTATGTGTAGGAAAAAATATCAAGATTCACTAAGTGTTATCATTTTTTAGTGTTTAATACAAATCAGAGTTATAAGAATCTATAAATTATAAGAAAAATAATTTAAAGTAACTTAGAAACTTCATTTTTATAATAAATATTTAAAAGTTTTAGTTTTCTGAGAAAAAAAAATAATAATAAATAATACAATTTATGCTATTATTGGACTGTTTTTTCAATTTTATAAGGAAATATACGACTAAATAGGATTACATATTAATAAGTGCCAACTTGTACGGTTTTCTAACACCAGTATTTCTTTGCAAAAAATTTTAACGTGTTTAATCACAGAAAACTGCTAAAAAGTTTATTGAAATTTTTCGGTTACAAAAAAACTTACAAGTTTGCAGCTATGCATATTTAAAAAATATGTAGTTACCTTACAGTCCTTTTACAGTGAATTGCCCATTTATTGAACCAAAATAAAAATGTGAGTAAACCCCCTTATAGTTTAGCAGGTTTTTTTTTAAGAGGAATTGAATAGCAGTACATTTTTTCACGTACAACTTCTTGAATTTACACGATACTTGTTTGGGGTTATTTATATAGATAACTTAATACATTTGGCTAATGCAAATGAAATTTCGCTAAAGCTTGCGCATGCGCAAATAAAAATTATTTAGTAAAAATGCTCATATTTCATTAGATATTTAATGTATTTGCATTCTGATTGTAGTATGCTGTGTCTAATGTTGTGTGTCAAGTTTCCTGAAAACGACTTTTCTCTGGGTTTAATACCTTGCGTATTACAGTTAAAAAAGTGACAATGTTTTTTTAATTTTTCAAAGAAACAGTTATATCTCTATGAATATATATGGTAGCATCATGAAAACTGATGCAGCGAATGAGAAGGAGCCTCATAATCACATACTACATCCATATTGCATTTCAAGCATTACTTTTTACAGGGTGATCTCAAACATTTTCCCTTTTATTTAATTTCTTACTGGTTTCCTTTTTCATTTTCGGGATAAACTTTCACTGAAATGTATGAGGTGTAACATGTCCGGACCCTTGAGTGGGTAAGGTGTCCGGGAGCCAAGCTTGAGCGGCTCTCCCCCCCCATTTTTTTTTGAGCCCCTTGGAATTCCTGAACCGGACCCTTGAGTGGGTAAGGTGACCGGGAACCAAGCTCGAGTGGCTCTCTCCCCCCCCCTTTTTTTTCTTTTCTTTCCTTTGAGCCCCTTGGTTTTCCTGAACCGGACCCTTGAGTGGGTAAGGTGACCGGGACCCAAGCTTGAGTGGCTCTCCCCCCCCCTTTTTTTTTGAGCCCCTTTGTATTCCTGAACCGGACCCTCGAGTGGGTAAGGTGACCGGGAACCAAGCTCAAGTGGCTCTCCCCTCCCCCCTTTTTTTTTTTTTTTTTAGCCCCTTGGTTTTCCTGAACCGGACCATTAGGTGGGTAAGGTGACCGGGACCCAAGCTTGAGTGGCTCTCCCCCCCCCCCTATTTCTTTCGTTTTTTTTTTTTTTTAGAGCCCCTTGGTTTTCCTGAACCGGACCCTTAAATGGGTAAGGTGACCGGGAGCCAAGCTCGAGTGGCTCTCTCCCCACCCTTTTTTAATTTTATTTATTTTTTTTAATTTTTTATTTATTTTTTTTATTTTTCTCTTTCTTTGAGCCCCTTGGTTTTCCTGAACCGGACCCTTGAGTGGGTAAGGTGACCGGGAGCCAAGCTTGAGTGGCTCTCCCCCCCTATTTTAAATTTTTTTTTTTTTTTTTTTTTTGAGCCCCTTGGTTTTCCTGAATCGGACCCTTGAGTGGGTAAGGTGACCGGGAGCCAAGCTTGAGTGGCTCTCCCCCCCCTATTTTTAATTTTTTTTTTTTTTTTTTTGAGTCCCTTGGTTTTCCTGAACTTTCCCTCCCTTAGGTGGGTAAGGTGACCGGGATCCAAGTTTAAGCGGCTCATCCCTCCCCCCTTCTTTTTTTTTTTTTATTATTTTTCTTATTTATTTTTATTTATTTATTTATTTTTATTTTTTTCTTTTCTTTTCTTTTCTTTTATTTATTTTTTTTTTTTTTTTGTTCTCCCCCTCGGTTTCCTGCCCGGGCCCCAGGGCTGCCCTCTTTGGAGGGTCTGCACCTTTGAACAACAATTTCCAGCTCCCAGTCAGCCCCTCAGTGCTCATCTCGCCTCTCTGCAGTTCTCAGAAGCCTCGAGGGTTTTCTTACTTAACCACTAATTTTAAGTAATCCCATATCAATAGTCTTACAATTAAAATTACTTTAATACTCATTTTTTTTTATCTTTTATTTATTATTATTATTATTATTATTATTATTATTTTATTTATTTATTTATTTATTTTTTGTCATCTTTCCGAGGGTGTGGCGGTGTCTGTTCCTCGTAAAAATGTGCTGCACCGTCAAGTGCTCGATGGGGTCGTTAAGCAGTCGTCGGGCTACCAACGCGGGGCACCATCCCCCCGTGGTGGATCAAAATTGTGATGGTCCCTCTTTCCTCTCCTTTTAGGCCTTTAGCGCATGGTTCCATTCCCCCCTCTCGCCCAGCCACTTCAAATTTCAAGACTATGCGCTACAAAAGTTTTCCTTCCTTCCACCAGTGGCAAGAATTAAAAATTCCCGCTTTTTTTTTTTTTTTTTTTTTTTTTTAGCTTGAAGTTTCGTTTGTCGTTCAGAAGTTTTGGTGTTTAGCTCCCCCCCCCCCCTTATTAGGCCTCCTCTTTTCGGCGTAATTCTGAGTGCACAACTTGTCATCTTGGCTCCCCTTGCGTTTCCCCCCTACCAAAAATTCAAAAATAAAGCAAAATTAATTAATTTTTTTTTTTTTTTTATTCCTTCCTTTTGGCTCTCTGATAGTTGTGCACATATTCAAAAATTTCTGCACCCAGGTAGCGTGCCTGTGCGCTTCCTACCTTGTGCGATCTGGAGGTGTGGTGTGCCAGTCGAGCTTAATGTGTCCAGAAACAGAAGTCGTAACCCTGCCTTACCCGAGCTGTCTTGTGAAGTCACCTTGTTGCCTATCAGAAGAGTAGTCCTCTCTCCCGATTGAAGTTAGAAGTCTGAACGAGTCATCGGACACAGCTCATTCTCTGTCGCGACTAGATTACTGTCTGGCAGTAGGCAGCTATCATGCAGTGATCCGGCGATTTATTCGCTCCGGCGGACAGCATCCAACCCGTTAAGCTTGGCACGTCCAGGCAGGCAGGGGCTGTCCAAAGGTTTCAATGAGTTTCAATGAGGTGTAACATGTCCAAGAAGCAGAAGTAGCAACCCTGCCTTTTCTGAGCTGTGCCTTAGCTGTCACTCTGTTTCCTGTTGTAGAAGAAGCCTGCAGTCTGCCCTGGTTGAAGATCGAAGTCTGAACGAGCCATCGGACACAGCTCATTCTATGTTGCGACTAGACAACTATCTGGTTGTAGACAGCTACCATGCAGTGATCTGGCGATTTTTCGCTCCGGTGGACTAGCATCCAACCCGTAAAGCTTGGCCGTGCCCAGGCAGGCAGGGGCTGTCCAAAGGTTTCTGAGGTGTAACATGTTATTGACATTCCTGAAGTTTCAAGATGATTCATCAAGTGTACTTTTTGAGATATTTGAAAAAATGTCTGAAATCAAAAGCGTCCGGTTATTTGTGGAAAGGTACAGTCGGTAGCAAAAATCTTCGAACACTAGCAAAAATTCCTACATAAAAAAAGTACACTTAATACAGTTTTGCTAAATAAATCTTTGTCGAATCCTGTTCTTAGTCAGTCTAAAAACAGGATTCGACAAGGATTTATTTAACAAAATTGTATTAAGTGTACTTTTTTTATATAGGAATTTTTGATAGTGTTCGGAGACTTTTGTTACCGACTGTAGTATATTTGGAGAAGGAGCAAATAAACGCTAAAATTTATCAAAATGTAGAAATTGACATGTATTCTTCTGCTAGTATTAAGCGGCATAAAAATGATTTTAAAACAAAATATATTTGTTTAAGTTGCAATGATTAGTATATATATATATATATATATATATATGTATGTATGTATATATGTGTGTATATATATATATTAAATGCAGTAAACTCTTGGTTAACCAGAATTCAACTAAATTGAAAAAATCGGGAGACTTCTTCCCACCTCCTTCCAATAAATTGCTTAAAAATATTTATCGCTTTTTGGGAAACTTACGTTTTCAATTATCAAATATTTACAGTATCCAATTTCATATAACAGAAATCGATACTTATATTTACAAAGGCGAATCTTATAAAGATTTAAACAGCGTAAAAAAAAAAAAAAAACTGTCTCCTGTTCGGATAGATTATGCGCTCAGCGTATAAGATGACGTATATTCGGTATTTTCAGAACAAACAAAACCAATGTAAAAAGCAGAGGGGACGTAATGTAACCAATGTAAAAAAACGTTTAATGAGTGAGGGGCACTGTTTTGTAGTATTTTACGGTTTTACATAAATTATTTACATTTTTATATTCAAAAATAATTATGATTCATTTTTGTTATTTTTATAAAATTTTTGTTCATTAATTCCTCACTTTAAAAATCGTTACCATTATTTTTCTCACAAATTAAGAACATCTTGTAATTTATCCGTAATTTAAGTAATAAATATCTGATCACCTTACTTTACAAAGTAGAAACCTTACCATCTTAAATACGGTGGTCGAGTGGTTCTGTTGACGTGGTTTATAGAGGGGAACTACCAAGTTTGAACCCAAGTTACATTCACCGGCCTGGTCCTTTAGAGTTTTATGTGATACTACATTTTTGAAATTTCTGTGTGTCATATCGTAAATATGACATTTTTTTAATATACCCCGCCGAAATAATTCAATAATTAAATTGTCCGTTTAGAGTTTAAATTTATTTAACAATTATACTTTCCCCCTTTTTAAATTAACGGTCATATCCCCTAAATAAATAAATAAAGTATTATTTCATTACGTTTTTAGTTATTCAAATTTTAAATTAAATAGCTCCGATTTTATAATTAACTTATAACAATATTAATATTTATATAAATATACTTTTAATTATCTAAATTTATAATTCTCATTATTTTTCCTTTAAAAAAAATAAAGATTCCAACCGACGTCCATGTTTTTGACGATCAAAATAGAACACCTTTTGAAAGGAGCGCCGTGATTGGCCAGAAGCCCGCAGAGCGTCTCATTCCCACCCAAGCTACCGGCGAAAACGGTCGTAAGAAAAACATCGCTCCAGCGATGTATATATTTTGGCATTCGCCCCTCGATTCCCTAATATTAATTTAAGTAAAACAAATAAAATGACTGATTAATTTTATTCAAGCGGCTCCTACAATTTCTTCCCCTTTCATCTTCTTAAAAAGGAATTAAAGTGTTCGTTAGATCGATTCCGTTGTATGATTGACTCAATTAGCCAAGAAGGCATTTTTTTTTCCAGGACAAGTGTCATGATTGAGAAGGTATAATAAAATTGATCCAACTGCATAAGGAAAAACTGTAAGTAGAAAATTTATTAACTATCACCTTCGGCCATTACGTCTACCATTTAGGAGCGAGGATATTTAACCAACGGTCATATAAAAATACAACCATGAAGTGTAGAGAAGATGATTGTTTTAATTGTCTAATCTGATTGTTCTCCCATACTTATATCACGAACAATGTGATATTTATGGTGCCGAAATCTCTCTCGCAGGCAGACGTAATGAATAAGATGTATTTTTATGTTTGTTTAAAAAAAAAAAAAAAAACGTTACGATCTGTACGGTGAAATAGAATGCCTTCAATACCAGAGTAATCACAATAATTGAGAAAATACTTACGTTCTGAAAAATTTAAGTGTAGAAACGTATATATATTTATTCTTATAGTAATAGTTTGAGATATATTTTGTAATTAGTTATAATTTAACATGCATAGTAATAGAAATAGGGGGCGAAAAGCCCGTAATGCCGTGGTAGCGGCAAACACTGCTATGCCGATATTACAACCGGCGATCGCCGCACCTGTTACTTTAGATAATACAGTAACTAATAATAATCAATCAAATAACTTTGCTGTTAATATACAAAACTTCGATGGAGATGCAAATAAATTAAATTTCTTTATTTCTCAAATCAAAGAAAATGCAACTTTGTGCAATTGGACTGATAGATATACATTGCTCTTTACTAAATCCAAATTAATTGGAAAGGCACTTGACCTAGTCATACAAACACAAGAGGTCGAAAAATTTAATACCTCTGAAGAATTATTCAATAAACTTTTTATCTTTTTTCAAACCCCCTTCAGATGCCCAACATATTCTGAACTTTGAAAATTTTAAAATGCTAGAAGGAGAAACCATAGAAAACTTAACTCATCGATTAAATATTTTGGCACAAAAAGCCTATATAAATATTAAAGACCAACAAACACTCAATGAAATTAAATTCAATAAATTAGTCAAAGTTTTGCCATCTTACATTCGTTTAAAAATTCGTGAAGCGGAAATTAAGGATTACAACGAGGCAATCAAGAAAGCAACTCTGATACAAGAATGCATCGAAACAAATGACATTTTAGAAAACAATAACAAACCTTCTACTTCAACAAAAAGCGACGAGTTGTCACAGCTAGTCAACTCTATACAGTTGGATTCCAAATACTCGAAAAATAAAGAGCATTCTCGGAAACAAAAATTTCAACATTTTAAGGATTCTAACTACAAATCCAGGAACTGGAGAGGACAAAAAAGATCCTCATTCAAAAATCAAAATAACTTTAATCCAAACTTTCAAAATACAAGAAACAGAGGGAGGAGCACATTTTCTAATTATAAAAATGGGAATCGAGGAGGTGTAAGGTATCAGCTGTGTTCCATTTTCGGACACAGTGCACCTCAGTGCCACCTTTTTACAAAACCCCCCACCCCCCCTTAATGCTAATTTTACTCCCAATGTCTCCCAAATCACATATGAACCAAATGTGTAGCTGACGTCCAGCAGGCTGAAGTGCTGAAAAGTCAGCGAATCAATCTTTCTTCAGCGAACAATTTTATCGCAAATGTGTCAACACCAAACCCCATTATACCAACAGTAACTACAATTATTGGCAAACAAGAAGCCAAATGTCTTATCGATACAGGCAGCTCATTATCTGTCTTATCAAGACAATTCTTTGATAACAACAAATCAAATTTTAAATACACAAATTTGACGACACGCCCAGTGTCAGTTTCTACAATCAACTCGCAAGTTAAATTTTCTGGCTGTATAAATTTATCATTCAATATTGGGAAATCTAGATTCAAGCACAACTTTTATTTGGCAAATCTATCAAACAATTCGCCTTTCGACATGCTAATAGGTTATGAATTTATAAAAAAATTCAACATTTTGATATTCCCTCACTTAGGATTCTGTAAATACAAAGATGAGATCCTACATTTCAATGATCAGGGTAACGAAATTCCAAATCAAAATATTCCATTAGAGGAAAACATAAATGTCATTTCTGATGAAAATACATTATCTAAAAGCGTCAATAGTAATGATTTGACTAATCATGTAAATGCCAAACCTTTTACAAAGAATATCTACTACGAAAAGAAGGAAAGCTCCAGTAGAAATAATGTAAACGCGAACTGGGAGCGTCTGAGCAAGCGCGCCGTGTAGGTACTGTTGTATAGCAAACTTTACAGGGAAGTGACGTGACGGCATTCTCGTAGAATTTTCAGTTTTGATCCAGTTTCGTTGGGTTTTATGAAACATTCCAAATTAGAAAATTACTTTAGGAATGTTTTCTTTTGGAATAAAATGATTTTAAAATATGGTTTTACCATAAGAAAATTAATATATATATATACATTTATTAATATTTTTAATGGGTGATTTTTTTTATTAAACTTTTCATTTTTATTGAATGCAAATGGATGTCAAAATATTAAATTTTACCAACTTTAATCGTTTTGTAAAAATTATAATTTGAGAGAAATGTATGGGTGTGTGTGTACATGGTATAAAAATAGAAGGGGGGAAAAAACTTAATTTCCGTAAAACACAAAAATGTATACATGTGTTTGTGTATATGTATTAAAAAAAAAAAAAAACTTAAAATACCAAAAGTTATTAGGAGAGCAGTAATCAATGCTTTTGTAAACAAAATACATTGAAATTGCCTCATCCAATTTTAGATCATTAGTTTTATTGTTCATTGCAAAATAAATAAATAGTAATAATGATAATAAAAATACTTTTTTTAAAGCTATTTTGATTGTTAATGAAAGGAATCATTGTCAAAAATATTAAACTCTACCCATTTTAATCATTTTGTAGAAACAATAGCTTGAGAGAGAAATATATATATATATATACACAGTGTGAGTATATATATGAAAAACATTTTCAAATAATTCACAGAAAAAAATAAATAAATAAATAAATATTTAAAAATAAGTGTTTGAAAAAATGGTATAATATCTAAATGTAAACAATATCAACAATTTTTGAAATAAGTTTTTTTTTTTTTTTTTAATATAAGTTAAAAAAATTAATGTTATGTCTCATTAATTACTAATCCTTTTTCAAAAAACATAATTTTATTTGTATTTCAGTTATTATTGGAAATGAAATGCTGCATTTTTTGTTAAATCTTTCCAATTTTAAGTTTATAAAATGTAATTAACCAATTTAGTTATACTATTGTCTCTTACATTCAGTAAAATGTTTTTTAAACTAAAACTATAATCTGCTTTCTAAGAAAAAATATGTATTTAAAATCTCATTTATATTAAGTTAGAATTATGAAATAAAAAATTTAATAAAAGCTATATAGACTTTCTCTCTAATTTAAATATTTTGCTTTTTTTTTTTTTTTTTATTTTTTTTTTTTTATCATCTGTGATTTATAACTAGAATTGTATAATCTAATGTAAAAGTACAGATATAAGGTAAAGATGGAATAAAGTAAATTCAGTGTAATAAGAATTGATGGCATATGAAAAAAAATTTTACTGTCTTATATATTTCTATTTTAATGGGATACCATACTTTTGTATCTAAAACTAAATTTATATATACTTCTAATTTAATTATTTATTTTTAATCCATTTTATAATTATTGAAGCGTGCTTAATGTTATTCCCAATCTTTGATTGTATCAACAGTTCTTAAAAATTTATTAACTCCACTTATACAGTCTTTACTACATCACAAATGTATTCATAAATTTTCCACTATTACAATGCATTTTTTTTTTTTTTTTTAGTTGATTTGTGTTTAATATTAGTCACCAAATGAAAGAACTTTAAGATGTAGTAAGGGTGTTGATACATCTTAAATAAAAAATGAAGATCATTTTTTATCATGTTTTCTGTCTACTTATACGGTATAAAACTATTTATCTGTAAACCAGTTAACGATAATTGCATTTTCCAACAAATAGCTCCCCCCCCCCTACCTAAAATACTAAGACTGTGATATTTTTTTCTTTTACTAATGTCATTTCTTTAATACAGCCACTGTATTTAAAGGAAAAAGAAAATCACAAATTATGGTTTTATAAAATTTAGGCATTATTGTTAATCAAAATATCAATTATTCCTCATAATTTTTTTATGCTTTTCATATAAGAGCTATAAGTAATAGCCACATTAATTCCTATACTGATTATATCTTGTAGGGGGGGGGGGGAGTTAAAATAATTAATACAAAACCTAAGTTATTTTTTAAATATGCTAATACATATGTGAATAATAAAAATAAAATAATAATTCAGAACATGTGGACATACTTTTATAATGAATTACCTAATTTAAAGGTGCAGAATACATACCTTTTAGATCTTGAGAAACCATCATCACTATCAATTTTTAAATCTTCTTTAGTCTCTGAAGCCAGCAAATAGTCATCTTGGAAGGCGTAAAAGCAATAATATTTAATGCCTTCCAAAATTATATCAACTAGCGTAAATCGTTGTATCTTGTTGAAAAATATCTTCTTCCGATGTAGAATATCAATCCAATTAATCAATTTGGCTTGAGGAGCAATAATCGAAAATCAACAATACACGATAAAATAATGCAGCTTAAAAAAAATGTATTTTACAGAAAAAGTGAGTAATAAAAGATTAAATCCCCATGAATATTTAATACACGTGAAATACATACTACGCACGCTAGTATTTTTGAATAAATTACGAAGCAAATACTTGTACAAGAGTACAAGAAAAAGATTTGAAATCCGAATTCGAAAATGGCGGCGAAAACACGTTACCCACCAAGGGATTACCTCTCGCCTCTCGCCTCGTTGTTTACTATTAGAGAGCGCATGCGCGCGGAATTAAGCATCTCGGCCAAAGAATATCTACTACGCGGTTCTTACGAGCCGTTCAGCCTGTATGTTTGCTTCTCCTTTATGCTTTATTCGCGTCGTCAGATGGCAATAGTTACGCTTTGATAAAGCTTTCCTTCTTCTCGTAGTAGATATTCTTTGCCTTTTATACCAAAGCAAAAATCATTATTAGAAAATAACCCTGTTGAAACAATAGTGATCACTGATCCTTCAACAGAAGTCGTAATTTCACAATATTGCCATTTACCTGCAAACGAAATCACATATGTTAAAGCATATACTAATATACATGGTGACCTCCTAGAGAAAAATTTAATATTTACACCTACGAACATTCCTCAAAATACCATAATTAATGATGCCATTTATCACTTCACAATTCAAGATGAAGAAAAAATTGAGGAAAATACGGAAAACCCTACGTATCAAAAAGTTCTATATATTATTATTGAAAATAATTCAGAGCAAAACACCTTTATAAAGAAAAACACAGTCATAGGAAATTTAGAAATCTTTACAGACGAAGAACACATATTGTCCGAAAACAACCAAGATTCAAATGATTCCATTAATACAATTATTCCTTCAACTGATATCATTAATTTAAGGAAGGAAGAATTTAAAAATACAAAAATTAATCTTGACCACCTAAACAGAAACCAAAAACAACAACTTATGTCCACCCTAGAAGATAATTTCAAAGCTTTCTCAGGATCACTTAATTCTCTGGGACACTCCTACATAGTCCGTCCAAAAATAAATTTTACAACGGACTATCCCATCAAAGCCCTCCCCTTTCCGGTTCCTCAATCACTACAGGGAGAGGTGAAAAAGCAGATAGACCAAATGCTGGAGGCAGGAATAATAGAAAAAAACATCGCCACATGGGCATGCCCCATGATCCTTGTGAAAAAGAAAGAAATAAACGGAAAAATAGAATATCGGACAACTTTGGACCTTCGTCTCATTAATGCTGTCATCCAACATTCATCCTACCCGCTCCCCAAGATACAAACTATAATTAGGAACATTTCAGATTTTAAGTTTTTCGCCAAATTAGATATGCCTTCGGCGTATCACCAGATTGATTTGCCGGAGGAATATCGTGATCAAATTTCCTTCACATCCCATATGGGAACATTTAGATACACAAGACTTCCCCAAGGACTTAAAATATCTGCGGGGATATTCCAAGCAGGAGCAGACCTTATAGTTCAAGAAGTTAATCTCCCTGGAATAGAAGTTTATTTGGATGATTTTCTCATTGGTGCAAATAATTTCGACGAATTCCTATTTAAATTAAGAAAAATTCTAAAAGTCCTACAAAAACATAACCTAACCCTTAACCTAAAGAAATGCACATTTTTTGAAAATGAAGTTGAATATTTGGGTTTTAAAATTAAAAACCATAAAATATACCCTATCACCAGCAATATTAAAAAAATCAAAAGTTTCCCAAGACCTCACACTAAAAGACAAGTAAAGAAATTCCTTGGACTCTGTGGGTTCTACAGAAGTCTCATACCTAAATACGCAGATTTAACTGAACCTCTCATAAAGCTGACCTCTCCAAAAATATCTTTCAAATGGTCAGAAATTGAAGACAAGGCATTCAACGAATTACAGAAAATATTTTTCAATAGCCCTTTTCTAATCAAACCTGACTATAATGCCACCTTTTATTTAAACACGGATGCATCAAATGTAGCACTCAGTGCAGTGTTGATGCAGAAGCAAGATGACACATTGCTTCCCGTTGCATACTTTGCTAAAACATTAAAACCATCAGAAAGGAACTATCCCGCACTTAAACTAGAACTCATGGCGATAGTAAAGGGCATTATAGCTTTCAAATACTTGCTTTATGGTAGGCAATTTGTCATTTTGTCAGACAACAAACCCTTAAAACACTATAAAACAAGAAAAATTACTTCTCCAGCTGACATAATCACGAGATGGTTAATGCAGCTCGAGGAATACAATTTCATTTTTCAACACGTACCTGGAAAAGTAAATATTTTAGCCGATTATATATCTAGAACACCACTGGATAATACTACAGAATCTCTCAATGAAAATCCCAATCTTATCCACTCAGAAGAAATTTTACCACACCATGAAGATAACCCAAACGACGAAGTACTTAACAATATAAACATACAAAATAATGACATAACCTTAGAAGAAATTTTAGAAGCTCAAACCAATAGTAAATACATACAATCTATCAAGAAAGAAAGATTATATAATACCAAATCAAGATACAGGAATTATATTATATGCCCTAAGTCAAATTTACTGTTATATGTACCAATTAATGATGAACAGAATCTAAAAATAGTTATACCAGAAGCTCTAAAGGAGAAATGTCTTCGTCTTAGCCACTTTACCCATTATGGAGTCCAAAAGACTCTTAGTACATTAAAGAACAAATATTTTTGGCGTGGAATGTATGCAGATGTTGTCAACTATGTAACATCTTGCCATACTTGCCTCACCACAAAACCACAAAGGGTTCCCAAAGCACCTCTACAGGACAATTTAATACCCACAAGGCCAGGTCAATTTTTATCGATTGACTTCGTGGGACCGTTCAAAAATATTTTTTTCTTATTTACAGTCATAGACCATTTTAGCAAACATATCAAATTATTCCCTATGAAACACATCACAGCAATGAATGCAGTTAACTCAATTTTCGATTATATCACCACATTCGGAAGACCGGAGCTGATTCTTTCCGATAACGGAAAACAGCTAACAGCTGAAATTTTTGACGAATTTAATCGCATGATAGGAATTAAACTAAAGCATACCACAGTAAGTCATCCCGAAGGGAATGCGGTGAGCGAACGCATAAATTATGCTATTAAATCTACAATCAAAGCTCTTATGAAAGAGGGGTATGATTTCTTTTGTGCAGTAAAAATTCATGAGTCAATATATAACAACACGTTTCATAATACCATTAAGATGACGCCCAATAAAGTTCATTTTGGCAGAAGTATGTCAACTATCATTGACACTTTCACCCCTGAAAATTATTCTCAACGTTTAGACACCCATCAAGATTACTATAAACTGATGGAAAATTTACATAAATTATATCAGGATGTACAAACTAACCTTGAAAACTACCAACATCTCCAAAATCATACCCAAAACCAAAAATTAAAATTAAGAAACCTAAAAGTGGAAGATATTGTCTATCTGGATAAATCCAATAGGTTCAAAAGAGCTTATGACCATAGGCCATATCAGGTAATAGAAAAATGCTCACCTGTACTGTACAAGATACAAGTACTGGAAGAACCTACAGGCCCCATCCAAAAAGTCCATATCAACCGACTCCTACTAGCCCCCAAAAGGAAAGAATTTTTCTGGAAGTCAGATATGCAACATAACAACAGTCAACCCAGGACAGATATAGCAATTTCACAACCGTCAAATAATACACCAGATGCTGTGAACGACCCACAACCTTCAACTTCTAATGCTAATAAACAGATTTCAACAAAAGCAACTAGAAATAACAACTTACCAGTTAGCGGACACAGATATAACCTCCGTTCCAAGGCAAAGCAGTGAAATAGGTACCATTTCCACTGTTTCTCGCTTCTTTCATCATCGGTATAAATTTTGCTGGCGAAAAATACTTGTGATGTCCAACACCAATTTAAAATGTGAGATATGTATCTGTGATTGCAACACCAACAAATAATGACAACTTTTTTTTAAAAAAAAACTTTTATTAAAACTATAAATTTATTTTTCAGAAACTTTTATTATTAATACAGAACTCTCTTTTTCCTGAAGACTCTTTGCATCCTGAAATACAACAATCTGCTTCAATGTAAAACAAATGTCCTTTAATAGCTAATTATGTTTCTTTTTCAGGAACCTCTGTAGAAAATCATTTCCTTATGATAATTAATGATGGTTATACAAAATTTTGCTACTTATTAATTGTTAAACTTTACTGAAATTATGGATCCATTTCACAATATTGATGTTTATTTGATTTAGTATGATTGCTTATATCTTTAATGCAATAACTTTCCTACTTTTAACTGTCAAATTAAATGCCAAATATTACAATGTTTACCCAAAAGAGTATTTTATTGAAACTTTCATTTGTTTATTGTTTATTTGTTTACATATGTTTACCCTAACTATACCCTTTGCCCTATACTGTTATGTGTACACTACCCAAGCTTTACCCATTTATTTTACCCTTATTTTATTTTTATATTTGTGTTTTACCCCTTTCCCTACCCTCATTACTTGTTTTACCCTTTGCGCAACCCCTCAGCGTTTTTATTTTTACCTTTACCCAACCCCCAATGGTTGTTTATCCTTACCATATCCCAAGGTCCTTATTTTACCCTTTACCCCTAGTCTCTGTTTTACCCCATACCCTCACTTGTTGTTTATTTACTTTTTATAGACCCTAATGTCATGTGCAATGTGACATAAAGTATCTGCAATAATGGTTATTGTTTGTAAATCACAATTTCATATATATATATATATATAAATATTTCCCAAAGTTTTTTTTTTACACTTCAAACTATTTTATGTTCCAATGCCTAAAAAAAAAAAAAAATCCCATATACTTGTTACAAGGATTTTGTGTTTTGTTTGTTGATGTCTTGTAATTGTTTTTATGGTTGATAATATATTATGGTATTCTAGAACATATTTCTCATACTTACTTAAATCAGACCTGATTACATTAAAACTGCAGTTTTTTTTTTTTTTTTTAAATACAGTATTATATACATATATAGATATACATCATGATGTTGGTCCAAATATGGGAGTGATACAAAGTGTACCTCACCATAATACCTAGGTTTACATTTATGAAATTTAATGAATAAATGATTTTGGTGCCATAGACATTATTTTTAAATTTATGCATCACCTCCGGAGGCCTCCAGAAATTAATCAAGTAAACAAAAATGTCCGTTTAAAAATTAAAACCTATATTATTATTAGGACATTATGGTTTTTTTTTAGGTTTCAGGATAATGTAAATCCTACTTATAAAATTCTACTGAATGACAGAATTTGATGTCGTATTTTGTATTATTATCAGAAAATCTTTTGAATGTAAAAACACAACAGGAGGGTAATTGTCCTACCTGTCATGTACAAGGTGGAAACACCTTACTTTGTAACCTTTTATCTTTCCTATACAAAAATTCACAAGAGTAGGAGTTTCCGCTATAAATTTAAATTTTTAACTTAAATTTCAAAAATTTATTGCATAAATTTTTTCCTGGGCCGGTGTATGTCATATCGTAAATATGACATTTTTTTAAATATACCCCGCCGAAATAATTCAATAATTAAATTGTCCGTTTAGAGTTTAAATTTATTTAAAAATTATACTTTCCCCCTTTTTAAATTAACGGTCATATCCCCTAAATAAATAAATAAAGTATTATTTCATTACGTTTTTAGTTATTCAAATTTTAAATTAAATAGCTCCGATTTTATAATTAACTTATAACAATATTAATATTTATATAAATATACTTTTAATTATCTAAATTTATAATTCTCATTATTTTTCCTTTAAAAAAAATAAAGATTCCAACCGACGTCCATGTTTTTGACGATCAAAATAGAACACCTTTTGAAAGGAGCGCCGTGATTGGCCAGAAGCCCGCAGAGCGTCTCATTCCCACCCAAGCTACCGGCGAAAACGGTCGTAAGAAAAACATCGCTCCAGCGATGTATATATTTTGGCATTCGCCCCTCGATTCCCTAATATTAATTTAAGTAAAACAAATAAAATGACTGATTAATTTTATTCAAGCGGCTCCTACAATTTCTTCCCCTTTTATCTTCTTAAAAAGGAATTAAAGTGTTCGTTAGATCGATTCCGTTGTATGATTGACTCAATTAGCCAAGAACAAGCCCCGATCATAACAAATGGGGGCCCTGGGCAAAGATAAGTTCGGGGGCCCCTCCCAGCAAACTTGCTTCGCAAATTTTAGGGCAAATGAACTTTTTCTCAACCCCATGAAATAAATCATTGCACGTGCACCTGAAGGCTAATGCTTAACTAATTACAAAAATAACTGTAGAGCAGTACACCAAATCTAAACTAGATACAATAGAAGAGTATCGAATATACAGGGTGATCAATTTAAAAGAGTACCTGCTGGTTTTTCTTATTACCCTTAAATATGACGGATGTGGCAACTATCCTGACACTGAAGTATAATTGTTTGAACCTTGTTTAAGTGTGGGAGACAATTTCCAACACTGTTGGACTGTTACAACTTTATTTGTGAGGTTATTTAATCCTGTGATAATTTTATTTATGAAAAACAAAATTTAATTCAAATTTTTTACATTACCATTCCTACATTACATTCACATTATCATTTCATACGGTTTTCCAGAGAAGTCCTGCAAACATCGATGAATTAAAACAGATCATAACTGAAGAAATCTCGTCAATAACACCAACAATGCTGCAAAGTGTCAAAAAACTTGGTTTGACATGTTCATGTTTGTATTCAAAATGGTGGCAAACATTTTCAACATTTTCTGTAAGAAATGATAATGTAAAAAATTTGAATTAAATTATGTTTTTCAAAAATAATTATCACAGGATTAAGTAACACTGTGCGTCTCATTTCTGTTTTACCTCACAAATAAAGTTGTAACAGTCCAACAATGCTAGAAATTATCTCACAAACTTAAACAAGGTTCAAACAATTATATGTCAGTGTTAGAATAATTGCCAAATCCATCAGATTTAAGGGTAATAAGAAAAACCAACGGGTACTCTGTTAAACTGATCACCCTGTATATAACATATAAATAAATTTATATATATTTTTAAACATCTTCTAAAAAGGATAGTTGACTTTAAATTAATTACAAAAACCTTTAACTTGCCTCATATTCTAAGTATGAGGCAAGTTTTTGAAATTAAAGTTATTTTAATACCCCCCCCCCCCCTCATTTTTACATTATTATAATTTAACAACATATTTTAATTATACTTGAGGATTTATTTATCTGTACATTCATGTTATTGGCTTTTTTTTTTTCCCCATTATTTAACAATAAATCCATAAAGTGATACACATATATGTTTAGAATATAATTTTAAAAAACATTTGTTCAATAGACCTAAAAATACAGTAATTTTGAATTTCATTCTCAAATCAAATTTAAAAGAAATCTTGGGTGAAAATAAATAAATAAAATTACTTATCACTTTATTTTATTGTTAATGTATCCTAAATATTAAATTTGTTAATGTAACTTTAATTATATGCTATTTGCATGATTACACTATAATGTAAAATCTTAAAAAATACTGCTTGCCTTGTTTAACAGTGTTTAAAAATAAAATATTTTATAATTGCATAAACTGCTACAGAGAAATTATTTTAAAATATTTATTTTTCATGAACAATTTTAACTGTTAAATTTATTTTAAAATAAAATACTCCTTATTTTAACTGACAATGAAAGATTTTACTATTATTTCATAACCTATTTCAATTAAAAACTAACTTAAATTCATTTAGAATTAAATACCTCAAAAAGGTCAGCATTGAAGATGTTTTAGCCCAGCGGAAAAACTAATCTTCTGACCTTTTTAAAATATTTAATTTTAATTCTAAATAGGTAAAGTTATATTTTACGATTTACCTATTTTATACAGTAAAAAGTTGCTTCATTGCCAAATTTTTGTCTCCATTTTACTTGCTATCTTTATACTCTGTATTTACACTAGACCTTCGAAAGCAATCAAAATGACTACTTTAGAGGGAAAAGTGGTAAAATACTTAAATAAAACTATTAATAAATGCACTTATATGCAAAGGTCGGTCACAAATTGCATCATTATAAATATATATTAAACGAAATTAAGAAGCAATCAAATAATTTCCTTGGACAATCTAGTGTTAATATAAGAAAATGAACAGACAAGAAATCTATAAAAATTTAATTATATAACCATTTATTTACTAAAATAAAACATAATAAACATTGCAATGAATAGTTATAAAATTATTAGTTACTTTTCATTTTGATCAGCTGTTTTGATCAGCATGCTTCCAGTCACAAAAACCAGTTAATAATTGGTTTTTAAATGAGTTGCTGCTATCTGATAGTTTACAAACCCAGCAAAATAATATTTTTGTCGAAGCTGATAAAACTAGCCATTTTCTCAAAAGTTTTTCACCATTTATTTTGGTATGATAAAAATGATTAAAGGTGAGACTTCTTTTAACTGAACCGAAAAGTCTTTCGGTCTTTGACAGTAATTCGGTATTTTGAGGTGGATGATTAAATGTGAAATAATCAATCATTTCTTTAGTGATCACATTCCATGTGGCAGGATCAGAATTGAAAGTAATTTCATTTTTCTGTGCAGTGAAATCAGATGCTAATGCCGAATTTATCTTTTGTAAATTCTCATTCTTTTCGTCATCAGTCGTATGAAAACAATTCAAAGCGGACTTATTTATATTTTCAACAGAAAGTTCTTTAGCATCAGCTTCAGTACAAAGTTGTATATCTGTCACTACTTGCTGTACTATCTCCTCTACTACTTCACTTACTACTTGCTGAATTTCCAAATCTGATTTTTTGTTTACTGTAAAAGCATATCGCACTAATGAACTGGATTCAGAATATATTTTTTTAAAGCTTCTTTTTGGCGTCTTAATTGCCTTTTACTATAACCAGACAGATAACTACGGGAGGGCATTGTGAATATGAAAAAAAAGAAAAAAATTACATGCACGTGTTGTTAAGCATAATTCACATTCAGCACGAGGAACGCAACACGGAACAAGTTTACTTATTTATTGAAAAGAGCTAGCGTTGCCATTTCTATAAGCTCAAAAGTCTAATTGCTAAATACGTACTGGAGTGGAGAAACGGAGCGACCAGGTCAAGGAGTTGCAGGTGGCAGATCTAGTTTAGCCTTGAGAAAACTCGTTTCTTCTATCTACTACCTACAAGATATGTTTGTTTCGTTGGATTTAACGTCACACTAGTACTGCGCAAAGGGCAATTGGCGACGGTCTGGGAACTTTTAAAGATAAAATTATAATTATGAGGTTTTTCTTTTTTTTTTTTTTTTTTCAATTTTAAATTTTGATTGAATGGTTTAAAAAAAACCAAAATTTGCAATTTGTTATTATTGATTTGGGGGCCCCTCCAGGTGCGGGGCCCCTGGGCAAAGTCCCGAGTTGCCCATGCGATAATATGGGCCTGGCCAAGAAGGCATTTTTTTTTCCAGGACAAGTGTCATGATTGGGAAGGTATAATAAAATTGCTCCAACTGCATAAGGAAAAACTGTAAGTAGAAAATTTATTAACTATCACCTTCGGCCATTACGTCTACCATTTAGGAGCGAGGATATTTAACCAACGGTCATATAAAAATACAACCATGAAGTGTAGAGAAGATGATTGTTTTAATTGTCAAATCTGATTGTTCTCCCATACTTATATCACGAACAATGTGATACTGTGATTTTACATTTATGAAACGCATGTGAATGCTGATTAATACTCCTTAAAAAGATCCCTTCCCCCTTCATCGAAGGCATTTTTTCCCAAGCTTAGGTTTCTAGAGTAACCGGCTTTTAATTACACAATACCTCGGTGCAATGCGTCGGTATAGAACCTCCAGTGGCTTAGAGGTTCTGCTCTCGAAATTTGTAGACGGAAAATGCTGGGTTCGAATCCAGGTCACGCTTTTCAGTCTACACAATCGGATTTCTCCGTTGCTTTCTCTGAATCTTGTAGCTACGGGCGAAGTACAGGCTAGGACCTCTTAGAAAGACCCTCCTTCCCCACAGAGGTCTAGATCCCTAGAGTAATCAATCGACTTTGATTCTTATGCAATTACCTTTTACTATAACATATTCAAATCCCCGATAATAATTTGTTTAATGGTAAAAGGAATAAATGACAGCCCTGCACCTCTAAAAGGGACTTTGTTTTAAAATAGACATGTAACTACCTTAATTTCGCATTGATTAGTTTTTATGATAGAACTGTAAAACTTGCAAAAGGCACTACTAAGCAATAATTTTTTCCTCTTCATTTTCATAAAGGTAAAAATGTAACTGAAATGAACATAAACTTTCATGATTTTCAAAGTTAAAGTAAAAATATCTTTTCCAATGTAGGCTTTTACAATAATACTCTCTTTTCCAGACGATTTCGTATTTACCTCACGTATAATACTTAAATTTGAGTTCACATATTTATTTATTCATTTTAATCAACATGAGAATTTTTCTGAGGAACTCCATAAATTTTCTTCCATTTAAGGAAAATATTTACAAAATGAAACATTCAGGTGAAGGTCTAAATAAAAACTTAGATAGCGGCACTAAAAAACAACTAATAAAATTTCTGTAAGAAATATTCAACACGGACAAATCTGAGCATATCTTGTATAATTGGGCTCGAGTTAAAATCTCTTGTCTATACTAGGGACCTGGACCTAAGGGTGTAGTGTCGGGGGGGGGGGAGGGGGGTTCTAAGTGGTCCTAGCCCGTATTCATGAGAGTTTTAGATAAAAACCACGGAAAACCTCTAACGGCTAGATCGATGAGCACGACCTGGGATCGAGCCCATAATGCTTACGCGTACAGAGCAAATTGACAAAATTTCACCAAACAGTGCGATTTTCGCAACATGTGGAAGTGAAAAGAGAAATTTCGCGCCGCTTAATCCGTGTAAAAAAAAAAAATCCTGCACATTTTGTTTTTTGATTGGTAATTAATGTTAGCTTTAAATTGCAAAATGTATCTTTACGATATGAACTTGAAATTAAAAAATAGTTTTCCAATTACAAAAATAGACATGTTAATGATAAACATTAAGATCCGATTTCATAGGTGAGAATAAAGCAGAAAAGTTTGTAAAATTAGTCGGCCACATTACTAATACTTATTGGACTAGATACAGAATGTTGAAAAGTTCAAATCGTTAAGATTACTATATTATATTTCAACTATTTCTATTTAAATATCATTTTTAATTCAAATTTTTTAAATGTATGACTTAACTTTGTAAAATATTTCTTTCATGATGCAATTCTTGAATTTTGACTAAATATTCACTTTAAATTAACTATTATGTACTTTTTAAGAATATCTTTATCATAGAATAAATCTGAATCATCAAATCTTCTACGTATAATTTCCTCTCAGAAGAGACAGAAGAAAGTCAAGTACATTTGTCCTTCTTTACACATCCCAAGCATACAATGTTAAAAAACAAAGCATTAAAGCATTTATTAAAAAGCAAAGCATTAAAGCATCTATTTGATCCTTCTCAGTATTCATCAATAATCTAATCGAAATATGTTAATTAGAAAAAATTATAATGATGGGCATAATCTACTTCCCTTGCCTAAAAGGAACAAGACATTATAGGTGGATTCTGCTCAATTCCTCATCGTATACTTGTTTCATGTTAAAAGGTATTAATATGATAGATCACTCAACACGGTCGAAGACTGAAATGCCCCACCTAATAGGATACCCTCTATCCGATTCTATACATTTAACCTATCCTAATTTGCTGACTAATTTTATTAGGTTTGCTTTCGTACTTTAATTTCCAATACAATTCGATGATACCATTTCCAGTGAAATGATCCTCATGATGTAAGTTTATCTGTAGTATTATCCTATTTTGTCATACTAAAGAAAAATTAAATTTTAAATTACTTGCGAATTTTTCAAATTAAAATGCTCACATTTAATGAAGTCTATCAAAATGATATTTTAAAAGTGCTCAGACATCTTCACGACAGAAATATTCCTCGTAATGGACGTTTAAACGAAATTTTGCCCTATTCTCTATATTAAAAAAATCGTAAATTTCGAATAACTTATGAAGTTTCCAATTTATAATGCTGTAAAGCAATAGGATTCTTGTCAGTATCATAAATTATACTTAAAAACTGATTCGTTCATTTTACAATCAATCGTTCTTGAGACACGTGTACACAGACTAAATAAGTAACTTATTTCAGTTTGGCAAAATCTCCTACAGTTTCAATTTTTAATTCTGTATCACTTGCTTCTTTAAATAACGAAAGGTAAAATGCATTCGATTCTCTTTAAGAGTTTTAGGTGATGAATTTTTCTCTTGCAATAATTAGAAATATGAAATGTATCATAGAAATGTTTAATTCTGTAATAGGGAAGTGAATGTATTTTTTCGCTTCTGTTTAGTAGAAGTGTTTAACGTGTACTTTGAATTGATGTTAGATATAAACTTTTTCCACCTCACATTCGTTTTTCTGTGAGGGGTGGATTAAAAATACATTTTTGAAATAGATTTTGTATCCGTTTAATGGATACCGATGTATATAATTGCGGTTTGTAGAAACGGTTTTTGTGGCACTTATATATATATATATATATATATATATATATATATAGTAACAAGATCTTTCTTTTCCCCTAACCTTGCTTCTCGCGGCTGCTGAATCCAAGGCTACGTAGTTAGTTTCTGTTTCCCATACTCAGAATATTAGAGGAAATGCGTACTGATGACGTGGTTGGCGCTACTTCCTGAACGGGCTGCTGCTAAGAGCGTTGGGGGATAGAGATCCAGTTTCGACGGAGCTTGTATACTTGACGGATGCAATGCCTGTAGTAATAACTTTGTTTTTCGAGTTTCGACGGAAAGTTTGACGAAGCTGCACACGAGAGGTGCAGGACTTGTTTATAAAAAACTTTGGTTTTCACGTTTGACGCATTCAGTGAAGTACGAAGTGATTTATGTATGTGACGAGATAGGAACAATTTGACGTACTATTAAAATAACTTTTGATAAGCAATTTTAATGCTCATTTGCATTTATGTAAATATTTGTAAATATTAATTCTTTATTAAATTTTTAAGTAATTAGTAAATAATAGAATTAGTATTGTTCTTAAAGTTCTTAAACGCCTACAACCCACTGGAAACCACATCTCAGAAAGTGGGATTGAGATAAAGAATGTGGGATTGAACGTTAATTTTTAGTTAACATAAATTATTTTGATCGCTCGTAAATGTTTGGATCAAGAATGAATCGTGAAATCGAAATCTTAATTTAACTTAAACTTCGGATTGAACGCGATAAAGAATAGAACATTTACTTTTATAAAATGTGAACTTCTTTTTTTTAAATGATGATGCACCTGGACTGATAAAATATAAACTTGACTTAAAATATAAACTGAACTTTTAGACTATTTTTGAACTGTGATAAGTGGTGAATTATAAAGCTTTTATTCATGGTATGGCATTCGACTATGTGGATAAAGGAGTGATAAAGTGTGATATGTTCTTCAAAGTGCAAGGATTAAAAACAGCAAGTTGACCGAATGGAAATTTAAATAAAAATTAGAACAACAGCTGTTTCTGCTCTACAAAGGTACATACATTTTATATTGTTATACAATGGTTTTGCTTGGGGATATACCCAAAATTGGCGCTGCACTGAGGACTGAGAGCTATAGTAAAATTAAAATTCTGCATCGCTTTTTATTTAATGACATAGGTGACAGAAAAAACCGATGCAGAATAAGAAAGTATTCAGGATTCGCGTTTGCCGTAGATGACGAAAACTATTTTCAGAAACAAAAATTCATCGACGAAAATTTCTCGTTGAATGAATTAATTATTATTAGTAACTTGTTAAATGTTTCATTCGACGGCACGAAAGAAGAAATACGTGATAGATTGTTGTTAAAACTAAATGATATTGAATCACTCAAGGAAAAAAATTCCGAGAATAATTCAGATGAGGAAGATTCTCAGAATGAATCGAGCAGTGAATCCGAAAGTAGTGGCGATGATGACATTGAAAAAATCGACTCCTCTGTGCAATGCCATATGAGTGATAACAAGTGTTATGAAAGTAATGATAATGATGGTAATTATAATGGTAAAATTAAAAAAAAAATGAAAATTGTAATAATGGATCACTTGGTGCAACTGTTTCTTTCAATGACTTTGAAAATAATATTTCCAAATTTAGCGGCGAGCCGCATGACAATATCATCGATTGGTTTACCGAATTTGAGGAAATAGCTAAAATGTTTGATTTAAATGAGTTACAAAAAATAATTTTGAGCCGAAATGCTCTGTTGTTTATAAGATCTGAAAAGGGACTACTAACATACAAAAAACTAAAAAATGCACTCATTAATGAGTTTAGGTTTGAGATTAACTCTGCCTCATTACATGAAATGTTCAGTGGCGGCTCGTGGCAGGAGCTGCAGAGCTGCAGCCCCCCCAGAAATATTCGAAAAAATTATTTTATCAACTTTCAAAATATTTTGAAAATAAATATTATTATATTGTATAGTATTATGCATATAGAAAAGCAGATTACTTCGTTATCATGAAAAATTATTAAAAAACTGAGAAAAGTTAACCATTTTTAAACGTAATAGCACCTCGAAAATTCGTAAAGGGACTGCTCATTCATGCAGCTCCGGAAAAGAGGGATTTCTTTAGGGAAAGAACAGTTACAACCGCCCCTACTCGTTTTCCCTACCAGTTTCGACCATTTGGTTGGAGCTGCAACCTGTGCAGCTCCGATCTAATTAGGGATTTCGGTAATGCTGGAAAAGAACAATTTCCCTTTGTAATCTACGTTTTTTCTTCACAGTTTTTAATGCGGTAATCGCTGTGTTTGATGATTATTTATGTATAAGAGGTAAAAAAAATTTAGCATGAAGGTTATTCACAATTATATGAGAAAATAGAAGTCATTTTTATTTACTTTTCAAGCAGATTTTTATTTTATATTACATGGAAATTTCGCACGGTTTTTCGGTTTCTTGCTTTGCCAATGGCAGAAACGTCATAATCTCAATTTTTATATAAATTTTGCAGTAAACATAATATTTTAAATTTATCAAGTGTTTAATCGCTTTGTTGATAAGGTTATTATTATAATAATTATTATTTATTTATTTTCACTTGTATTTTAGTCACTAATGTTTTTCTATTTTAATGAGAAATATTAGCAGTCGAACCTTTCTTAAAAACACGAGATTACTAAATTTTTAATTTTAGACATTTTCATACAACGAAGTTGGAAAGCATTTATAACTTCGTTTCATCTCTCTTTCTATTTGAGTGAGAACTTTCAGAAATATGCTCATTAATTAAGCATTTTAATATCCGTTCTTTCTTTAGATTGACCGCACTATTTTTTCTATATACTTCTTTTACGAGGACACACAAAACATCCAGAATGCACTGCTGGCTTGGATAATATTTCAAACCAAATTAAACCGATATATACTATTCAAGCCAATATATCTAAAAAAAATAGTGTTTTAACATTTGTAGAATTTCTTTTTCTTTTTTTTAAATGCACGGCAATACAGAAGATATGCAGCAAATTTTGGAAATTCATTTTTAATTACACTAATGTTTCATATTTAAATGAAATTTTAGTTTACTGTACCATGTGTGTAAAGTTCGCATTAAAAAAAATAATAACAATAAAATGTTCGTAATGTTAGACAAGCATTTCATAATCTGTCTGATGTGCAAGATTTTACGTCAATGTTAACTCTTTTAATTAATATTTCAAAGGATGTTCTAAATAAATTAATGAAACGCATCATTATAATTGCACTTTTAAGATACGAGCATTACATTACTATAATGTTTTGAGGTCTCCTGAGCTCATTTTTGCTATTTTTACAGTGTTATATGTATGGTGTGAGTAAGTGTATATATGTGAGTGAATATCATAACATTTAAATGCTTGGTCCGATTGAACTGAAAGCTGGTAGGTATGTGAAAGGTCTCCATCAAACGAGCTGTATAGAATTTGATGGATGTGAGACTTATAGTTTTGTTACAAGGACACAAAGAAAAATTCCTTACCAATTTGATTAATGGACTAAAATTTATGAAGTGCGATTGCGCCTAAATGTTTTATCCAATTGAACTAAAAATTGGTAACCGTCACGCAATTTGTATAGTTTTGATGACTACAGGACTTATACATTTTTGTACAGAAACACAAAAATAAATTCTTTATCGTTATGGACTATAGATTCGAATTATTTGCAGTTATTATCGAAGAACTGTACAGATCTACATACGTATGTAATCAAACTATTTATTATTGTTTTTATATAAATCATTGTGTGTATCTTTTTAATGAGCAGAATTTGATTTACAATCATGTATGTATACTTCGTACCATCTTGGAGAAAATAATAGCATGAAGATGAAAAATATTTTGTTGGGGGAAAATTGATTATCATTAATAAATAAAGTTAACAAAATAAAATCTCCAGATTTTTTTTTTTTTTTGTAATGAATGCCCAATAATGTAAAATTTTAAATCTATGCTGTATCCTGTATTGTTCTGCTTCTTGCTCAGTCTGCGCATATAAAACCCGAAGCCACCGATTAAAATTATTTAGAAAATCATTTTCGCTTTTTTCTCAAATCTTACATAGACATGCAGCTATGCAGCCCCCCTGTAAAGGAATCTCACGAGCCGCTACTGGAAATGTTGAGTAAAAAGAAAATGAAAACTAATGAATCAGTTACGGAATGTTATTTTAAAATGCGTGAATTGTCAGAAAACGGGCACATTGAAGATGCCGCGTTAATGCATTACGTGATCCAAGGAATAAATGATAAAAGTGAAAATAAACTAATTTTATATGGTGCCAAAAACATTCGTGAATTCAAAGAAAAAATTAAATTGTATGAAATATATAAAAGAGACAATGAGAAAAATAAATGTAAGTTTGATAGAGTTGAAAAGGTAGAATACAGTGCAAAATTGAAACCCATCAAACATAATGTATATGAAAAATTTAGTCCTAGAAATGAAGTTAATAAAATATGCTGCAATTGTGGTGATAAAAACCATGTGTCTAGGGACTGCCCCCACAAAGCTAAAGGTTTTAAGTGTTTCTCATGTAAGCAATTCGGGCATAAAAGTTCGGAGTGCCCAGGTTCAAAACCTGAAGTTGAGGCATTGTGTATTGGTGTAAATCAAAATATGAGTAAAATTATACAAGTAAATGATATAAATTTCATAGGCGTAATCGATACAGGAAGTGAAGCAACATTGTTGCGTAAAAATTCTTTTGATAAATTAAATGTAAAAAAATTAAATACTATGAGTACTACTTTGAAGGGGATCGGGAAAAGTTCAATAAAGCCGTTAGGCTCATTGGATGTCGATCTTAAAGTTGATGATTTGAAACCAAAACTAATATTTATGTTGTAGAAAATAACGTGATACCCTATGATATAGTCCTCGGTATGAATGTATTACTGTTAAGGGAAACAACAATTAATGAGAAAGGTATTTTTGTGAAAAATAAGTCTAATTCTCTCGAGGTAAATTTAGTAACAGTACTTCCAGTAAATGCATATCAAAGTGAAATTAAATCGAATGTTGTTATTGATACCCCCATTAACTTTCAGAACAAAATTTTTGAAAAATCCCAAGAAATAAAAAAAACAGTGAATAGTGTTGGAAAATGTGAAATTAAAACCCCTCACCCAATTATGCTGTCAAAAAAATCATTAGAATCCTCCGAAAAAGCCGTAAGTGAAAATGACGATGATGA
Organism: Salticus scenicus; assembly: GCA_963930645.1. Classification (NCBI taxonomy): domain Eukaryota; kingdom Metazoa; phylum Arthropoda; class Arachnida; order Araneae; family Salticidae; genus Salticus; species Salticus scenicus. The sequence goes on from OZ005648.1 coordinate 284,055,497, forward strand.
CGAAAACGACGAGAGTGATGACGATAAGATGCTTTTAGAGGACGATATTAGTGTAAATGATGACAGTGAGGAAGAAGAGGAGCCTCGACGACAGAAACAGAGTCATACGAGCATTTTCCAGATAGATGATGATAGTGATGAAGAGGAGGAGCCGCGTCGAAAGGGACGAAGTCAGACGAATGTTTTCCGAATGAAGTCGCTAAAGCAAGAAAACACTTATTTGAAGAAAGACGAGAAACAAGTCCTACTTAGAAAAATTTCGCAATTAGCCGAAGAGTTGAAAAAGTTAAAAGGAAAAGTTGACGATAATTCCAAACTTCTTAAAAGAAAGAAATCGAGAAAAATGCCATCGAGAATAGAATCCACTGAGTGTAAAAGACAGAATTTGCCAAAAGAAGAAACTGCCAGTGTAAATTCGAGAAAGTTGTTCATCCCATCACTTCCATTAACGACCACAATTAGCGAGATAGCCATATTATTTCCCAAAGCTGTACAAATAAAATTAGAAGTTTTCCCTACATATAAGACTGCCATTATAGACTTTTCGACTGAACTTGATGCAACCGAAGCCTTAAAAGGCATTAAAACTGAAAATGATCGATTAGAGGGTCTCGAGTTCGAGTCCCAAAGTAACTCCGAGTTCCAAAATAAAGATTTGAGTACACATATCAATAAACGACTTTCTAGAATTAAAAAGAAAAATAAAGCTAAATGCAAGTTGAGTAGACATCCACCAAAAACTGATACCATAGGCAACCAAGTTGCCGTAAAGCCAAAATTGACTTTTTCCTGTGACTATGCAACAACAAAAATGAAAAATGATAATATTGATGAAAAAGTTAGAAATGGATGCCATGAAGGCTCCTATTGCACGCTTACTCGTGCTAAGATCCTTAGACATGGGATCAATTAGCTGAAGAGCAAAAATATGAAAATTCTCATAAACTGTAAATAGTATGTTATTATTTTGTGTTTTTTTTTTTTTTTTTTTTTTTGTATTTTTCAGTGTGACCGCCTGGAGGACCAGCCGGATGCAGGACTGCCGATCTTATAGTAGCAAGATCTTTCTTTTCCCCTAATCTTGCTTCCCGCGGCTGCTGAATCCAAGGCTACGTAGTTAGTTTCTGTTTCCCGTACTCAGAATATTAGAGGAAATGCGTACTGATGACGTGGTTGGCGCTACTTCCTGAACGGGCTGCTGCTAAGAGCGTTGGAGGATAGAGATCCAGTTTCGACGGAGCTTGTATACTTGACGGATGCAATGCCTGTAGTAATAACTTTGTTTTTCGAGTTTCAACGGAAAGTTTGACGAAGCTGCACACGAGAGGTGCAGGACTTGTTTATAAAAACTTTGGTTTTCACGTTTGACGCATTTAGTTAAGTACGAAGTGATTTATCTATGTGACGAGATATGAACAATTTGACGTACTATTAAAATAACTTTTGATAAGCAATTTTAATGCTCATTAGCATTTATGTAAATTAGGGCTGTGCCGATTAATCGATTAATCGGTTCGGTTAATCGATCAATGCTTAGTCCCGATCAATTTTTTTAATCGAGTTAATCGGATCGATTAATTCGATTAAAAAATTTCAAAATCCGATTAACATTTTCAAACTACGAATTAAAGAAAAAATGCTGTTCTGCCTACAAAATATTTTTTCACATATTTTGCTAACAAACATTCTAACAAATATCCACCAAATAATGAAAAGGCAAAAAAATAAAATAAAATAAATAACAATAAAACCTCTCAAAAGAAGTTGTTGCACTTTTGTTGATAGAGAAAAGGGGAAGGACAGTCATTAAACAAAATGCCGCTTCATGTGCATGCTGGAGCAACACCACCTGTCTGAGCCTTCTACAGAAAGTGTTGGCTAGGGTAATAGTATTTTCAGAAACAAGAAGCTTTCATAAAATGGAAATGCTAAAGATAAAAAAAAAAAAAAAAAAAGAAGGGATTGAGATTCCCACTATCCCTCTGATGAAGGAAATGAGAACAGAGTTTCACAATATCTTCAAGCGTTTATTGTCTGTTCAGAATTGCTTATAGTAACTATTGATGTAGAAACAGAAAATAACATTCTGTGTTCTAGTCCGAAGTGACAAAAATGAACTAAAATATAAAAATTTGAGATTTTTATGATAAAGATATGGAATTTTGAGAATTCGTTTAAAAATTGTGACAAGCGAGATGAACAAGGCCTGCAAATATAAAACTAAAATATGTGTAATTTCATTTAATGTTTCTTTCAAAATGAATTGAAAAATTAATTTATTTAAAAAAAATGAATAAGTGAAAATATCTATATAAAATTAACACTTAAAGTCACCAATTATTACTCTGAAAATTGAATTAAATTTCAGCTTTGAAACAGATATAATTGATTAGACAAAAATTGTCAGTCAAACTTCTGAATATTATATATATACACACACAATATGAGAGTTTTATTCATCATTGAAATAAAATTATATAAAGAAAAATGTAAACCGATTAAAAATCCGATTAATCGACCGATTAATCGATTAATGAAGTACGATTAACCCAGTTAAAACTCTTAATCGATTCCCACCCCTAATGTAAATATTTGTAAATATTAATTCTTTATTAAATTTTTAAGTAATTAGTAAATAATAGAATTAGTATTGTTCTTAAAGTTCTTAAACGCCCACAACCCACTGGAAACTACATATATATATATATATATATATATATATTTTTTTTTTGATCTATGAATCCATATAATATTTTCAGTAAATTGAAAAGTGCTAATAAAAAATTAGTGAGATCAGAGAGGAATGTTGAATTTTTGCAGGATTGTAAACATTTTAAAATTACGCCCAAATTTATAAGAATCAAAAACAGAACCCTTTTAGATAATTATTTAACTGATATTAGAAAATTTGAAAGAAAAATGTTGAATAAAATAATTCGTGAAAGAAAATCTTTCATGTACAGTTCTAAACGGATTTATGAAGAACTTTATAATACCCTAAAGAAGATGTGTAATGAAAAAGAATGGACTGTTTTTTCAAGAAAAATTAACCAATTTAACGAAATTGAAAAGAATTCAATTATTAAAAAACGGAATAAAAAGTTGCGATTTTGGATTAATAAAAATAACATTAACCCCCCCCCCCCCCCCTCAAAAAAAAAAAAAAAAAAAAAAATTGTTGTCCTTATATAAATTTTTCAGATGTTAAAATTAACAGCCATCAAGATAATCTATTAAAATTAAACCAAAAGTATATTATGGATCAACCGGTACACTTAAATGATAGTATAGCTAGAATTCAATCTGCCATAAGTAATATTTCTGAAGAAGCTCAAAATAACATTATGAACACTGCTGTTTATGAAATTAAAAAGACTGCTAAAAATCGTACGGTAAACTATGAGGACCTAAAAGCTCTTAAAAGCCCCAAGAAAAATAGCAATATAACGTGTACTTTAACAGATAAAACTAGGAAAATTGCCATATTAAACCGTCAGGAATACATAAATAAAATGGATGGATGGTTGGATGGTTGGGTTTTACGTCGCACTAGTGCTGCGCAGATGGGCAATTGGCGACGGTCTGGGACACACCCCTAGAGGTGGTCCGGAGACATGCCATCACAATTTGATCCTCCACGGAAGGAATGGCTCTCCCTCTTCGGTGACCCCCGAGGTATTATTTTTGATGGGAACATGAAGGACATTGCGGCCACGACAGATTTTACGTGCACCAACCACCATTAGTGTACACGACGGTCTTTGGCCGGCTAGAGTACCGAACCCGCAATCTTCCAATTACGAGGCCGGCGCTCTACCGACTGGGCTACCGCGGCCCCATAAATAAAATGAAAGAAACAATTAAAGAAATATGAGCTTTAGAAGTTTAAAAATACCCCATAAATAAATTAATTGAAAAAACTCGTAAAATAATAAAAGAAGGCAGTTGGCCTGATAATAAACCTCCACTTTTAGATAATTTTGCAGCTAACACCCCGCGCATTTTCGGTCGTTTTAAAGACCATAAGAATCTCCCCAAAATTTGCCCTGTTGTCAGCAAAAGTGAGGGTGTCCCACTTATGCTTTGGAAAAATATATGGGTGAAATCTATAAAAATTTGCTTCCCCCTCACCCCATAATTTAAACTCCACGGAGGACTCTATCCGTAAAATTTATTATATTAATATCAATGAAAATTATCGTTTTGTTGGTTTTGATGTTGTAAACCTTTACCCATCTATTGGTATTAAATAAATAGCTGATTTAATAAACAGAGAAATAAATGAACGTTATAATAATCCACATATCGCGCAGACACTTAATATAGCCACTAATTTCTTGCTGAATGAAAATTATTTTACTTTTAATTATAAAAAATATTACAAACAAATTAAAGGAGTCCCAATGGGCTCCCCCATTTCGGGTTTTTTTAGCGGATTTTAAATTGCGTAAAATAGAAAATATTATCAGAGAAAAACTTAAAAACAAAATTTATATTGTTTCCGTTATGTGGGCGATGTTGTTACGGAAATCTCACCACCAGGGGTCGCTGTGTGTCAAGACACGGCTATACATGTACTGTTTTGAGACAGAGTGTGTGGCAGGCAATGGTATGGAATGGAAGGGTCTAAATAGGAGACTCTAAATATGTTAAATTGTAGTATATGTATATAGTTGTAAATTACTTGTAAATAAGTTATTAAATCTTAGTTAAGAAAGATGAATGTTATTTTGCACCTGACATATTTCTATCACTGAATCATCGGCAAAATTTGGTGCATACGGCTCGAGAAAATGATTTATTGGAAACAAAAAGTTTTATTCCGTCATAACGCTAATGATAATAAAAGAAATTACCTACTGAAATAAATGATGACTCAACCACTCAGCTCATATGAAAGATCAACGGAAAAAATAAAAATAAAAAAAACGACATCTTCAAAAATGATGTTTAACGGAATCTGAGTTGAAAAAGGAAAATAGATGTGGTTTATGAAAACGGAAGTAATTCCCATTTTTTTTTGTTGTTATTTATGTTCATTTGGATAACATATTAGGAGGTAAGCTCTTTTAAAATTAATAATGGATAAGTTAACCAAATGTATTGAAAAGAGAAGCTCTGTACGAGCTAGTATTACTAAATTAATTAAAAGAGTCCAAGCATTGGATTTTGAAAACGAAAGTTTTGATTCTTTAAATGAGTTATTAGAAACTTTAGATATCAAATCTAAATTATTGAAAGAGTATGATGATGAAATAGAGGATCTTATTAATGATCCAGTTAAATTTAAAAATGAAATAGCTCAATCAGAGGAATATGAAGACAAAATTATTACTATTAAAATTAAACTCAAATCTAAAATTAAAGAAATAAACAATAAACAGCAAAATCAAAGTACTAATGTAAGTACATCAAGCTGTACAGAACATAATTTTTCGGCATTGAAATTGCCGCAGTTACAGGTTCCACAATTTTCTGGTTCTGGTATTTCAAATTTCATGGAATTCCTAAATTGTTTTGATAACGCAATAGGGTCGAACGAATCACTGAGTAAAATTGAGAAGTTTCAATATTTAAAAAGTTTGCTTACTCCCCCAGCTTATAATGTTGTTGCGGGATTCGAGTTAAATGAAAAGAATTATGATTCTTGTTTAGAACTTTTAAAACAACGTTATGGGTGTACTGACTTTATTTTTAATTCATACATGTCTAAATTACTTAATTTAGAACCAGTGAGGAATTCATCAAACATTAAAGGCTTGCGTAAATTATATGATGAGATAGAGATAAATATAAGGAATTTACGCTCGTTAAATGTTACTGAAGGATCATACGGTCATTTATTAAACCCCTTACTTCTTAAATTACTACTACCACAAGATTTGGTTTTGGATTTTCATAGAAAAAGAAATAAGGAAATTAATTGTGAAGTTTCAGAAATAATGACGTTTTTGAGAAATGAAGTGGAAACGCGTGAAATTTGTGAAACAGTAACAAATTCTTTTAAGGATAATGAAAATAAGCGTTCCGCTTTTCAGGGTTATCAAACAGGACAAACATATCAAAAAAACTTCTCCAAACATAAAAAATATACCAACCGCAGCAACATTACTCACACAAGTAAAAAATTCATGTATTTTTTGCGACTTAACTTCTCATGATTCTGTAAATTGTAGAAAATTAGATATAGAACAGAAAATAAACAAACTTAAGTCTGAAGCTCGGTGTTGGTTATGTTTTAAACCGAAACACATAAGCAAAGTATGTAGGTCAGGTATTGTTTGTAAAATATGTTTTTCTAGATTTCATCACGAGTCAGTTTGTAGAAAAAATTATAAATCCTCGAATTTATCGGTAGAGCGCAATAGAGAAAATTGTAAAAATTCACGTAGTTTAAATTATAATGAAAACGAAAATGAACGGGATAACTCTAATGTTTCTGAAGTTATTTCTTCTATTTCTCAATGTAATGTAAATACAAACTGTTCTAAAAATGTGTATTTGCAAACTTGCACTGTTATTGCTAAATCGGAAAATAAATCTTGCTTATCTAGAATAATGTTTGATTGTGGAAGTTCGAGATCATTTATTAGTGAAAAATTAGCAAACGACTTAAAATTAAAAACCATTCGTAATGAAACTTTATCAGTTTATTCTTTCGGAATGAAATGCCCAACGGATAAAATTTATCGAGTTGTTGAAGTAACATTGGAAAGTACAAATTCTTCTTTTCAAAAAACACAGGAATTATTTGTTTCTCGCACTATAACGGGCGCTACTGTGAAATATCCTGATTCAAAAATAAAAGATTTAATGCAGAAACGGAATTTGAAGTTGGCTGATTCAGATAGCTCGGATAACAATATTAACATCCTCTTAGGGGCCAATGTTTGTTGGGAATTAATTTATGGGGAAAGGGTACCTATAAATAAACATTTGTCAGCTTTAAATAGTGCATTTGGATGGCTGATTATTGGATTAGACGATATTGAAAGTAGTTGTTCTGAAAACATGATTATTGTAAATAATGCTATTTTAAATGATTTAAGATTATTTTGGGAAATTGAAGAATTTCCGAATGAAACCAAAAATCTATCGGAAATGGATAATCAGTTAATTAAGGATTTTGAGGATTCTTTAAAATTTAATGGGGAACGGTATGTGTGTAGATTAATGTGGAAAGATAATACAGGACCCCCGTTAAAATTGGACTCTAATTATGAGGTCGCGAGCAAACGTTTCAATTTATTAAAAATTAAATTGAATAAAAATCCTGAAATTTTTGATCAGTATAAGGAAATTGTATCAGATCAATTGAAATGTAATAGTGTAGGAAAATGTACTGACGAGGATATGAATTCAGGTTATTATATGCCCCACAGAGCAGTAATAAGGATGACAAAGAAACTACTCGCGTTCGGATGGTTTATCATTGCAGCTCTAAAGCAAATGAAACTAAAAATTCTTTAAAAGATTCTCTTTAATCGGGAGTTAATCTATATCCAAATTTATTGGATGTTATACTTAAATTTCTTGAAAATCAAGTTGCATTTTGCGGAGATCTAGAGAAAGCTTTCCTTATGATTGAAATTGCGGAAGAGGATAGAGACTATCTAACATTTTTGTGGTTTCCGGACGAGCCGGATAATCCGGTACAGACACTTCAACTTAATCGTTTACCCTTTGGGTTAACGACGTCTCCATTTGCGCTAGCTTGCGTTTTGAAATTTCACATAGGGAAATATAAAGATGATTATCCTAATTGTTATGAAATGTTAAATTCTTTATATGTTGACGACTTGTACAGTGGAGCTAAAACTGCGCAGGATGCTTATGAGTTAACCTCTTTAGCAATAGAAATATTACGCGCTGCTGGATTTAAACTCAGGAAATTAAAAACTAATTGTGATGAGTTGAAACAATTTTGGTGTGAAAACGGGTATGAGAAAAATATGGATTTCGGGCAAGGAGAAGGATTTTTGGGATTAAAGTGGGATGCAAGTAAGGATAAAATTAAATTAGATTTAAGGGATGTTCGGGATTCCTTGGAATTTGAAATCACCAAACGACATGTATTGAGAATAATTTCTAAGATATTTGATCCTTGTGGACTAATTAATCCATTTATAATAAGAGTTAAAATTCTTATTCAAGAATTGTGGGAAAGAGGTCTATTATGGGATGAAAACTTACCATATGACCTAGAAAAAAAGTGGAGATCATGGTGTTCTGAACTTTCTGAATTAGAAAATTTTAGCATCGAACGTAAACTTTTTTCAATGGAAAATGTTAATGAAATATCGCTTCATGTTTTTGTTGATGCCAGTCCTAAAGCGTATGGAGCTGTAGCGTATTTTCGATATTTAACAAGTGAAGGAAAAATTAACATAAGTTTTGTGATTTCAAAAAGTAAAGTTGCTCCTCTAAAAAGTTTAACTTTAGCCAGATTAGAATTAATGGCAGCACTTGTAGGTGCTCGTTTAGGAAATTACATTCAGAGCATTTTTCCAGCCATTAATCAAAAAATACATTTCTGGAGTGACTCAAAAGTTGTTCTTCACTGGTTAAAAAATTCATCCAAGGTTTGGAAACCATTTGTAGACAACAGAGTGGCTCAAGTGCAATCACCTTCCCTTCCTGAATGCTGGAATTTTTGTAGTGGATCAGAGAACCCTGCAGATCTCACTACTAGGGAAGAATCAGCAAAAAATATTATTTCGAGTTCCTTGTGGTGGACGGACCCTCCTTGGTTGTCTCAACCCGTTCACTTATGGCCTGATCCAATTTACATCTGTCAACCAGATGACAGTAATGTTGAACAATTAATTTCTAAAGAGCTACGAGGTGTAGCAGTAAATACTGTCTGTTCTACTAATCATTATTCTCTCTTAAAGATCATTGAAGTAAATAAATACAGTAACCTTTCTGGACTTTTGCGCGTGACAGCTTGGGTAAAAAGGTTTGCCCACAATGCCAATCCTGGTCACGGCACCAAATGCCGGGGACCTATATGTGCTTCAGAACTTAAGGAAGCCTTTGACTCTTGGATTAAGACAATTCAACAGGAACATTTTGGGAGTGAAATTCAGCAACTTCTCTCCCAGGGTACTGTAAATAAAAACTCACGAATTTACACTTTGAATTGCGAACTTAACAAAAATACCTTTTTCAGTTTGAAAGGACGCTTGCAGTTTTCAAGTAATGATGAGCAGGCCAAACACCCCCTGCTGCTTCCTAACAATGATAAATTCGTTGAATTACTCATCTTTGATGCTCATATAAAAATGGGCCATTTGGGTGTAGATGCTACTTTAACTCACCTAAGAGAACGATTCTGGATTCTTAAATGTAGACAGTTCGTAAAAAGAGTCCTAAAAAACTGTTTGATTTGTAGACGTTTTTCAGTGAAAGCAGGTAATCAGGTGGTAGCTCCTCTACCTCCTGACAGAATTCAGGAACATCCCCCTTTTGATGTTTCTGGTATAGACTTTGCTGGACCCTTTTTTACTACTGACTGTAAAAAATATTATTTACTTATTTTTACCTGTGCAGTTACAAGAGCTGTACATTTGGAATTAGTTGTTGATATGAGTACAGATTCATTTTTATTAGGTTTAAGACGTTTTATTTCTCGTAGAGGGTTATGTTCAGTTATATATTCTGATAATGCTAAAGCCTTTAAAAGGGCAAAAGGTGAACTGAAAAAATTATGGAGTCAAATTGATAACCCTGAGGAAAAAAACTTGTTTGCCTCTAAAGGTATAGAATGGAAATTTATCGTTGAAAGGAGTCCTTGGTGGGGAGGCTTCTGGGAAAGGCAGATACGTACAATTAAAACTTGCTTGAAGAAAATCATTGGTAAATCTTCTCTTTCTCTTAAAGAATTAGAAACAGTTTTTCTAGAAATTGAGGCAATGATTAATTCTAGACCTATTACATATCTGTATAGTGAGCCATCAGAACCTTCCCCACTCACTCCTTCTCACTTTCTAGTTGGAAAAAGATTAATTTCATTACCTGTAACTAAGGTTAAAAAAGACGAATTAATTGTAAGCAGGAATTCTTTGGTAAAAAGATATAAATATCAGCAAACTCTTTTAACTCATTTTTGGAACAGGTGGAGAAAAGAGTATTTGCTTAATCTTAGATCTGCTTATATATCTCCACAACCAGGTAAGATTTCATCATTCAAAGTAAATGATGTGGTTTTAATTAATGATGAGCGCTATCCTAGAAACATATGGATGATGGGTAGAATTTCAAATGTATATCCAGGACGAGATGGTAAAATTCGTTCTCTTCTTATCAAAACCCCTAAAGGTAACATTAAGCGCTCAGTTCAACTTGTATATAATTTAGAAATTAATGCTTAATAATAAACTGAATAAGTAAAAATTGTTATGTAAAGAAAGGCGCCAGCCGAGAATAAATTATTTGAAAAAATAAAAGAAATATATATATATATATATATACTGATTTATTAAATCTGATTTTATAATGCCGGCCAGAAGCTATGCTACAAGTGTGGCTAAATGAGGTGCCTTGAAAAATATACTGGAAAAAATTGTATTCTTCAAATAGTTTAGGAGGTTTTATGTGAAAGGACACGTCAAAAGTGGAATAACTTTGTAAAAATGCGCCTACCTTGAGCAAAATTTTCTTTGACTTTTTTAACATATCAAAGCACTCTATTGAAATTTAAAAGGGCGCCCTAATGTCTTTTCCCCTCCCCCCTCCACCTTCTGCCGGAAAAAGGCCACTTAGGTTAGTAAAAAGACAATATAATTAGATTGCAAAAATGAAAATTTAATAGAACCAGATATTTTATTTATAGTACTTTTTTCCCCTTTACATTATCGATGTAACATCTATTTTAATAAAATCAGACTTTTCCTGTAGATTTCTCAAACTGCGATATCTTCAAGTTTCACACATCGTGAAAACCAAATCTGACTTCAGAAAATGTTCTGTGTGCGTGTGCGGTCGTTGTGTTTGCATGTCTATAACATTTTTGTCTAGGTATCATGTGAGAACAGCTGTCAGAATTCAACGACACTTGGCAGGAATTACCCATTAAAATGATATCTATCAGCTTTTGTAAATCCCCCCCGTCCCCCCTTCTGGGGGGAGGTAAACACGTTTATATGCATAACTTGGCTTCAAATTGCTTCACAATTAAGAAAATGCACAGGAGGAGTCTAGGTTTGAGTTAAAAAAAAAATCATAATAATCATTGCCTACGATTTTGGAATTTTTGATTTTGAAGGGGGTAGGAAGAAAATCGATTTTCAGGGGCAATTTCATAAATTCCAGATTTTTGAGAAGAAATTTACCAAATAGGGTACAAAAATGTTGAAAAAAGCCATGCATCCTCTTTAGGATATTTCCAAAAACCCATTTTTGGTGTTTGTGACTTTCCATCTTGGGGAGGGGGTTACGAGGGAGCGAGTTCGAGTCCCCTCTTTTAATGCTAAATTGGTCCTGGAAAATTTATGGGAGCTCCGGTCATGAATTTTGGTGCGTGTGTTGTTTAGATGTATCCGATGCCTATACTGACGGGATTTTACGAAATTCCCCCTCACCCTTTCAAGGGAGAAAGGAGGAAAAAAAAAACGTTTCTAAGCATAACTCGGCTCTAAAAGTTACTTCACGGTGACGAAATTGCATATGGGGAGACTAAAGAAAACCATTTTCTGCAATTTTGGAATTTTCGATTTTTAAGGATGGGGGGGGGGTCACAAATTCCGGATTGTACCAAAAAAAAAATCGTCCTGAAGAATTCTACTAAAAATAATACAAAAATGTTGAAAACAAGTACACGTCTTCTTTAGAATATTTCCAAAAACCCATTTTTGTTCTTTTGTCATTTTTTATTTGGAGGGGGGGGGGCGTAAAGAGGGGTAAATATGAGCCCCCCCCCCTCCTTTTTTTAGCGCTAAATTTGTCGTGTAAAATCTGGGAATTGTGGTCGCGGATTTTGGTGCGTAAATTGTTTGTATGTATCCGACACCTGTTGTAACGGGATTTTACGAAGTCCCCCTTTCCTTCCTTGAGGCCACAAAAACGTTTCCAAGCGTCACTTTACTCCAAATTATCTCAGCAAAAATAAATTTTATGTGTTGATTAATTGTTTTCGAGATTATTTTGTCATAATTAACAGTAGCATCTATGAAACAATCTTTCTCTAAATTTAAAATGATCAAAAATCACTTACGCTCCACAACGGTATTAGACAGATTTTTAAATTTTGCAATTACATCGATAGTATAAGATATTTTGGATCAAATGGATATATTCCAGAATACACAAAAACTCAAGCAAATGAATTACATTTCGCTAAATATTATCTGCTTAAATGTTCATATAACCTATTTTAAAACTTAATAATTTTTATTATATATTATTTTTATTTTATTTACTTATAAATTTATATATTATTTATATCTGTACAGCGAACAAACGTCGCGGCAAAATAGTTTAAAACATATTTTTGTATCTTTCCACTATATGCAAAAATGCATATAAATTTACATACAAAATAAAACGTTTAGGTAACGAAAATGGGCAAAATTTCTTTCACTAGATTTTTTTTTCTTTAATCCCTGTTAAGTATTTTTTATCTATATTTACCAAGTAATATTTATTATATGCTCCTATTTTATGTATTTATAAATTTATTTGTACCATAAAAATAAAAAACCTTCCATAATTAACCAAGTCAAATCTTGTCATTACATCGATAGTCATATATTGGGTTGGCCAAAAAATAATTGCGTTTTCTTCTGTATAAATGAAAAGGGAATTTTTCATGGGAAACAAAATTTTTGTAAACAATATGTTGTCCATTTTGTTCGATCACTTTTTGTCATCTGTCATGCAGTTTCAAGATTCTGGACTTAAAAAAACATTTTATCTTTGTCGGCAAAAAACTGTTTCAAGAACAATTTGATATCCTCATCAGCAATGAAGGTTCTACCATACAAAGCGTTTTGCAAAGAACGAAACAAATAGAAGTCTGATGGTGCTAAGTCTGGTGAATATGATGGATGTGGTAACACATTCCATCCAAGCTGCAACAATTTTTGGCGGGTAACCAAACTTGTACGTGGTCTAGCGTTATCATGGTGAAACACAACATCTTTGTGATTCGCCAATTCTGGACGTTTCTGCTTGATTGCATTATTTAATTTACTCAATTGACGACAGTACACGTCAGAATGAATGATTTTGTTCCTTGAAAGCAATTCAAAGTACATAATAATTTTTAAATACCACCAGACTGAAAGCATAACTGTCCTTTGATGAATAGCTACATTTGAAGTGCTTTGGGCAGGTTCATCACACTTGCACCACGATCTTTCTCTTTCGACGTTGTTATAGACAATCCATTTTTCATCGCCTGTTATCATACATTTAAAAAAAGGGTCGTTTTCTTGACGTTTCAAGAGTGAATCGAAGATGTCAATACGCTTAGTGAGATGGATTTCTTTGAACTCATGAGACACCGAAATATCGAAATTTATAACATATCGAAGTTGTTTTAAATTGTTTTCAACACTCGGTTTCAATAAATTAAGATTCTCGACGATCTCCCGTAGCTTTAAATGTCGATTGGATTCAATCACTCCCTTTATTGTGCAGTCATCAACTTCGATTGGCCTCCCTGAGCTGGGCGTACTGCATCTTTAACATCAAAATCGCCTGACCTAAATTTAGCAAACCAATTCTGACACTGTCGTACTTTTAAGGTATCTTCCCTGTATACATCATATAACTTTTTGTGAGCTTGAACAGCGTTTTCCCCTTTCGGAAGTAATACGACAAAATATGGCGAAAATGTTCCTTTTGATTTTCCATTTTCAAATCGACGTCAAACAAACAAATGCTGACGAAATTGTGCACTTTTCTTCCTAAATCAAGTTTGAAGTGTCTGCTTTGAAGTGACATAATGACATTGGAGTTTTAAAGAAAGTTAGTTGCATTTCAAAACAGTTATCGTCATCTATTAGAAAAAACGCAATGACTTTTTGGCCAACCCAATATTCATTTCATCTTAAGAAATTAGTGATATTTCGAGAGTTTTCAACAATGAAATTGAGAAAAACAGAACTAAATACGGGATTTTATTATTATTATTATTATCATAAGTTTTAATTTTATATACTTATAAATTTCATTTATCTGTACCAGTACAAAATGTTAAACTCATTTATATGCGCAAACATACTGCAATAGTACGACTAATTAAAAAAAATTTTCATTATACACTCCTGCTCAAAAGTTTAGCAAGATTTGCTAACAATCAGTTTTTACAATTTAAAAACGTATCTCTCGATGAAATGTTTTCAAACATTGGGTATTTAACTAACTGGGTCTTCCTCATGTTTGTCAGTGAAGACTGGCTTAAGACAACAATTAGGGGGTCGGTAACAAATTGAGCAAAATAAATAATGTTTGTGATCGATCACCCTGTATCGTTAAGTGGACGAAATGAACTGTAACTTTAAAATATGTTAATACAGACCCAGTTTAATTTGTGGATGAATTTGTGTGACTATAGTATATTAAATAGCGGAGATATAAGCATTTGTTTTAAAACTCCAAAAAATATCAGCATGTTTTTTATTTATAATATATAGAGTTTTTAACGAAAATTATTCTCACTTTCAGATATGTTGGAAAAACACTTTTGAAACAACATACTGCAATTAGAATTCAAATATCTCATGAAATATGAACATTTTTATGAAAAGCGTTTTCACTGCGCATGTGCGAAAGATAAAAAAAAATTATTGCATAGGTTGACAGCTAGATACATTGGGCAACTTTTATCAAAAGTGCATTTGAATATAGTAAAAATTAAGCAAATTATACGAAAAAGAACGAGCTAGATTTTAGATATTTTCCAAGAGTTGAAATTTCTTTAGGGGTTTTTCACATGCCGCATGATTAATTTAAAGATCCAATTACTTTAACCACATTGAAAAAGTTTGTGAAAAACCCTTTTAAAATCTAGCTCGTTCTTTTTTGTATAATTTGCTTAATTCTTACTCTATCCAAATGAACTTTTGACAAAAGTTGCCCAATATATCTGGCTTTTAACCTATGCAATAAAATGTTTTTTATCTTTCGCACATGAGCAGTAAAAACGCTTTTCATAAAAATGTTCATATTTCATGAGATATTTGTATTCCGACTGCAGTATATTGTTTTAAAAGTGTTTTTTCAACTTATCTGGAAGTGAGAATAATTTTCGTTAAAAACTCTGTGAATTATAAATTTTAAAAAAAAATTGATTTTTTTTTTTCAGTTTTAAAATAAATGCTTATATCTCCCTTATTTAATATGCTATCGTCACACAAATTCCTCCACAAATTGAATTGGGTCTGTGTTAACATATCCTAAAATTACAGATCATTTCGTTCAATTAGTGATACAGGATGATCACAAACATTATTGATTTTCCTCAATTTGTTACCGACCCCCTAAATGTTGTCTTAAACCAACCTTATCAACTAAATGTTGTTTTAAACCACTGAAAAACATGAAGAAGACCAAGTTCTTTAAATGCTCAATGTTTCAAAACATTTCATCGAGAGATAAGTTTTGAAATTGAAAAAAACTGATCGTTTGCAAATCTTGCTAAACTTTTGAGAAAGAGTGGATTATTGCAAAGAGTTAAACCACTTTCCTAAATGATAGGCGATGTTGTAATAAAAGCAAATTTATAATTTAAGAGCAAATAAGGAGCAGTTCATTCAATTTTAACGGGGTGGGGTGGGAGATCATTGTTTACCTTGGATACAGACATGGCAACTTAGTGATGAATTTGGCGACATGGTGACAAAACTTGGCGAGAAGTAATAATTTAGTGTTTCCAAAGTTCAGAAGCCCTGTCTTCAATATGAGCCGAGTTCATCAATTGGCTTCTGGCACAGAATAACCTCGTAAGTTTGCCAAATCACAACAGAAATTATAAAAACAGAAGAGACAATCCCAAAGTGATCAGTTGTATTTGGGCATCTGTCCTGAACGTTCGTTTAGATTTAAATGGTTTATTCTTAAATGAGTGAAATTTCACTGTGTGGTGTTTTTAACTTTGTTTTATGACTTTTTGAGGTATGAATTTGAGTACGATAATTTACTGGTTTTTTTTTTAGAATAATATTTGAATAAAGTGTGTCTTTCGACAAAAAACTGCCTGTTTCTTTACAATTACTTTTTTCATCGAGATTTTGGTAACAATATGGATAGAGATGGATATTTTGGATCAGTATGATATGCGTAATACTCGCAAAAGTTAAATGAAGTGAGAAAACGTTTAGTTTACTAAACTATTTTTTTATGTTTAAATATTTACTTAAAAATTAGACCCACACAAATAGAAATGTTTACACTTACAACTCTCATCTAAGCCATCTATGTAATGCTTCAACGCGGCATTTCTGTACCCACATTAACACTAAATCTGCCTATTTTGATTTCCTCTATTTGCCTTCATAATTGTACCTCGTGTTTTTGCAACTCCTTTTATAAGATTTTTTTCTCTTTCTGCAAGATGCACTTTTTATTTGTTTCTTTTTAAATTTCATTTTATTTGATACGTTTCTCTTTTTATTAGCCATTCAATAAACTTATAACTATTAAAGTTCGAGATTCAATTGACTTTCTATATGATAACTTCTTATAAAATGATTTTTTTTTTTTTTAAATAAAAAGGTAATATAGGGCGCCAACTGAAACCCTGCACACAGGCGCTTGACAATGCTGGCGCGCCCCTGATGATGTTGTCTAAAAAGTAAAAACATTATTAAAAGTTAAATTTCCATTTAAAGTCCAGGCTCGGAATTAACTCAGAGACATACTTTTGTTCTCTTGCAAGTTTTATTCAACATTTTTCCAATGTACGTGACCATAGTCTATTAAAAGAACATAAGAAGTTTTTGTTTAACATAAACATTCTGCAGTGGGGAAACCCTGCACACAGGCGCTTGACAATGCTGGCGCGCCCCTGATGATGTTGGCTAAAAAGTAAAAACATTATTAAAAGTTAAATTTCCATTTAAAGTCCAGGCTCGGAATTAACTCAGAGACATACTTTTGTTCTCTTGCAAGTTTTATTCAACATTTTTCCAATGTACGTGACCATAGTCTATTAAAAGAACATAAGAAGTTTTTTTTGTTTAACATAAACATTCTGCAGTGGGGAAACCCTGCACACAGGCGCTTGACAATGCTGGCGCGCCCCTGATGATGTTGGCTAAAAAGTAAAAACATTATTAAAAGTTAAATTTCCATTTAAAGTCCAGGCTCGGAATTAACTCAGAGACATACTTTTGTTCTCTTGCAAGTTTTATTCAACATTTTTCCAATGTACGTGACCATAGTCTATTAAAAGAACATAAGAAGTTTTTTTTGTTTAACATAAACATTCTGCAGTGGGGAAACCCTGCACACAGGCGCTTGACAATGCTGGCGCGCCCCTGATGATGTTGGCTAAAAAGTAAAAACATTATTAAAAGTTAAATTTCCATTTAAAGTCCAGGCTCGGAATTAACTCAGAGACATACTTTTGTTCTCTTGCAAGTTTTATTCAACATTTTTCCAATGTACGTGACCATAGTCTATTAAAAGAACATAAGAAGTTTTTTTTGTTTAACATAAACATTCTGCAGTGGGGAAACCCTGCACACAGGCGCTTGACAATGCTGGCGCGCCCCTGATGATGTTGGCTAAAAAGTAAAAACATTATTAAAAGTTAAATTTCCATTTAAAGTCCAGGCTCGGAATTAACTCAGAGACATACTTTTGTTCTCTTGCAAGTTTTATTCAACATTTTTCCAATGTACGTGACCATAGTCTATTAAAAGAACATAAGAAGTTTTTTTTGTTTAACATAAACATTCTGCAGTGGGGAAACCCTGCACACAGGCGCTTGACAATGCTGGCGCGCCCCTGATGATGTTGGCTAAAAAGTAAAAACATTATTAAAAGTTAAATTTCCATTTAAAGTCCAGGCTCGGAATTAACTCAGAGACATACTTTTGTTCTCTTGCAAGTTTTATTCAACATTTTTCCAATGTACGTGACCATAGTCTATTAAAAGAACATAAGAAGTTTTTTTTGTTTAACATAAACATTCTGCAGTGGGGAAACCCTGCACACAGGCGCTTGACAATGCTGGCGCGCCCCTGATGATGTTGGCTAAAAAGTAAAAACATTATTAAAAGTTAAATTTCCATTTAAAGTCCAGGCTCGGAATTAACTCAGAGACATACTTTTGTTCTCTTGCAAGTTTTATTCAACATTTTTCCAATGTACGTGACCATAGTCTATTAAAAGAACATAAGAAGTTTTTTTTTGTTTAACATAAACATTCTGCAGTGGGGAAACAGCAGCGAGGATCAGGCCGGCCCGAATCGCTCTTGAGGTTTTACATGCTTGATAATCAGTAAGAAAGTGTCCTCCAAAACTGGAGCAAAAAAATGACAATGCATTTGGCGTTATAATGTAGATGCCAAGATCAAAGTTTAAGATAGAGGATGGCTGTGGTTACGTTAGGAATATTCACATGTATATTTTTAAAAAGCGCCGAGTAATTTATTGACCGTTGTTAGTGAATGTTGGCATGATTTCGCCAAGATTTAGACCCTGGGAAAATAGCTAGCTAAGCAAATGTTTTATCTAACCGTTGATGTAAATCAGGCGACAAGAGGGTGAATGAGTTACATTTCGGTGTCAGATTAAAAGAAACTGAATTAATTATTTTCTGGTTTCCCAAAACACAAGGATAGAAATAAGTCAAAACATTATCATTTACAGAGCGAAAAGAATTTCCAGTACGTTAGGCTTGCTAAGTGAATACTGGGAACAGATCAAAGATTTTTGTTTCAGTTACATTGAAAAAGACATGAAAGGGAAGATATAAAAATTAGAAAACGCGTATTGTAAATTTATTATTTATAGGTTAAAAAACAGTTATACCGTTATATTTTAAATAGTTGATTTAAGATTAAAGAATTTAATTTATAATTTTATTTATTTAGAGATTTTACCTACTTTTAAAAAGAAAAATAAATTTTATAATATGTGATAATCTATATCACAGAGATATCTGCAGACGTTTAATTGCAATCTTAAATTAATTTTTTCGTTGAAAATTTCTCAGATGACGCTTTTTATTTATTTTCAAACTTTTTTTTTTTTTTTTTTTTTTTTGTTACCAATTGCAACATTGGTATTTATTTTATTTTATTTTTTACACCATTGATTACATTTTAATTTCCCTGGAGAAAATGATGTCAAAGAGAGAAAAAACAAAGTAATAAGAGAAACTATTTGCAAATTGGTAAATAGAGTACCTTTGTTAACGGGAGTTTTTAATTGATAACTTCGTTAATTAAAGCAATAGAAATTTCTAAAAAAGAGTAATGTTTTCCTTGGAATATTCAGCAAACATTGATGCTTCTTATGACGCTGATGACCTCCTCACCCTCCCCCCCCCCCCACACACACACACTCCCCGTGTTCGTGAAGAGATGCAATCGCAGATTTTTTAAAAAAATCGTACAACGACGACAGTTACTTTTTTTTTTTTTTTTTTTTTTTTTTAACATATAGAGACAATGAAGTTTTTGACCTATAATATTTTTTTAAATCTCATTTCCCCTTCATTTGCAGTTTATCTGCGATTTGAATTATCCGCGGTGTCCGTGCCAATTTCGCGGATAGTCGGGAGATTACCGTATGTACCATTTTTAACAAATTACTATAACCTGGGGTCCTGTTCAGGTGAACAATAATATTCCATATCGTATTTTGTGAGGTCATAGCAAGTGACATCTCATCTCAAGATGTGTTACTCGAGAGTAAAAATGCAGTTGCACAAATATCAGGGATGGCTTAATTTTTTTTTCATCTAAAATATAAATGTCCTATATCTAGGGCCATAGTGATGGGTTAACACTAAACATTATGTACTAAAGCATGAACTCCTTACGACTGAATTTCGCCCTTTTAACGTGCCATGTTTTACCTTAGTAAGCATTTTGTTAATAAATTTAAATATTTGGACCATGAAAATTTATTCTAATACTACACATTATATGCTTTTCTATAATAAAATATCCAGCTTAATACAGCAACCACTTAGTAATACATCCAAGAACATACAATACCTCATATTAATGCTCAAAAAATACAAAGAAAATAACTTTACCTTGAATGATTGAAAAAATACGTTTTTTGTCAAATAAGTTAATGTGTTTGGCTAAAAAGCAGTCTTCTCATAGCAAGCCAATTCGACTGGCTAAAACGTCGATGTTCTGGCAAGCAAACTTGTTCTAATTGGCTAAAATCTGTACTTCTGTCAATTGATTCTCTGAATGAATAGGGGTTTATTTTCTGGAAAATTCTTCTACAAGTATTTGATTAAATTGAATAAGTATTCAACTTATTTTATAGATTCTTGAAAGTTTTCAGATTTGTATTTCACACAAAATTACTTTTTTTTTTTTCTGTAAATAAGTTAATTTTTCGAAAAATCAATATTAGTTATGAACAATTAATGAAATATCTTATTTAACTATGCTTTTGAACTGTCTTTATTTATTTTTATTTATTTATTTATTTATTTTTTTTTTTAATCAAACATAAAATGATAAGTTGGTGTCATAAATATTTGTATTATTTTAGTAATACAAAATCTTCAGTAAATAAAAGCTTACTTTATTCTATACAAAAAAAAAAAAAAAAAAAAAAAAAAAGATGTTTCTGTGATAAAAATAAAAGGGGTTACAGGTTACAGGAATTTAAATTTTTATGTGAAACATTCAAAATGGTGACAAATCGGCTATTTTCACATATTTGGAAACTTTTTGATTAAGCTCAAAATAATTCACATTTCCAAAATCAGCATGAAAAGTTCTATAAGTATACCAAATTTGATTCAAATCTGTGATGGTGGTTTCATGTTTGAAAAATTCTGGTGTATTTGACAGAAAATGCCTTCTTTTTTCTTTTGTAATTCTATGAAATTTTCGTTGCTTCATAATATAGAGATATCTCATTCAAAATTGAAATTCGTTTTTTTTTTTTTTTTTTGTAAATCCATCCCTTGAACATGTTGCATTTCTTAGTCAACATTTTGTTTTTTTATTATTATATTGGGGTATCTTATCAATAATAATAATAATAATAATAATAAGTGTTTCGTATTTTCTTTTTCTTTCTTTCTTTCTGTCTTTCTTTTTCTTTTTTTTTTTTTTTTTTTTTTTTCTTTAATTCAACTGTTTGACATGTTGCCTTTCTTAGTGAGAATTTTTTTTTTTTTCTTTTTTAAATAAATTCGCATATTTCTTTTTAAGATTGGAAGTTAGAGCACTAAGTTTAATTAATGAAATGAAATATTTAAGTTTATTTTTATCTAGAGGCCTTATTTCGTAACCCTGGTGAGAAATTGCTAATTATGTTCAAAACATTTACTGGCATTAGCGACAACCTAAAATAAATAATCTGGTGTGTCACTCACACGACTTTCTCTTACCCTGAAATTTAATACTATAAATACAGGTTGCAGATTAGTAGGTAAGATAACGAATACTGTTATGTAAACCTGTGTTAAACAATTCAAATTCGGCTTCGGAAAAGTTTTATATGATAATTAGTTCTGTGTAAGGGGGCTACCGCCCCCCTCAATCCCCCCGTTTCATTAATGCACCTACATTTATATAGAATTTAATTCGGCTATTAAAAAATAATTCCGTTTTTAAAAAATAATTTATTAAAATTATTATTAAAAAAAAAAACCTTTTATGATAATGCAGACGATTTCCATATTAGAGAAGTAGTATAACACTAAATATAAAAAAAAAAGTCCATTTTATTCTCAATATTAAAAAAAAAAAAAAAATCAGTTTTTTTTTTTTTTGTCAAAAGTAAAAAAATAAAAAACGCTAACTTTGTTTAAAATTATCGCAGATCGATGGTTCAACCATTCGTTTTAAAGGTATTGACGAGCTCTTTTGAAAGATACCCATCATGAAAATTTACTCCCCTCGAGGGGGGACTTCCCCCCCCCAGGGGGGAGGCGAGGCTCCTACATACACAATTTTTTTTCCCTGATGACTATCTCTATTACAAAAAATATATATTCGTTTCATTTGGTTTAGTGCAGTCTATAGGCGTTAAACTCTATTTACTTGCAATTTCCCCCCATAGACGTAATGTATTAGAATTCTCTTGATTGTCCCTGTACACGAACCATTTGCTTGATCTTAACGAAAAGCTTACTGTAGCATCCTTATATGATACACATTTAGAATACCAAGTTTGAACTTTCTGCCATAATTTGTTTTTCAGATATGCTGATAACAGACAGACACACAGACACACAGACATACACACAGACCATTTGTTAAAAACATGATTTTCGTATTCAGGGGACCTCAGAACATGTAAATATAACAAAAACTCGCGTTCGAAAATTTGACCCAAAAGCAATACTTTCTCTACCTTATGGGTAAGAGAAAGTAAAAATAAACAAAAATATTTTTGTAATATAAATGATAGATTCAAACTGAATAAGATATAAATATATTATTTATATATTTATTATTTATTTTATCATCCTGCTTGAAATAACTAAGCACGATGCGAAAATAATAATATAATATATTAATAAAATAAATATAAATTAAAATAAGCATAATATCGGAATTTTCTACTGTTTCCGATTTAAGAATAAAAATAATAATGAAAGAAGGGAAAAAAAAGTAATAATCTGGTGTGTCACTCACACGACTTTCTCTTACCCTGAAATTCAATACTATAAATACAGGTTGCAGATTAAAAGGTAAGATAACGAGTACTGTTATGTAAACCTGTGTTAAACAATTCATATTAGGCTTCTGAAAAGTTTTATATGATAATTAGTTCTGTATGAGGGGGGCTACCGCCCCCCTCAACCCCCCGTTTCATTAATGCACCTACATTTATATAGAATTTAATTCGGTTATTAAAAAATAATTCTGTTTTTAAAAAATTATTAAAATTATTATTTTAAAAAATTATCTTTTATGATAATGCAGACGGTTTCCATCTTAGAGAAGTAGTATAATACCAAATATAAAAAAAAAGTCAATTTTATTCTCAATATTTAAAAAAGAAAATACGATTTTTTTTTTGTTTTTTTTTTCGTTAAAAGTAAAAAAAATCGATAACTTTGTTTTAAATTATCGCAGATCGATGGTTCAACCATTCGTTTTAAAGGTATTAGCGAGCTCTTTTGAACGATACCCATCATGAAAATTTACTCCCCTCGAGGCGGGACTTCCCCCCCCCCCCAGGGTGGGAGGCGAGGCTCCTACATACACAAAAAAAATTTCCCAGTTAACTATCTCTATTACAAAAAATATATATTCGTTTCATTTGGTTTAGTGCAGTCTATAGACGTTAAACTCTACTTACCTGCAATTTCCCAAATAGACGTAATGTATTAGAATTCTCTTGATTGTCCCTGTACACGAACCATTTGCTTGATCTTAACGAAAAGCTTACTGTAGCATCCGTATATGATACACATTTAGAATACCAAGTTTGAACTTTCTGCGATAATTTGTTTTTGAGATATGCTGATAACAGACAGACACACACACAGACATACACACAGACCATTTGCTGAAAACATGATTTTCGTATTCAGGAGACCCCAGAACATGTAAATATAACAAAATCTCGCGTTCGAAAATTTGACCCAAAAACAATACTTTCTCTACGTTATGGGTAAGAGAAAGTAAAAAAGCGAGAAAGAGAAAATTTCTGTGTATGATAACGAGACGATAATTTTTAGTATGTATAGAAGTGCTTTGAAACACACTCAAATTTCTAACAGATTAGCTTAACTTTTATGAAAAGGTTTCTCAAAAAGAGCTTTTTCAGGTAAATAGTATTTATTTTCAGATCCTTGTAAAATTTAAATCAGATCTTCATGAAAACAAGCCTTTAATTATTTTAAAACAAAATATTTATTAAATTTAACTCTAAAATGTATCAAATTTTTATAATTAGTTATAAGTTTGGATATATCTAGAAAAAATTGAAAAATATCTCTGTCCTTTGAAGTGAGAAACAATTGATAATCAGACTTTCAACTTTAAGCTGGAAGAGAAAGTAATTAAAAAAGAAAAATCTAGTCTTCCTTCCTAGATTTCTATATAAAGTTTTCCAAGCTCTAGAAGGGAGAAAAATAAATCGCTTAATGTTATGATAAAAAAACGTTTGAATAAGTTACTATTAATTAAATCATGTAGAGAAAATTAAATAGATAAATTCAAACTACGTTTGTTAGAAGGTAAGACTTATAATAATAATGATAAATTCTTCACTTACCTTCTATGCAGCAGTTTCAGCGCTTGTCTCACAACAAAGTAATATCCGAATATCCGTGGGGTTTCTGATCTGTTGATCAATTTATCTAAAATGCGTTATACCAGAAGAGGTTGAATGATCCACCCTAAATGCTAAACGAATATTTTCATATGTATTAGAAATGAAATAATTTGAGAATTAATTTAATCTTAGAATTTATTTTTAATTTGGGATGCATCTTGTTCTGCATCCTTATAGTGTGGATTCAGAGAGAGAAGTGAAGGAGATTACAAACTCAAAAATATAATTGGATATAATAAAATAATAAAAAGTTAATTAATGTTTATAAAAAGCGTAGAACAGTCAATACGTATTTCTATCGCAAGTCCTTGAAGAACAGCGAACTCTCCTCATTAAGAGATAGTCATGAGATGATCAGAAATCACGAGCATAGAAGAAAATGCAGTCCAGATTTTTATTCAGGCTTAATTGACAGCTCGTGAGTATGTGAAGACTTATTTCAGTTTTTGGAATAGGTCTTAATTAGATGAAGTGTTCATCGATGATAATATGTCATTTCCCCCTTCATCGGGATACACTTCTTAAACCTCTGTGGTTAAGTTCAATTTCCTTCGGTGAATTTCAAAAATGGGTCTTGCTAGAGGCTTGGTTAGCACGTCAGCGATCATTTTTTCACTTGGGCAATATTGCATATCAAGTATTTCTTTCTCTTTCAAGTCTTTTAAATAATTATACTTGATGTCGATGTGTTTAAGCTTGGCAGAAAATTCACATTTAAGAAGCTTAATGCAACTGATATTATCTTCGAATAGTGTGATTGGTGTATCTTGCTGTAAATGCAGATCACATAATAATTTGATTAACCAAGTGATTTCCTTAGCAGCATTAGTTGCAGAAATGAACTCCGCTTCTGCAGAAGACAATGCCACGGAAGTTTGTTTTTTAGTCGTCCATAGAATGGGATTATTTCCTAGCATGAAAATATTTCCCGAAGTTGACTTCCTATTTGTTTTATCGCCTGCCCAATCGGCATCAGCGAAAGCTGTTAGTTTGGTGTCTTGGTTTGCGCTAATTATGAAATTTAAGTCTTTTGTGGTGTTTAGGTAACGCACAACCCTTTTAGCTGCTTCCCAATCTTTTTTCCGTGGATTCGAATTTCTCCTGCTTAAAATATTTACAGCTGCCAAAATATCTGGCCGACTAACTGTACCCAAATATAATAAACTTCCAATTACTTGTTGATATTTAATGTTATTTTCTAGCAGATTATCGTTATCATCAAATTTGAGATAATTAGGCTCCATTGGAATGTTTGTAGGTTTGGAGCACTCAAAATTTAATTTTTTTACTAACTCTGCTATTTTTAATTTTTGGTTTATTACAAAATCACCTTTTTTATTTCTAGTTATTTGCATACCTAGATAAAAGCTTACTTCTCCTAAATCTTTTATTTCAAATTGTTTGTTCAATTCCTTTGTGATTTTGTTTATTTGGTTTTCGTCTCCGGCGACTAAAATGTCGTCGACATACACGATAATGAATGAAGTTATGTTTGGATCATTATGAATGTATAAACACGAGTCTGCTGAGCTTTCTTTATAATTTAAGGTTTTTAGAAAATCTCCTATTCTCACGTGCCAGGCTCTCGCGGCCTGTTTCAATCCATAGATGGACTTATTTAATTTACATACTTTGTTTTCATTGCCCTTATCTATGAACCCTTCAGGTTGTCGCATATAGATATCCTCATCTAAATTTCCATATAAGAACGCGGTCTTAATATCTATATGTTTTACATTCAGTTTGTGATGAGCTGCGGAATTTAGAAAAGCTCTGATTGTTGTGTACGAAACTACTGGTGCAAAAGTTGCATCGTAATCTTCTCCAAACTTTTGGAGAAAACCTTGGGCGACTAAACGTGCTTTGTATTTTTTTAGTTTACCCGTATCATCGTATTTAGTTTTGAAAGTCCATTTAGAACCGATAACCTTTTTCCCTACTGGAGGATCGACTAAGGTCCATGTGTTATGCTCGTTTAACGACCGTATTTCATCTTCCGCGGCTTTAATCCAGTTATTCTTTTCAACAGGATGTGTCATATTTTGTATCTCGGACCAACTTTTTGGTTCATGTACTAAATCATGTTTAGCTAAATAGATTAAACGGTCCGGAGGAACACCTAGGTTAGATCTCGATGATCTTCTGAGCTGAATTTCTGAATCATGTGTTTGCTCAGAATCGTTCTGTGTTTGCTCAGAGTTATCATTAAATTCAATATTTACAGTCTGCGTTTGATTATTATCATTAGTCGGTTCCTTTTGCGATGAATGTTCACAATTTTGATTTTCTAAAAACTTTACAGTTCGCGCGATAATGATATTTTTTCCCCCTGTATAAATTCGATATCCTTTGGATCGGTAATCATAGCCAACAAAGATTCCCTCTTGAGCCTTGTTATCAAGTTTTTTTCTATTATGTTTATCAATATAAGCGAAAGCTTTAGATCCGAATACTCTCAAATGCGAGAGGTTAGGTTTAAATTTGTTCCAAAGCTCATAGGGAGTCTTGTCATTAGATTTTGTGGGGAGCCTGTTTAGTAAATAGTTCGCGGTATGGATTGCTTCCCCCCAAAATTTATGAGTTAATTTCGCTTCAGATAACATACTTTTGGCCATTTCTACAAGGGTTCTATTCTTTCTTTCGGCAACCCCGTTTTGAGGTGGACAATAAGGAACAGTGAGTTCATGTCTGATTCCGTTTTGTTCAAGAAAATTCTCTATGTCGTTGCCTACATATTCTCTACCATTATCTGATCTAATTCTTTTAGGTAGCCTGCCAAATTTATTCTTGACTAACGCTATGTAAGTTTTTAATTTTTGCAATACTTCACTTTTATGTGTTAAGAGGTAAATAATTGTAAACCTACTGTAATCGTCAATAAGGGTAAGGAAATAGGTTTTTCCCCCTATAGAGGGTGTCTGAAACGGTCCGCAGATATCAGTATGAATTAGTTCAAGTACTCTATTTGCGCGGTACTTAGATTGCTTAGGATATGGCATATCTGTTAATTTAGTTTTTATGCACGTTTCACACGTTTTATCGTGTTTACAAAAATTTATGTCAATTCCTAAAGCTAGTTGCTTATCTATGATTTCTTTAATATCTGCGAAATTTCTATGACCTAGACGTTTGTGCCATAACGTAATACATTTCTTATTATTACAATTAGATATTAATCTAACTTGTTCATTGGCATCATATTTCGGTTGTATCACTTCATAAAGATTTCCTTTTATTTCCCCCTCAAGGAAGGTTTTCCCATATTTTTGCAACTGACATTTATTTTTCTCGAAGATCAGTGTGCAACCACTTTTAGTGGCTTTACTAACAGAGAGTAAGTTTGTTTCAATATCTGGTACGAAAAGAACATCTAATAACTTTATTTCATTTACTTCCCCGTTTTCAGTTTCAGTTTTAATTATTATGTCACCCGAACCTTGCGAGGTTAAGACATTTCCATTAGCGATAACTACGTTTGAAACACCAGTGTCTTTAATTTTTTCAAATAGATTCTTATTATTCGTGATATGTGCTGAACAGCCACTGTCGACTATCCAACTAGATTTGTGTTCGTCACTGGCAATGAACGCTAATTTTTTTATTTTGTTTACAGTTGTCCCGACCTCTTCATCAGAATTATTTAACTCTCTGGTGGAGTGTTCCCCTTTTATACGTTGGGATTTGGTCTCAAAACATAATGAGGAATTAAATTTTCTATTTTTGAAACCCTTATCATAATTTCCTGACGCGTTGTTCGGTTTTTTATTTTTTTGATACCAACATTCACTGGTATTGTGACTTTTTGAATTACAATATGTACAAAATTTGCTAGGGCGTTTTTTGAAATTGTATTTATTTTTGTTAACCCTGTACGCCGTGGCATTATCTTCCGAATGGGAGTTTGATTTTTTATTGCAGGATCTTCGATTATATTCATCAATAATTTTATTTTGAATATAAGTCGCGTTTAGGTCTTGTTCATCCCTGCCTTCTAACGCAGTAATTA
This sequence comes from Salticus scenicus, assembly GCA_963930645.1. Lineage (NCBI taxonomy): Eukaryota > Metazoa > Arthropoda > Arachnida > Araneae > Salticidae > Salticus > Salticus scenicus. The sequence continues at coordinate 284,083,950 of OZ005648.1, forward strand.
AAGGATCATAAGAGGGAGGCAGAGAACATAAAAGCAGTGCGGACAGGTGAGCATCATCAATAACTTCCCCGATAGCAGAAAGTTTTTGTTTGAGTTCCAATATTTTAGTGATGTGAGTGTTCACATTTTCCCCCTCGGACAATTTGCAACTGTACAATTTTTTTAATAAGTACAGTTTGTTTGAGAGATTTGGGCGTTGGTGAATACTCTTTAATTTCTGCCAAATCTCTCTAGCACTAGTTAAATCTTTAATATGGGGAATTTGGGAATCAGTTATTGATAAGTTTATCAGGGCTTTTGCCTTATTATTCTTTTTCGACCAGTCAGTAGTAACTTGTGCTGGTGGATCTTCAGTGATGATATCAAATAAATCTTCTTTGGTCAAAAGCATTTCAGCTTTAAATGACCAAGTAGTATAATTAGAATCATCAAGTTTATCGATTGTTATATTTTCTTTTAATGCCATTTTGGCTATTTATTTATATTTATTATAATATAAAACTATGGATATTCGTTTTATTTTAGTTAGAGACTTTCGTCAGTCTCATAATCAATGATAAAAAAACGTTTGATTAAGTTACTATTAATTGAATCATGTAGAGAAAATTAAATAGATAAATTCAAACTACGTTTGTTAGAAGGTAAGACTTATAATAATAATGATAAATTCTTCACTTACCTTCTATGCAGCAGTTTCAGCGCTTGTCTCACAACAAAGTAATATCCGAATATCCGTGGGGTTTCTGATCTGTTGATCAATTTATCTAAAATGCGTTATACCAGAAGAGGTTGAATGATCCACCCTAAATGCTAAACGAATATTTTCATATGTATTAGAAATGAAATAATTTGAGAATTAATTTAATCTTAGAATTTATTTTTAATTTGGGATGCATCTTGTTCTGCATCCTTATAGTGTGGATTCAGAGAGAGAAGTGAAGGAGATTACAAACTCAAAAATATAATTGGATATAATAAAATAATAAAAAGTTAATTAATGTTTATAAAAAGCGTAGAACAGTCAATACGTATTTCTATCGCAAGTCCTTGAAGAACAGCGAACTCTCCTCATTAAGAGATAGTCATGAGATGATCAGAAATCACGAGCATAGAAGAAAATGCAGTCCAGATTTTTATTCAGGCTTAATTGACAGCTCGTGAGTAAGTGAAGACTTATTTCAGTTTTTGGAATAGGTCTTAATTAGATGAAGTGTTCATCGATGATAATATGTCATGTTATAACAAATCAAATAGAAAAATGTACAAAATTAAATTTTCTAACTATAGTTGGTGAAACAATCTAACTTTTATTTCTTATAAAATTAAATGCTTTAAAAGCGAATTTTTTTCTTTTTCTTTTCTTTTTTTTTTTTTTTTGTGTGTGTGTGTGTGTGTGTGTGTGTATTATAATTGCCTAGCTCAGGCATCTTAAACAAGCAAAATGTCTGACATTCAGGGATGAAAGTTTCCGCTTTTTTCCACGAAAACGAAATTCTGCATTCACACGGGAAGAAGCTTCTCATTTAAATGCATTTATATTAGCAGACAAATAATGTGTTTCAATAAATGTACTTAAACGAGAAGTTTATTCAGGTGTGAATTCAAGATTTCGTTTTCCTTAAAAAAAGCGGAAACTTTTATCCCTGAACATTAAACCACATAAAAAAAAAAAAAAAAAAAAAAAAAAAAATCGTTGCTATACAAAATATTTTTAAATTTTTATCGATTTAAATTTGATTTCGTAATAGGAAACAAAACACACACACACAAAAAAAAAAAAAGAATAAATAAAAAAAGAAAAGAAAATAATATATAGACACTTAATAACTTGATTTACGAATAACTACAAACTAATAAACAAAAAAATTCTCTTAAGAACTTTCCAGTAAATACTAGATGGCAGCATTGACTGGTAACTCCAAACAGCATAAAATCCATCCTTCACTTTGTCAAGGAATATTCTAGAAAACACTCGTAAATAGAATACTAGATGGCAGCACCACTCAAGACGATCTTACCAGACTTTTCTGGAATCGTCTCTTTGGTTATATATAGGAGGAATGGCGCTGGCTACGCAGATTTGATTCAGAAGCTAATTATTGTGCTCTGAACTTTACTACAGCGTTTTAGCTGTGCGATATTGTTTGTGGTTTGTGCTCTATTTTGCTATTTGTTGTCTCAAGTTTTTATTCAAGTTATATTGAGTTTTAGTGTGAAAGAGAACTATAGAACTAGAAGCAAAGGAATAAAGATGCCGAGTGGAAAAGCCCCTGCGATCGGTATCGACTTGGGTACCACCTATTCGTGTGTTGGAGTCTTTCAGCATGGAAATGTTGAAATAATCGCCAACGATCAAGGAAATCGCACGACTCCAAGTTATGTGGCCTTCACAGAGACTGAGAGACTGATCGGAGATGCTGCTAAATCTCAAGTTGCTTTGAATCCAGAAAATACTATCTTCGATGCAAAAAGGCTCATTGGCAGACGATATGACGATCCCAAAATCCAACAAGATCTGAAAAACTGGCCCTTCAAAGTCGTCAACTGCGGTGGAAAGCCCAAGATTAGTGCAGAATTTAAAGGAGAAAGCAAACTTTTTAATCCCGAAGAAATCAGTGCTATGGTTTTAACAAAAATGAAAGAAACTGCCGAATCTTATCTAGGCCAGAAAGTTACTGATGCTGTAATCACCGTACCTGCATATTTCAATGACTCTCAAAGACAAGCCACTAAGGATGCTGGAAAAATTGCCGGACTGAATGTTCTGAGAATAATCAACGAACCGACAGCTGCTGCTTTAGCTTATGGACTTGATAAAAATCTTAAAGGTGAAAAGAATGTTTTGATTTTCGATCTCGGAGGAGGCACATTCGATGTTTCTATTCTGACGATTGACGAAGGATCTTTGTTCGAGGTGAGATCAACTGCTGGTGACACACATCTTGGAGGTGAGGATTTTGACAATAGAATGGTTGCTCATTTTGTTGAAGAATTTAAAAGAAAACATCGAAAAGATCTCCGTGCAAGCCCGAGAGCTCTTAGACGCTTACGCACTGCCTGTGAGCGAGCAAAACGAACCCTCTCCAGCAGCACAGAAGCTAGTATCGAAATCGACGCTCTCTTCGAAGGTATTGACTTTTATTCAAAGATTAGTCGAGCAAGATTTGAAGAGCTTTGCATGGATCTCTTCCGGTCAACTTTGGAGCCAGTTGAACGAGCCCTAAAAGATGCCAAATTAGATAAGAGCAGCATTCACGATGTCGTCCTAGTAGGAGGCAGTACAAGAATTCCTAAAATTCAAAAACTGCTGAGAGACTTCTTCAATGGTAAAGAACTCTGCATGTCTATAAATCCAGATGAAGCCGTAGCTTATGGAGCAGCTGTTCAAGCAGCAGTACTAACTGGAAGTAACGATGAAAAAATAAGAGATGTCCTTCTAGTTGATGTTGCTCCACTCTCCTTGGGTATTGAAACTGCTGGAGGTGTCATGACCAAAATTATTGAGAGAAATTCTCGAATTCCATGTAAAACCTCTCAGACCTTCACAACATATTCTGATAATCAACCAGGTGTTGATATCCAAGTATATGAAGGTGAACGAGCAATGACGAAAGACAATCATCTGCTTGGAAGATTCCAGCTTTCCGGTATTCCTCCAGCTCCCAGAGGAGTGCCTCAGATTGAAGTCACATTTGACATGGACGCCAATGGCATCTTACAAGTATCGGCTCAAGACAAGAGTACGGGAAAATCTCAGAGCATCCGCATTACGAATGATAAAGGACGTCTATGCAAAGAAGAAATAGAAAGGATGCTAAATGAAGCTAAGCAATATGAGAAAGAAGACGCCGAACAACGAGAAAGAATTGCATCGAGAAATTCCCTAGAATCTTACGTATATTCTGTAAAACAAGCAGCTGACTCGGCTCCTGAGGATAGACTTTCTTCGGCGGACAAGTCAAAAATTAAAGAAACTTGTGAAAGTGTCATTCAGTGGCTCGACAATAACACACTTGCGGAAAAGGACGAAATAGAACATAAGATGAAAGAAGTGCAATCTGAACTGACTCCTTTCATGACAAAACTTCATCAAGGTAGTGCTAACCAAAGCTGTGATGCCAACTTTAATCCCGGTCAAGCGCCTAGAAATAGTGCTGCAAATGGACCCACGATTGAAGAAGTTGATTAGGACTATTTTGTACAATAGAAACTGTGATAAAAGACTGCTTTTTAGATTAATTCATGAATACTGCTTTGTTTATTTTGGACCAAGGTGAGCTTTATATACGTATGTGAAATTGTTATTCATTCATTCATTTGTAAATAATTAGCATTGTATTTTTTAAATTATTTAATAAATTTATGTAAAATTTTTATTTATGTCTCTTTCTTTATTGTGCATGTCTTTTTTCTATGAGTTTCTATTTAAGTTGAAATTAAATATATATATATACATATATAAGATTTTATAATTAATTAATTTAAATTAATGCTACGTAAATTATCTCAGTAAAATTAACGTTTTATTAAAAAAAAAAAAAAAAAAAAAAAAAAAAAAACACTTCACAAAATATGATTTGATGCTACCATCTATTGACAACTACCAATCGTTCCGTTTATTAAATACTGATAATTTTTTTTAGAAGATTTTTTGTAAGCTTTAAAAGAAGTGTTCTGTGATTAAATAAGATGAAATTTTCTATAAAATAACATAGGTATCCAAAGAGCGGAAAGGTTGGTAGCTTACTGTTGATAGTTGATATACCATAGCTTTACTAAAAGTTGTTGAAGTTTATCATATCACTTACACTTATATTGTAACGTTTAACAATATTACTGTAAGTGTACGTTCTCCTCGTCCTCAGTGAGATAAAACTTTATGGTATTTTAAAAGTTTAATGTTATTTGTATTTTAAAGGTATTTTCGAGTATGTATACTTATTTCAAGAAAAGAAAGTGATTTTAAAAATATAGTTTCATTAAATATTTTCAAGTGTCATATGGTGCTGCCCTCTGGTAATAACAAATTAACATAAAAGTCCTGAGATTGTCGTATAATAAGTTATTGAAAAAGTAAAGAACGCAATTTACAAAGCGAAATAACAATTGAAAAAGAATAAATAAATATGTATATATATTCAGGGCCCGACTATGCTTTTTGAAGACCCGGGGCACTGATGCTATCTGGAGGCCCCCTTCCCCTACTCGATAGAGCTCACCAAAAGGACACATTCTAAAATAAATAAAATAAAATAGTGCATTGATTAAAATTTTCCTTTAATTGTACTTTTTATTTCCTTATTTTTTTTAGCAACCTATAACAAAATGACTAATTTTATATTCAAGACAAATGAAAAACTGAAGCACATTGATGAGCCAATATAAACTAGTTTAAGAGATTAGTGACAAAATTTAATAATTGTTTAAGCTCTCTAATTAAATATAAAAAGACAATTTTAATCAGTTTTTGTTTTTAATAGACATATTATGGAAAAAATTGTACTAATACCTCTGAACCTTTGAAAATGAGGCCCCTTAAATTTGGAGGCCCTGGGCCAGTGCCCCGTGTGCCCATGCCATAATCTGGCCCTGTATATATTAACACTTTAGCATACATAATTTACATTAACTTCGATAATATGAAGTCAATATAAAGGGTACTCCAAAATTAAATGAAAACATCCTTTTGTATTGCATGTAATTGATGGAAGTGATTTTACCATGTCGACGGAAACTGCTCAGGAAAGAAAAGTTAATTTCTCAGACCCATACGGTGAACAATCAATTTTCAGCTGTGTTTTTTGTATAATATTGCGTTTTGAGGTTCCCCAGAATACGAAGGTCAATTTTTTAACGATTGGTTTATATGTATATCTTTTATAAACCATAACATAAATAACTACAGAAAATTGAAATTTCGTATTTTGATGTTTATATGAAGTTAACACTAACATATGAAAAAATTCATGAAGATAGGTAACTTTTAAGATGTGTTGTGGATGAAAGTTGTCTGAATAATTCGGACTAAAATTTTAAATTTAACCTTTTTCACGCCGCATTCAGATCCGGGTGTGATTTAAATTCGTTTTTTACATATTTTTCCTTCTATTGCTTTAGTTTAAAGAACTCTATCATTAAAATGTGTAAAAAGAAATTTTTTTAATATAATTTAAAATTATTATATTTAATGTTATTATATTTTAATATTATTATATTATATTATATTTTAATAATGTAAGCTATTTTAAACATGCCAGCCCATTTTTAGAAGCATTTGCTTATTTTTCTAAATTATATAAATTTCTAAACTGTAGAATAATGGTAAAATAGGTCGTATTTATAATTTTCTGTACATTTCTCCTTTTATGATTGAACTGTAATTTCTAATTCAAAAAATCAAGTCATCTTTCTATTATATCTGATATTTTTTTCAAGTCAGTATTCATGATATTTAATTTTTAAATGAATTTTTAATTCCATGTTCCATTTATAGAACGTTGGCGTTTTAAAGATTAATAACAGTGGTGCTCTTTTTAGTTCCCCATCATACTATAGGTATGGGGAACTTAGGTAATCGTGAAAATTTTCGACCTCGGTTTTTTTACTTTTCTACACGTTTTCAGGTGTGAGGAATCCGAAAATGATAAAATTTGTATGGTGTCTGTCTGTAGGGTGTCTGTTAGTGTGTCAGTGTGTTAGTCCGTTAGTTTGTTAGTCTGTTAACACGATATCTCACGAACAGCAGAGAGGCAGAGAGGTCAGATCAGTATTAAAATATTACTTTCGATACTGGCAAGAACCCTATTCATTTGCAACATTCGAATTTAAAAACTTCGTAAGTTATTAGAAATTTACGATTTTCTTAACATGGGGGAATAGGACAAAAATTCACTTAAACGTGCATTTAATGGAAACTTTTTACTGTAAAAATGTCAGACCAGTTTTAAAATATCACGTTTGATGCCGGAATGAACATCAGTAACTATAAATATGCTACTTTGGAAATTTCGCAAGTTATTGGAAATTTACGAATTTCTTAACATGGCAGTATAGGGCAAAATTTCACATAAACGTCAATTTTGAGAGATATTTTCATCGTAAAGATGTCAGACTACTTTTGAAATATTATTAAGAACACTGGCATGAATATTAATGACCATGAATTTTCCAATATAAAGATTTCGTAAGTTATTGGAAATTTACGAATTTCTTAACATGGCTGAATAGAGCAAAATTTCACATAAACGTCAATCTTGAGGGATATTTTCATCGTAAAGATGTCAAACCACTTTCGAAATATTATTTAGGATACTGGCATGAATATCATAGACTATGATTTTTCCAATTTAAAAAATTCGTAAGTTATTTGGAATTTACGATTTACTTAACCTGTCAGAATAAGGCAAAATTGAGCATAAACTTCCATTTTGAGGATCCTAAATACATTAGACAACTTCAAAATTACGTTTATGATATTTGTTTGAACATGATTGAATACAAATATTCTGATAGGAAAATTTCGTAAATTATTCGTAATTTACGATTTTATCAACATAGCGAAATTGTAAATTTTTCATATAAATATGAATTTTGAGGATTATTGCATTGGAAATAGTAGCATGAAAACTAAACAACGGAATCGACCCCGATAAAATAAATTAATAGATTAGAATAAGATAAATATATCGAAGTGAACGGTGGATAGCCTATTAGGCGGGGATTTCATTCTGTCACTGTATCAAGCTTTGGTCAAATTCATTTCTTTTAACATGATTATAATATGTCTCGCACTAGAAATTTCTGAGAATATAAATATCATGGGGAACTGAGCAGAGTCCACCTATGCCAACTAGTTTTTAAAATAAATATGTGAGTGCTATATTCAAACGGTAGGTTGAGGGGACAGCACCGCCCCCCCCCCCCCCCCAAAAAAAAAAAAAAAAAAAAAAAAAAAAAAAAAAACAGAATTATACGTCAAATAAAACTGCAATTGTTTTTAAGGTAGTTTAATATACAGTACTTACTATATCATCATACAGTACTTACTGTATCATACTCCTTAATCTATAACCTTTACAACACTGAATTCCAGGGGAAGAGAAAGTCGTGTGAGTGACACTCTAAGTCTAGATTATTATATATATATATATATATATATATATATATATATATATATATATATATATATATATCAAAATAATTAAAAAGCATGCGAGAAATATTTTCCAAATATGTTTAAAAACATCCAATGCCTATCAGTACTTATATATACAGGGTGCTCACTAAAGTATATTCCCACCCTTTTAAATCCTGAGCGACTGCAGCTTAATCACTAAAAGGTACTGAAAAAGATAACTATTAATCCCCAAATACCTTTATTTTCGATATTCAAATTTCTCTTCGTCAGCTGGAATCCACAATTAGACCTTTTATTTTTAACTTTACATTCCACACGTTGGGCCACATGTGTTACATGAAGTTCAAAAAAGGGTCCAGATGTGCATTGCAGCTGACGTACAGAAGTTTGAACTTTGAAAATAAAGGTATCTTATGAACTAATTGTTTTATTGTTATTATTGTTATTATTATTATTATTTTATTTATTTTTTTTTTAATAGTTTTCTCTCTCACGTCAGATTGTAGAAAATCGCGAACAAACAATTGCATGTTTTAAACGTTCTGTTTTTAGAATTGATGTTTATAATGTGTCATAGTAAATCGAGGATGCTCTACAACTTTGTTATTCACTTTTTTCTTCTGCCTCGTACCGTTTCGAGATAGGAATGCTATTCCGTCGTTTTCCAACAGGTGGCGCTGTAAGCGTCGTGTATAGTAAGTAGCTTATAGCGCTTTTTCTACACGACTAGCTGCACCTGTTCAGCAGCTAAAAGGATGGTAACGGACTTTAGTGGTCACCCTGTATATGCTCATATAAATGCACTTTAATGTGTCAAAAATAGTTAAATTTTGTATCGGTATAATAAAACAAGGAGGATGTAGGGGAGGAATAGATATTGGTCTCTTGGCCCAGTTTTGTCTTGGTCAAAAGCATGAAATCTACAGGGGATGGGCCATTGTCCCGAACGTGGCTCTTGGCCTCTTTTTTTCCCATATAACTTGGGTCTGGCTTTTTATTTAAAAACTTTTATCTCGCATTACAAAAGTAGATGGAAAAGGAAACTTTTTATTTATTCTTTCTTTTTTATGGACTGGAGCAAAGCTGATAACATTTAAAGCGTTGAAACTTAATATTACAAAGTGTCAGTGGTGTCGGGTTGCAGCGCCACAAACTTCGAAGTAGTCAATGTGAGAATTATAAGTTAAAGAACTGATGTACAATAAATAATTAAACATAAATACTTCTTCACACACCATAAAATAAAGGGATGTACTGCCATTTTTGAAAGGACATGACCTTTCTTCTTTAGGTGCAGAAAAACGTGTACAAAAGCAAGACTGAAAGACAGGGAAAAACCCAAGGGGAAGGAGCAACATAACCAGACAATAGGATAGCTGTATGCAACAACCAAAAAAATGGAGATAAAAGAAACAAACACAAAAAAAGGGAATTATTTTTTAATTATTATGATTAATTATTTTATTAATTTTTTATTAATTCATTAATTTATTATATTACAATTTATAATTTTATTACTTAACAAAAAGAAGCAAAATTATTTAATGGAATTAAACAAGTTTTTCCAAGCTGAAGACAGAAAAGTGGAATCAGATTTTTCATTAACAATACTATCACAATTAAGGGAACTTGGCATCAATGAAGGTTTCATATAAAAGCTTATATTTCCATTTAATATTTATAAATTGAACTATATTTGGTATGTTCAATAAAATATATATTCAGGAAACAATTCTTATGCTTTTTTAAATATTTTTTAAATCTAAAAAAATAATCAAGTCTTTTTTTAAATATATCTATAGAAGTTTAAGCATTTTGACGATCATGAATTCATAAAAAAGGTGCAAACTAAGAAAATGCAATTTAACCCGTTAGTAGTCCCTAGTTGGTCGATTTGCCACCCATCCTTCAGTGTTGCCAGATTTTTTTATTCAATAACCACCAAAAATTTTTAGAAGTAGCATTTGATATGCATAAAAGGCGAATAAAATCGAAAAAATGTCAATTATATCACTTAAAATTATTGGTGACAGTTGAATAAAAGTGCGCAATCTGTACCAGGTGGCGCTGTCTGTAGCGACTACTAATGGGTTAAATATTTCAAACATGTAAAATAATATCAAAAACCATAAGAATTGCTGCATGAATATATGTTTCACGTAACAAACCTAAAATAGCTCAATTTATTATTAATATTAAATGGAATATAAGCTTTCATATGAAACCTTCAGTAGTGCCAAGTCCCCTTAAGGTAAGACAGTTAAATTTTCCAAGAAATCTAACTCAGAAATGCGTTTAACATTAAAGATAATTTTGGCTTGCTGAAAATTAAAACTATGGTCAGATTTCCAACTGCACTTCGCAATGGAAGATTTAGAAATTTCTTGCTTAGTGACATCACGTAAACGACATTCAAGATTTCTTTTAGTTTGATTTTTGTAAGGCAAATTGCAATTATTAGACAAATGGCAATTAAATTGAACTATATTAGGTTAGTTCATTAAAATATATATTCAGGCAACAATTCTTATGCTTTTTGATAGATTTTTCCCAGATTTGAAATCTTTAAATTGTGTTTTCCCAGTTTGCATTTTTTTCATGATCTTCAAAATATTTAAATTTCTACAGATATTCAAGAAAAGACAATATCTATACATATATATTTAGATGTTTAATGAAATCAACTTAAAAGAATTCGGGATGGGTTTGAAATTTATTAATTAGTTTTTGAGAAAAAATAATCTGGTGTGTCACTCACACGACTTTCTCTTACCCTGAAATTTAATACTATAAATACAGATTGGAGATTAAGAGGTAAGATAACGAGTACTGTCATGCAAACCTACGTTAAACAATTCAAATTAGGCTTTGGAAGTGTTTTATATGATAATTAGTTCTGTGTGAGGGGGGCTGCCGCCCCTCTCAACACCCCGTTTCATTAATGCACCTACATTTATATAGAATTTAATTCTGTTATTAAAATTAAAAGTTTACTTAAAATTATTCAGACAATTTTCACACGCAACATTCCTTGAAACTGATCAATCTTGATCAAACTTTTCCAGCAACAAACTTATATTAACTTCAAAATACAACATTTGGATCTCCTAAAATTATTCGTTTTCAAGTCACTCTAAGAGACACAGACAAAGACCAAACGTTAAAAAACTTGACTACGGTAATCAGGAAGCCTCAAAACGTTTAAATATACAAAAACAAGCGATGAATATTTAGCTTAAAACATACATTATTTACCATATCTCTATGAGGAATTTATTTCAATTCCCGAACAGCTTTCCAGGAAGTGGTAAAATATTATTAGTAAAGCACATCCACTAACAACAAATAATTAGTGTGTTACGGCCACCACATGACTTTCTTCTATATTTTCCTATACAAATTCACTCAGTAAAAATAATTTATTAAAATTATTTTCCATGATAATGCAGACGATTTCCATATTAGAGAAGTAGTATAACACTAAATATCCAAAAAAAAGTTGAATTTATTCTCAATATTACATTAAAAAAAAAAAAAAAAAAAAAAGAATTATCAAAATTTACTCCCTTTAAAGGAGGACTTCCCCCCAGGGAGGGAGGCGAGTCTCCTACATACACAATTTTTTTTTTTCCCAGTTGACTATCTCTATTACAAAAGATATATATTCGTTTCATTTAGTTTAATGCAGTCTATAGATGGTAAACTCTACTTACCTGCAATATCCCCCATAGACGTAATGTATTTGAATACATTTGAGTGTCCCTGTACACGAACCATTAGCTTCATCTCAACGAAAAGCTTAGTGTAGCATCCCTATATGATACACATTTAGAATACCGAGTTTGGAATTTCTGCTACTATTTGTTCTTGAGATATGCTGATAACAGACACATCCACGCACCCACACACATACCATTCGCTAAAAACATGATTTTCGTATTCGGGGGACCTCAGAACATGTAAATTTAACAAAAACTCACTTTCAAAAATTTGACCCAAAAACAATACTTTCTTTACCTTATGGGTAAGAGAAAGTAAAAATTAAAAGTGCATGTTTTAGTAAAACTTTGGGGGGAAAAAAAAAAAAAGAAAAAAAAAAAACATGATTTTTGTTATATTTTATTTTTTATTTTTATTATTTTTATCTTTTAAATATTGCAAAGCCCATCTCTCATTCTTTTAAATAGGTTGCATTAACCATTCAAAAAAATATATTAAGTCTTTTTGCCAAAACGTCAGTGGAAGTGGAGGCCCTCTTTTGAGACTCAAAAAGATTTTGGGTTCCGTCTGTCTGTGTGTTTGCCTGTCTCGGGATAGCGGCCGCAAAAATCTCGCTATTGACTTGAATTGAAACTTGGTATACATGTTCATGATCCCCACGAAATCAGCTGTATAGTTTTGGGTGTGAATTCCATTTGTAGTTCGTGTACAGGGACACGCCAAAGTTTTTCTTATCATTACGACCTATGGGAAGAATTTGCATGTACCGCGATAACGGCCGCAATAAACACACTATTCACTTGCAATGGGGAAGTTGCGAAGGAAAAACAAATTTTTTTTTAATTGTAATCGATAAAATCAATCTTGAGAATTCGAAAAATCCAATTAAAATCGTAAAATGAATTCAACTTAACTTTTAATTAACGTTTTAAAATTGCTAAAAACCAATACAAAACCACGTGATCCGAAAACGCTCCGTGAGGGGGTTGACGTCACAGTTCACGAAGTGCGAATGTTTGCATTCTTTTACCGATTGCTTTTGTTGTTGTTGTTGTTCGCTCTGTTCTAATCTGTATTTTATATTTTATTTTTAATTTTTTTACCTTTTGTAAGAAATAACTTAAATCTTCCATAACTATACTATATCTTACATATATATATATATTTCTATTTTTATTTGAATAATGTCGATTTTGGATTTGTAAAAGAGCAATCGGATAATCTGCCGAAAGTAGATGCTCTTTCCATATTCTCATTTTTGAGAAGAAACCTCGATTTTATTAGCGCATAAATAAGAGGAGCTAAAACTAAACGATCTAGATTTGTTCTGTATTCATATTTTGAAAATTATAAACATCTTCATAATAGAATTTTAGCATTGCATTAATATATTAGTAGTATTTTTTTTTTTACCTTTCTTTAATTTTTTAGATGCTTGTATGTGAGAATTTTTCCTTTTTTCATAATGTATGCTTAAAGATTTAATTAAAATTAAAATATTCATTAAAATTTTACAGTACATAAAAATATATTTTACTGATTATTTATATTATTATTATTATTATTATTATTTTTACCAGAATTTTTTAATTATGTTATTTTACAAATTATGTATGATTATTTTAAAGAGCAGCATTAATTATGTATTTAATATTTACGTCATGTTTTTGCAACGAAAAAAAATTATTTTCAAATTGCATTATTTATTTATTTATTTACTTTTATTTTATTAAAAAAAAAAAAAAAAAACAGAACGTTTACTTTTTATAATTTTTTTAAATATATATATAGATGTAGATATATTTAAATTTTATCCATTTAATTTTTCATTTAATTTTCTTAAATTTCTTCTTTCATTTTATTTGAATTATATTGTTCTACGCCGTTTACATTAGCAACGGCTGTTACACAACTATTTATTTATTTAATTCATTCATTTCAAAAGGAAAATATAATTAAATGCTTTTATCGGTAAAATGTTAATATCGCAGAAAGGATTACTCTTATTAAAATTTAGGTTTTAAAAAAAACTTATATATTATTTATTTAATGCTTTGAAAGGAAAATCTTTTGTTATTTATTTATTTATTCATTGGTCGAAATCAAATGGTAATATAGCAGAAATAGTGATTGCAGTAAAGTGCATGGTGCCAAAACTAAAATATATTTAATAGATGCTGAGATACAGCTATCCTTAAAATCTTAGTTTTTTAATAATAGCAGCTTTCGCCTTCTGATATGTACCCAAATTAAAGTGCCCAGAAAAGACATTGCTGCGGGCAATAAGAACCCAGACCCAAAAAAGAAGGGTACACTGGAAGGAAAGAAGTTGCTGTAAGCAGCGAATACCCAAAACGATGTTCAGAGCGATTTCAATGAATTTATTTTTTAATTATCTATTTATTTATTTAGTTTTTGTTTATAGAATGATATAAAAGAAATAAGGATTCATTTTTTTTTCTTTTTTGGAAATTTATTGAAGAGAAAATTTATTATATAATTTAAAAATTTATTATATAGGCGAAGATCGTCAGTTATAGTATATACAAGGGTTGTTCCAGGTTTATTTTTGGGGCCCATTTTTGTGAAAAGCAATTTATTTTATTTTATTTATTTATTTATTTATTTTTGGGGGGGGGGACACAAAATAATTTTGTGAAAATTTATTTCTTTTTGCGATAAAAAGAATTATCACACGAAACCTTTCACTTTAACAGTCACTCTATCTAATGTTCCTTATCAAGTTAACAGCATATTACTGAGCCGAGTATAGACACTCATTAAAAATAATATTATTAACGTGGAAAATTTTTACAAAAATCATCATCTTTTAAAAAATAAATCTTGATAAAGGCCTGTTGTTATGAATCTGTATTTTGTGAAGGGACCCATTTATGGATTTGTATCTTCTCAAGGGGCCCATTTTAGCTATTTGAATTTTGTGAAGGGGAAGCAAATGGTTCCCAATTTTTTACCTGGATCGACCCCTGATATATTCTAAACATATTTGGATTTTACATAAAGGCTTCATTGATAAATGAATTTAATACACACACACACACACACACACACACACACACACACACACACACACATATATATATATATATGATAGATAACGTAATAAAATTTAATCTTAAAATTTAGCAATTAATAGAACACTGGTGGACAATTGCTAAGGACGGATCAAAACAATTGTTGCGAGTTTATTGCATTTTATGGTGTTTATTCAAAGTTTGTAAGTTTTTTTTTTTTTTTTTTTTTTTTTTTTAAATGACAATACCTTATTTATCGTCATCTGTCCTTATTTATTGTCATCTGTCCACCAGTGTACATACTGCGTTTAACTGCTTAAATTTACTGCAGAATTTTAATTAATTATTTAATACCATTCATATTTATAACAAGATCATGTATAACTTATAAGATATTATTACATTTAATATATATTTCATGCGTTTATTTTATTTTAAAGCACTTTATATTTTTTCTATTGCTAAATATTGTTATTATTTTTACTTTCTATTTCTATTAATCTTTTCTTACTATTTTTCAATTTTTCCAAATAAAAAAGTAATTACATTATAAAAATATTAAACACGTTTCTAGATTCTGAAAAGAAAAAAAAAAGAATATATGTGTGTATCTGTGTATATATATATATAAATAATAATATTTTTGTACGGAGACCTTTTTTTATTTTTATTTATTTATTTAGAATGATAAGCGCATGTAATTTTCCTTAAATACTTTTCAATTTCTCAAACCGCATCACTATAATGTTTTTAATTATTCACAATCTTCAGCTTCTATTTTAATAGAAATATTGTTAAGTTATAATATTGAAATGTATTTAAAAAGTTATTTCTAGCTTAAAATACTATATCTTTGGTTGCAGCCTCTAACAAGGTTGCCTGAAGTATAAATATTTGTTATTATTAATGTTTATTGATTTTTTAATCTCAATTTTGTACACAGTCTAAGGGAAAAAATATATATACAGATATACTGACATGAAATAATTATAAAAGTAATCTAATTTAGGTTAGTTTAGCATATACTATTCTAGATTATTTAAGCAATGAAAATATGCATATTATTCAGTTAAATATTATTACCCAATCCCAATATTTTATTTCTGTACTCAGTCTAGAATAATAATAGTAATAATAATAATTCGATAAAACATAATAAAATGAAACAAAACAAGTATTTAAAAGATACATCTTTGGCATACTAAAAAAATTCTTTAAGAAAATTCTATTGATCAACTATTATTTCGATTATAGTTTAATTTGAATTAATAACAGCAGGCGAGTACAAAAAAAAAAAAAATCTCATTGAAACTTGGTGTCATTTATAGAATGAAGTGATGTTTAATGGTTCAATTAGCTTTAATAATTTTTTTAGAGAAAGAATACAAAATTTCGTTGAATGCACGAATTTTCTTTACAGTACTTATAGGGAGAAATTCAGCGAGCAGTTCATTTCGTGAATAGTGGCGTCACGATAGGTTTTATCACGTGACGCAGCGTTTTCCCGCCAACATGAGAACTACGTCTTTTAAAGTTAATTTATTAAAGCATCCGGTTTTCAAATACGCATAAAAATGGTATCAAAATGTTTGTATTTCCATGCTCTATCATTTACAAGTCAAAATGAAAAATGTGCAATTTCCCCATTTGGTACACATGTTCATGAGCTCCAATCCAACAGAAATAGCTGTATAGTTTTAGGCGTGTATTCCACTTGTAGTTAGTGTACAGGGATACGCCAAAGTGTTTCTTATCATTACGGCATATGGGAAGAATTTGTATGTACCGCGATAGCGACCGCAAAAAACAAGCTATTGACTTGCAGTTTGGTACACATGTTTAAGAGCCACACGGAATTAGCTGTATAATTGTGGGTGTGTATTCCATTCGGCCTATGGACAGAATTTGTATGTACCGCAATAGCCGCCGCAAAAATCCTCCGATTGACTTGTAAATTGGCACACACAATCAGGCTCTGTATAGAAATAGCTATATAATATTTTTATGTCTATATTGCGTACAGGGAGACGCCAAAATTCTTAACATTACGGAATATGGGTGAATTTCGTTTAAACGCATTTTGACGTTATTACTTTGCAACCAACAAAATGAAATTAGCGTACGTGAGTAAGATGCTTAAACTTATGTCGTTTGAAGAAAATGTGTGCTCTTAGGCTATCTAACTAATATACAGGACCTTACAAAAGTGTTCTGACAATGTCGCGTAATCATACAAACTATGTTAAATTTGGAATAATTATTAATGAAAAACGCAGAATAAGCTGAATAGTTTTTGCTGGTGTATACAATGTTTTTGGTTCGTTTATAGGGACACAGAAAAGAATTTCGTAATATTAGAGCCTACGGACAATTTTTTATTTCAGCAGATGTTAATGTGTTTATAATCCATTGAAAAGAATAGAATTAACATACATTGTAAAGATGCTTAAAAGCATGTTTACTCTTGAAAAAGATATATATATAAACTAAATAATTTATTTATGGAACGACACAAAATAATTCCGACGTACTTTTATCCTCCAAATGATGTCAAATTAGTCTGAAAAATTAATAAATTATTCTTAATTAGATATATTCTTATTATTGCCGTATATATTAACTGTGGCTACTTTTCCGGATTACATAAAAGAATTTTGTACTATTACGGTCTATAGTCGGTATTTCTTAAAAGTGTATTTTAACATGGTTACACACCCCCATTAAATATAATGGAATTTTACTAGAATTTGAAAAGCATGTTTTTCGGTGGAAAAGTGGGGCCATGGAATTGATAATTAGTTTACAGGGTTTAATTACATTAGTTTACAAAATAATTCCGATATGCTATGTAAACTTTTTTCGTGAAATTCGGTACAGATATTTATAAATTTCAGGGGAAAATTACAAGACTGTTAATTAATAAGAATACATATATATATATGATATAGAGATAGGTATAGAAAGAGAGACACAGTGGGTGGTTGAGGGGAAGGCAGCCCCCTCAGGAAAGTAACTGTTTATGTAGCATGTCAATCGAATCAACATCTATATTATATAATAAGGAATAAATAAAATTTGCCTGATGGAAATAGGACGTTGAGGCTCCTGATCTGCAGATCCACTAGCCTTAAATATCTGTAGAAGTTGAAGTTTTAGCATTTGGAAGATCATGAATTCATGAAAAAATGGAAATTGAAAAAACGGAATTTAAAGATTTCATATACAATGGATAATAAAATTATTAGTTTTTTTTTTCTAAAAAAATACTAAACGAGATGGCCTGGAACTTCAGAGCAAATATCACACGTGTGAATTTTATGTTTCATAATAATGTCTCTCTAACGTTCTGTCAAATTTTATGGAAATCCTTTGAGAGGGATCCTGATCCTGATCAACGGAACCTGTGTTCCTGAGGGGGCTGCAGTCCCCCTCAAGAACGTATCTGTTTATGTAGCATGCCAATCGAATCAAAGGAATAAATAAAAATTGCCAGTTGAATAATGTGTGATGCAAATAGGACGTTGAGGCTCCTGATCTGCAGAAGTTTAAGCATTTTGAAGATCATGAATTCATGAAAAAATTGAAACTGAGAAAACGCCATTTAAAATTTCGTATACAGTGAATAATCAAATCATTATATATATAGATATGTTTTTTTTTTTTTTTTTTTTTTTTTTTGACGTTTTCTTTTTCTTTTCTTCTTTCTTTCTTTTTTTTTTTTTTTTAATACTAATCGAGCGATGGCCTGGAACTTCAGAGCAAATATCACACGTGTGAATTACGTAATGTACACCCCGTACACGTGTAATAACGTTTCTCTAATATTTTGTCAAATTTTATGAAAAGCTGTTGTATCTATAAACAAAAAACTCTCCCCCCCCCCCCGAAAGAAAAAAAAAAAAAGAAAAAATATATCTGCCTACATAATTGCGCAATTATCACAACAAAACATATAAATATTGTACATAGTATGTGCAACGATGTATTGAAGTTACAAGTCATTTGTAGCTTTTAATGATACAGGGTGATCCAAAGTATTTACTCTCTTCTTCCATTTGTGGTTCGTCACCTAAATACACTATGGACTAAATCGCTAGTGGAAAATGTGACTTTTTAAGAGTTCTTTGCATGTATGAATTTTCAGGCCATTTCGTTTAGTACTTTTATAGGAAATTGAAAAAATTTTTAAATTAAAAAAATTCTAATAATTTAATTACTCACTGGATGTAGAAAAATGTATCAAAAACCATAAGAATTGTTGCCTGAATATTTATTTTATCGAACAATCTAAATATAGTTCAATGTATAAATATTAAATTGAAATATAAGCTTTTATATGAAACCTACTTCAGTGGTGTCGTCAAAGGTGTCAAATTCCCTTATGATGACTATATTTGACAAAAAAACTTGATTTTTTATTTTTATTTATTTTTAATGTAAACTTTGCATTCTCTTACGCAGATGATATCTTTCCTTATTTTTGAAAGTTCTTTTTAAAATTTATATTTCAATTAAAAAATTAGATTGTTTTGTATATAAAACACATTTCATCAAATGCAATGGTGATAAAGCTGTAAAGAATGCTATCTTTAGATTTAAAAATAAATAAATAAATAAAATAACAATTACATATATTATCTAAAGAAAAAAAAAAAAAAGCAATAGCATTTCTATGTATAATAATTTATGGAAACTATACTTATGTCTCAATGATTGAATTAAATGATAAAAATGGTGCTAAAAAGTTGAAAATGTAATGTTTTCCACAAGTTTTGCTTGTTTTATCTTTTAATAAAAAATAAATAAATAAATAAAACATTCAAAACAAATAATCGCCAATAACATGATAATTGCGAAAAAAGTTAATCTTTTCCCTGCAGTCAGCTGACTCATCTTTGCCACACTTTCTTATATTCCCGTAAAAAAGCAATGATATGTTCACTGTAAAAATAGGTGTGTAGATAAAAGTTAATACACAGTACATCAAATAAGTTTTAAGACTGTAAAAAGAAATGGAAACAAGAAATTAATACCTGTTTTGGTTTTTTATTCAAAATAGGACCCTGCGGCTTCAATGCACTTTTTACAGCAATTTATTAATGAATGGAACGCCTGTTGTAAATCACTTTTTTGGAATGGCCTGCAAAGCACACATTGAAGCTGCTTGTATGGTCGAAATATCTTCAAAATAAAACCCTTTTAACTTCTTTTTAAGTTTTGGGAATAAGGAGTAGTCACATGGAGCTAATTTGGGTGAATACGTTGGATGGTTCAACACATAGACATTATTTTTTGTCAAAAATCAACGAACAATAAGAGAGGTGTGACTGGGTGCATTGTCATGTAACAAACACCAACTGCTTTTAGTCTGATAGTCTGGACGGATGTGACAAATTCTGGCCATCAAATGCTTTAAAACAGCTAAGTAGTGTTCACCTGTAATTGATTGTCCAGTTGGAACAATTTTTTTGTGGATAATACCTTTGCTATCGAAGAATGTAATGAGTGTTGTTTTTATTTTGGATGGAACTTTCCTTGTTTTTTTGGCTTTCGGTGAATTTTGTGACTTCTATTCCACAATTTGTCATGTTGTTTCAAGATCATCAGTAGTGGCACCAGAAATTCCCCGACAGGGGAACACCATCTCCCCGACAGGGGGGCACTACATAAAGAGAGTTTATTACATGAGTATTTATCAAAAACTGCAATACTGTTAATAATATTACTGTTAATATTTGTACCATTCCATCTGTTAGTACTAAGGCTCCTATATATACGAGCTGGCGCATCAGGCATTTTGTTGCCTTAGGGTTGCCACATGTACTCAGCGCGTTTCTCTGATAAACAAACGATAAACATAATTTTTGTATCGTCTAACGTTACTTTAGAGTAACAAACCATAAACTGCTATAATCATTCAAGAAGTGATTATAAAGTGCTCACAGACCTTCTGTTACTATGTATTTGAGTTTTGGCGAGATTTTGTAAAAGAAACAGAAACCGTTCTAACAACACATCTTACCCCAGTACATTCATAGGATATCTTCAGAATAAAATGACGGCCTTAGAATGTACTGTTAAAAAATGTGTTTTTAGGAATATTATTGTTGCTTATTGCTCTTATCTTGATCGGATTAGCTTCAGATCAAGATTTCTTAAAACCATTATGAAAGCGATAAGGACGCCAAGCGGGAATGCTGGCCTCTTCGGAGGCAAAAAAATGGCGGTGATGCTCCGGCCTATTATTTTATTTAGGGGCTCTAGTTAGTACTCCTCGTGGCTTTGGAGGTCATTGTGTCACAAACAGACATTTTCTAAAAATATCGTGGTCAAAACGTGTTCTGGACCTCTGAAAACGTGTATATTCATGGAAAATTGGAAGCTGAAAATTTTTACGAATCCAATACTTTCTTCTATTGAATATAGAATGGAAAAACTGGAATGCTCTAACTTTGTAAAAGGAAAGAAAAATGCTGCTAAAAGTAGAAAAACTGAAAATTTTGTATTTGTTCCCCCCGAGAGATTTTAGGAGTATGCCCCGATGGGGGGTCACAGACTCCCCGACGTTCAATGTGTTTTTCTAGTCAACTTTGTCCCCTTATTACTTCCGGTGTGAATTTTTTTTTTTTTTTTAACACACTTGACATTGTGAGTTTTTTTGCTTTCCTTCCCATGCTATTCCTATGGGGTTTTTAGCCTTTTTCCCCCTCTTTTTCTACATTCTAAAGTGGCGGTGGTTCTAAAGTTCCTGTGCCCCCCCGGCCCCCTAGCTGGCGCCACCCCTAAAGATCATATTGGAAATACCACGTTTCATCACCTGCAACAATGGACTTCAAGAAGTTTGGATCATTTTCAGTGGCTGAAATGATGTCTCTGCAATGCGCACTTCTCATTGCTTTTTGTTCAGGAGTTAAAGTGTGTGGAACAAATTTAGTTTATGGTTACAAATTTACACTTATGTTTTGCCCAAATCTTCATGCAGGTTGGTTTGAATTGTTTCTTTGTTGATGTTTAAAGAGTCTTCCATCATTCTCAGTGTCACACAGCGATCGTTTGTTACGAAATTCCGTACTTTCTCAATAACTTCAGGTGTCCTAGATGAAATTGGTCTTCCACTATGCTGATCATCGTCTAATGTATCTCTTCTGTCCAAAAAATGTTTGTACCACACAAAAACATTTGATCTACTTAAACAACAGTCACTGTAAACTTGTTTCATGAGTTGGTGTTTCTGAAGCTCTTTTACCAAGTTTTGCATTAAATTTAATTACAGCTCTTTGTTCTATCTTAAAAAATCAACATGAAAAAAATTCATTTTTGACATGAACGCTCACCGTCTCTCGAAATGTGCTTAACTTGTTGGCAGTGTGTCAGCAGACGGCACTGTGTATGTTATTATACATTAGTTTTCACATTTTAAATAAAAAAATTTTTGTACTCTGGATAATTTTAAAGTAATTTGTAAATAAAGTAATATTAATTTATCACAAAGAACTGTGCTCTTTTAATGACTTGGGTGCAGCAGTACAGTATCCTCCTAGTGACACTTAAATTTGGTTCCATTTTGGTGACAAATTAAAATGGCTTTTGCAATTACTTTAGAAAAGACCTTGGCAAGAAACGACCGCACTACCTTGGTGCCAAATTTCAAATTTCGCACTTTCAAAACATAACTATTTTCTGTTTTATAATGCATACAGATTAAGTGTTTCCCTGTTATCAAAACTAGATTCAAATATTGCCATATATATAGCATTTGAAGAAAATTTAATGCAGAAAAAATTATAGATCCTCTATATACAGATAAATCTACAGACTATAAAAATTATTAGTATAGACCCTTTTGGTGACTTTTTATTTAATAACTATTGTAGTTGTTTTTTGAAATGTAAATGACAATAGAAATTATGCTTTTTGGATGTTGAGAAAATTTATATTCAAATCAGTATACAAACAATTATACAAAGTAAAAGCAATATATATATATATGAGTGAAATTTACAAATTGGACTTATTAACTATAATATAATCCATTCGCTATCTTCATCAGCATAGTAAGCTTTGACTAAGATAAATATTTTTTATAATAATATATTGTAAATAATAATTAAATTCCCATGCAAAGAGCAAGTACAACAGTTAGTTTTTAATATGAGTATTTTGCCATAGAAATCATTAATGCATTTAAAACAAATGGATGAGACATAGGTCTGTGATAATTTAAAACAAAGCCATAGATTTTTTTTTTCTTTTAATTTTAACGGCACATGATCTTAGGGGGAAAAAATTAAGATGTTATTTGTAGAGAATGAAATCTCGATTTTCTTTGGTCATTTAGTGTTGTACTTCTCAGTGATAAAAATCATCTGCTTTCATCATGGAAAATAATATTAATAAATGGTAAAATTTACATTAAAAACCATTTTCAAAAATCACCTTTCGGCTGCATGCCACAGCCTTCCTCAAGCACGCTGAGTGAACTGACTTATCACTGGTAGTCTTATCACTTGTTTCTTCTTCCACTCCTCTTCCAGCATAGCGTGCCACCTTTTGTTGATTTCCACTAGTTCCGAGAAGTTGCAAGAATCACTATTTGTCAAAATTTCAATTTGAAACTGATTTTTATATTTTCTTTTTGATTTATTGTAATTAAGGCAGTTGTTATTTTATTGTATCTGATGTCATTTAGGAGGAAGAATAGAAAAAGAAGCAAGTCACAAGACTGCCAATAGTCAGTTCATTCATTGTGCATGAGGAAAGCTACGGTATGCAGCCAAAAGCACTAGTGTAAGGTGATTTTTAAGTATTGTTTTTAATAGTTTTTAATGTAAATTTTAAGTAATCAATTTTAAAATATGATTAAAAACATAATAGTAATTTTAATAAATAATTGATACAGTGTGAATCTGTATAGGAAAATACAGAAGAAAGTTTTGTGATGGCCACAGTTTACTTTCTGCCTCATAGAGATTTATTTTCTGATTTTTAAAGCAATATATCATCACATTTTCTTAGCCATATACGCTAGAGAAAATATTGTTATTGTGTCAAATTTTTTAAATTGAGTTTTCACTATATTTACAAATTTTGAGGTGCCCTGAATCAGAAAATCAGATTTTTAGCAGTTTATCAGAGTGAGTGAGTCATTTATCTGTATAACTAAAGAACAAATACTGACAGTAATTCGTAGTCAGTATTTTAAGTCAGGATCATATTGGATGCTCCATGTAACTTTTTATTGCGATCACACAAATGGTTATGCTCAAGGACATACAAAAGAATTCAAATATAAAACATCTATGGATGAAATTTCTGATAGGAACAGTCCAACATCATTAGGTTACAGTAAACTTAATGAAACTGATATATATATATATTATATGCACCATGTTTCACATAGAATGCTGAATGAAAAGTAATTATCCTTCATTTACAGAGGCACACAATTTTGAAATATCTGTCCAACATTTGGAAGCGACTCAAAATGCATTTCTAGTTGTGTCATGCATTTTCATAGAGATATTCAGGATTTAATACACCCCTCAAACCCACACATGCACTGAAATATATGTTGGAATGGAATTGAAATAACTAGGTACTGATAATACATGCCTTGCGAAGGAAGTAAACATAGAATAGTTAAATTAGAAATTTATTCATCAAGCCTGAAAGTTCATTTCAGAAAATTTTGGAGTGGAAGGCTGATTTTTTATACCAACTACGTGAAAAATACCAGAGCCAGGAATCGAACCCTTGCCTTCCGCTTTATGTGTGGATGTTCAAACCATCGAGCTACCCTGGCTGATTAAAAGCTAGGCATTTCTCACATTTTCATTGGCAAAGTCACCAAGTCTGCAAACACAGCTGTATCAAGTGACATTATTAATCATAGCATAACTCCAAAAGACCACGAAATTTTTAATTTAATTTAGAAAATTATTCATCAAGCCTGAAAGTTTATTTCAGAAAATTTTGGAGTGGAAGGCTGATTGAGACCAAAATTTTCTGAAATGAACTTTCAGGCTTGATGAATAAATTTCTAAATTAAATAAAAAACTTCATGGTCTATTGGAGTTATGCCATGATTAATAATGTCACTTGATACAGCTGTGTTTACAGACTTGTTACAGCTGTGACTTTGCAAACGAATGTTATGTGACAAATGCCTAGCTGGTAATCAGCCAGGGTAGCTCGATGGTTTGAGCATCCGCACGTAAAGCGGAAGGCCCGGGTTCGATTCCCGGCTCTGGTATTTTTTACATAGTTGGTATAAAACATCAGCCTTCCACTTCAAAATTTTCTGAAATTGAATTGTTATTCATAGTATACTTAATGATTTTCACCAAGTGCATGAACTGTGTGATAACGGGTATTTTGAGTGGAACAAAAAAAAAAAAATAAATAGATGGGAAGATAAAATTGGAGTGGATGTAGTAAGAAGCAGACGTTAGGAAAAAATGAACTGAGACAGTATTTTTATGAGAAGAGATGCTGTATATAAAATCACAGCAAATGTGTTGTTAACAGTGTTTAGTTTCAAATAAAAACAACCATAATTAAAGTGAAGTTGTCATCAGATTAAGTTTTGTATGTCTTTTATATCTGAAATCCTGCATCCAATCCTAATAAATATTTAACAGAAAGACTAGACTGATTGTATTTAGCACATACTCCTAGACACCAACAGTATTTTCGCTGCATATATATTAACTAAATCTGTTTTTAAAACTATTCTGAATTGTCCTTTAGCATATACTAGAAATGTTCAATTAAAATACAGTACCTCATATCTTGCACCTTAAGTGAACCCTTCGCTGATTTACGCCACAAATATACCCAAATTACTTATTACCTAATGTATTATTTATTTATTTATTTTTTAATTCCATTTTAACATTCATAAAATTAACAACTGTTGTTTGTGATTTTTCTTTGCTTTTGTTTTCTAAAAATTCATTTCATTAATTTTTAATATTTCGTTTTAAAGTTGTAAGATGTTAAAACTGAACTAAGTGGAATTTTAGCACTTTGATGCTCTAAAATTAAATATCAAAAGTTAAAAAAAGTAATTTTTTAGAAAACAAAAGCAAATTAAATATTTAAACAGACTAAAAAACCTTATTTCACATTTTTTTTTAACAGAAACTTAAAAAACTACTTACAAAGTAAGTTCTTGTAGTACGTAAACTTATGAAGAAACAAATGTCAGTTTCTTTGTAAACACAAACTTACAACAAAGTAAAAGTTACAAAGAAAGGTGTATATCAAGATATGGCAAATCAAATTTTGTAATTTTCTTAGCTGTAGAAAATGTTATTTGTTATTTGTAAGAAAAAAGAACCATAAAAATTGCAAATTTTATATATATATGTATATATATATATTACTGTAATACTCTTCCACAAAAAGTTTGAAAATGTATATACAGTAGAGAGCCAGAAAACCGCCGACCTAAAATCTGCACAGCTTGTCAGATATAAACACTGAAATTCCCATTAATAAGTTACAAATCTGCAAATCAGAAAAAAAAAAAAAAAATGAATGCAGATTCTGTACATGCATTTTATAATTACAAATTGTAATACAAAATACTAATAATATGAAAAATTGCTAGAACCAAGTTACTGATCATGAAATAATCGACAGTATATTAAATTTATCAAAAGAAAATTATGATGATGATGATATCAATGAGATATACAATAGCAAACTAATTTTTAAAAATGCTAGCATATGAAGGCATAATTGTAAGGAAGAACTGCTTAAATTCCTAAAGCAATGAATTTGTGCTACAAAACAAGAATTGACGACTATTTACAATACGAAAAAAAAAAAAAAAAAAAAAAAAAAAATCTCAATGATGTATGAATGCATGTTCAAAAAACTACATGTGAATAGATTGTATCTAAATATGACAAATAATTTTTCCTTTTTATTTATTGTTTAAGTTACAGTAATCGCCACTTAATCTGACCAAATTGCCAAGACCGGAATCAAATCAATACAAACTACTTTTAAAGCCTCCGCTTAATAAAATCAGAATCGCCGGTTAATAAACTCAAAAATATCTCCTCAGCAGCCAAAAATATCATTTATGCACACTAAAAATTTATTTATTTACATTGTGTTTATTTATTTTAAATAAAAGAAAAAAGAATTAAAGCACAAAAAACCCTCCGTTATCCCTCATTGTCGAAGATTTTACACTTGCAGCACAGTTACAAGTTAAACACGCCCATAATTTATCTCCGTAACAATTTCAAGGAACGTATTCTTCAAAGTGCAGTAATAAGTTACAAATTTGATTTGAAATTACATATATTTTTTTAATTTCTAATTATTAAAAAGCAATTTCTAGTTCTTATTTTAAAATTACTATAATCCATGAGGTTTAAACAGAAAGATTTAAAAATTTATAAGAACAGCGTGAATGTTTGGTAAAGTAATGATGATTTTGCTCCAATGAAAATGCATTGGAACTTTGAATGCGTTTAATTTACTTACACCGAAGGAACAATTAATTACTTATCCATCAAAAATTAATTAATATTGTTTACTAATTCCATTATTCGTTACCTTTTGAAGTTTCTTTCCAAATTCAGGGAAGTAATACCTTTTCCTTAAGTGCAGGAACGCTCGCCGGATATAAAAATCAGCCGCTTAATAAAATCACTTTGGCTCAGAACGAATGTGATTTTAATAAGCGGCGGGAACTGTATATCCTGTATTTTAATGTTCATTGTTGTTCTTATGTACCTAATAATTTAGTATTCAAGTGAAATTGTGTTGTTATTCACTAGTATGTGTTTTGTTTGATTAACATTCTGCTTTTATTATTCAAAGTGAAAATAATTTTTTCTGGGCTCCAAAATCTTCACAACCTCTGGTCCCGAGCTGTGCAGATTTTTTAACTCTCTACTGTATTTTTAAATTTTAGAGGCACTGAGTTTTCTTTAGAAGTTAAACAGATATTGTGTCCACACAAAGAAAGAAAAGCACACAGAGATCTATGAGAAGAAAGATAAGAGTACTTTTTATTGTTTCATCAACAATATTAAAAGATTGCAAGTTCTAACAATGTTCTATTTACTTTTCTATTTATACAGAAGAATCAACTGAGGCAACCTCTGTTCAAGGGGAAAGAGCACCCTTTGTGCTGGAGATGGAAGACAATGGTTGACTATTACAAAAAAGCAACAAATTTGTGTATCATTTTCAAGTAGCATAAAAAATTTTAATTCATCTGATTTTTTTTTTTTTTTTTTTTTTAATTAAATAGTAATAATTTCATTTAAATTTAAAATTTTGTAAATTTTCATTGCTAGATTATTTTTTTTGGAAATAAATAAATAAATAAAGCTTTAGGTAAAATACAAAATATTTTTAATTTAATTTAGAACATATTATTTTGCTTTCATTTAAAAAAATAATTAAATTAATTTAGACACCCTAACTTAATGGTAATTCGACTTCTTTTCTTCCAAATTTTTATTATTACTAAGAATATATTCACTAATAGTTAAATTTTATATTAGTAATTACATTTTATCATAAGAAATGTTTATGTAAGATACATTCATTTTAATAATGTGATGACTTCCACAGAATGGAACACTTAAAGTCTTTTAATTATATGTTATATTTTTGAATTGCAGAATAAAAATTCACGAATTTGGTTATAAAAAGAAATAATATATTAAATGTAAAACATTACTGAAAATAAATTTATTCAAATGTGCAATTTTGATGGAAAATGTAGAAGTTTGTAGTGAAATAAAAGTTTCATTCAAAGTGCTAAATTAAATACAAACAACTTTATGCCAAGCAATTTAATAAATATACAAACAAAACCACCATAAGGTAATATAAACAAATACAAATATAATTAATAAAAACCATAAAATAAATCTACAATCAAAATAAATAGGACACAATGATCTAATTGCTTACATAAACATTGTACAACATTTTCTACAATTTATTTCTTAAATTCTTGCTTGTAAACAGCAAAAATTTAGCAGAACAATATTCTTTAAGGCAGCTATTTAGTTATTTTACATTTGACAAAGTAAATTTTAGTAAATTTAACAAAAAAAAAAAAAAAAAAAAGAAGAAGAAGAAACCTGTTTTAATGATTATTTAATATTCTTAAATTTGATGTATACAAGAAATATTAAATGCTAAATAGGAAAACTTAAATTTTTCTGTTTCAAAACAGTCTTTCTTTCTTTCTTTTTTTTTTTTTTTTTAAGCATCTATTTAAAATTAGTTTTCTAACTATATTCTTTTCCGAAAATATTTCTTTACAATATCAACATTAGAAGTTTCTATTGTGCCATGTATTTGTTATCAAATGTTTGGATGGTAAATATAAATATCAAAAAGTATAAATTGGAGGAATTATACATCTATCATGATAAATATTAAGCTGTAAATAAAATGTATGTATGAAATATATTTTTGAAAAAGAAATTGATAAATAAATTTATGATGAATAAAAGTAATATTTCTTCAAAAATTAAGTAGGGATATTTTTTTCTTTTAATTAGTATAGAGTTTTATGTATTTTCAATTCATAAAACTTCCCTTTTGTGGATAAAAATAAAAAATCTCAATGTTAAAAGCTTCATTTATCATATTTTCAACATACTGGGAAATATACATGTCAAGGAAAGAACGCCTTGATTTCAAAATTTAAAAACAAAAATCAATGAAAGATTGGTACAAATGGTATGGTTATTGTGAAAGTCGTAAAATTTGTATGCAGAAATTTCAAAATTAGCAACAAAAATTGCCAGCAGATGGTGCTGTACACTGTAATCTCAATACAGTATTCTGATAAATAGGGCTTCAGTGTGCAAAGTTAGTTCTAGTGTTGAAATATGAGACAGAGCACTATTTATCGCAAATCTGTATTGTGATTACAGATTACAGCACTGTCTGTTGACAAGTTTTGTTACTAATTTTGAGACTATAGCTTTCAGAACACCTCCACCATTTGTACCAGTCTTCAATTGACTGTTGTTTTTGAGATTTTTAACTTTTAAATCACAGCTTCCTTTTTTTGGACACCCTGAATTTAGATTTTGGATATTCACATGAAATTAAAATAACAAATAATTATGTGACAAAAATTAATTCCAAGAAGTAATCTAAGAAAAAGTAATATCTAGCAACACAGAAACAATATTGAATTAAATAATCGAATTATTTTAAACTATGTTAAAACTCTATACATCACATATAAATGAGGGGGGATTTCTTTTTTTTAATACAACGCCTAATTACATAATTTACAATAATAATTTTAAGTCAACCACAGTCTTCTCTCATGATACACATGCCTATATCAGTAGGCTGTCAACAACCATGGTCCAATACATTTATGTGTAAATATAATATATGTATATATATATATATAACTTTTGCTCTCTCTGTGTAATAAACACTAAAATAGCAGAAACTTTTCTCTAATCAAAAATATTACAGAAATCCTGGACACCACACAAATCAGATTTTTTTTTCCTGTACACACTCACCATCAATGATGAAATTTTTTTAAATGTCTTGTACACTAAAAAGAATATTAACAAAGTAACACAAATTTAATACAAATAAAAACATATCGAAGCAAAGTAATGTACATTTCCGAACTTCTTTGTAGGCAGTTTCAATGGCTGTTTTTTGATGAATATGATTTTTTTTTTTCTAAAGAAAAAAATGTTATGAATACTTTCAGCTAATTGGGACAATGTCATCTTAAAATTACAGAAATGCTTAAAAATAAGAAATTAAATAAATTTCTCTGCAAGGCAAAATGTATATATATATATATAAAAAAAACAATTAATTTAAAGAAGTATAAAATTTCCAAATCTAGCATTTATAATTTTCGAAGAAACAAATAAAATCCTGTGTATTGAATTAGCCTTATCTTAAAGATGAAAATGTAGATCAATATAAATCTACTTTCTATTTTTAAGCGAGCATAATGTCACACATACTCTGTCTGAAAGAAAAAAAAAAAAAAAAAAAAAAAGCTCTTTACCATTAGATGACTGCTACAATATTTGGTGCATTTGGAGACACATATTCCTGCTTATCTTTATTTGTAGTTAAGAATAAGATATTTGTAAAATTATTTGTCTTGAATTTATTATTATTTATATTATTAACTTATTTGTTATTTGAATTTAGTACAACAATGCCATTTAAATAGTTTTTTTAGGGTAGTTGTGTCTAACTAGATCTTTTGAACATCATTTGGCTGTTTATCCTGGGGAGGGATGGGGGGGGGGGCTCAAAGGAACTTGCCAAATTGTCAAATGGCAGTCATTTAATGGAAAAGTATGTATATAAAGAAGAAAAAGAAATATGGGACATGAAATTATTGCTTGTAAAATTATATACTTAATTTAAACATTTCATGAATTTTAAGATTGTTTCAATTGTTTTTTCAATCGCTAGCCACTATTATTTTCAGATTTACAACATAACAACTATGAGCACCAAGTGAACTGAAATGCTCAAGCCATGCTCTTATATAAATACCTGTAGTAAATACTTGTATAGTATAAAAAAATTGCCAATACAAAGAACAAGAAATCTGCATGAAATGTTATATAGAAATGGAAGATGAGTCAATGACTTTTAGTTTCGAAAAATAAAAATGCTGGAAACTATTAAATAGTAATGCTTACTGCTACTTTTAAAAAACATCTTCGTTGCACATTATACTCTCACTGTGGAAAATAAAAAAATATACTCTGCACTGAAGTGCCAACTAAATATTATAGTTTCAAAAAATCTGCTCTTTTTTAACAATTAAAAATCTAACTTCTCAAAATTGCTATCTCATTTCATGAGTAGTAGAATAGCTATGAATTTAACAATTCTAAAATTACAAAAATGAGCTATATATTTCAACAAATATTAATTTATCAACATTGTATTTCAATATAACTTACTATAAACCATAGATTATGGATCGATTTTCTTTTTTTGTTTTATATCTAGCACTACATATATGGACACTGGTGCAACTTTTAGGCACATTGTGAGTACAACAGAAGATAATTTTATGTTATTTGTGTTACAGTATGTCAAATTTCCTTAAATAAATTGTTTATTAACATTCAGCTTTCATTATTTATTTTTATTTTGATTTAAACGAAGAGAATTTAATTGGAAAGTTGCTTCATCATTAATTTATTGATTAATATAACTGATAGCTACTAATTTTAAAATAAAATTTTATTGATTAGAAATAAATGTGTTCAATCAGAATTGAATTAGTCTCCAAATCTTTTCAAAAGCATTAAATGTTAATGAATAACAGTAAATAATAAGGGAAAATGAATTAATATGTATTGGTAATACTTATGTCTACCAGTGGATTAATCTTTCTATATGTGGAGGGGGAAAAAATCAATATTGTTTCAATATTTAACAGCTATGATGATTAAATACATGAGAAGGATTAAGTATTTATTTTTAGGTAATTATAATAATAAAGAATCTAAATGAATATATTTACTCAAGGAAAATTTTTCTACATGATAATTTAGATGTTAAAATAATGTTTTACTTGAATATGTAAAGAAGAAATAAACACCTTAAAAGAATATTTTAAGAGATTTTTATTAAAATAACCAGAATATGACAGTGCGTATTTTAAAATACTTTTAGAACACTGGAATTAAATATTTTCCACTTAATTATTTATAAGAAATTATGTCGAATTGAATATTCAACTATTATTACTTTTTTAATTCTTAAATAATAATAATAAGATATAATATTCTAAATATAATTTATTAATAACTTATTCAGGGTTGCTACACAAATCAGGAAAAAAAAAATTTCCTGAGTTTTCCCTGTCTTTTTTAGAAATAAACTAGATGGCACACAATCATGCAGCATTAGAATGTAACATGTTTACAAGTCAATTGAACATATTTAGGGTTCATTAATTTTATTAATTTACTATAGTTGGAGAAAAAAAAACATAATTGGTTCATTATAAAGCACTAAAATTTAAAAAAATATACATATATATATATTTGATTATGAAAAAATTTCTAATGTTTTTCCAAAAAATTTCAAAATTCCCTGAATTTTCCCTGCTTTTTGCAATAAATTTCAAAATTCCCTGAGTTTTTCCTGTTTTTTAATAGATTTTCAAATTCCCTGAATTTTCCAGGTTTTCCAGGTACCGTAGCAACCCTGTTATTCAGAAAAAAAAAAAAAAATCTACTTTCTAATATTTTATTTAAATTTAATTTAGAGCAACAACTCTGCTACATAGAGAACATAAACATAATAAAAAAAAAATGCAATAAATCTGCCAGTAAGTTAATTTTAAGTATTACACTAAGCCTTAAATTTCAACAGTGATTGGATTTTTTTTTTTTTTTTTTTAATTACAAATATTGGCCGCTATGAAATGCTAATGCATTTAACTTAGCAACAAACTTTCTGAATATCTGACAGGAGGCCTTATTGCAAACGACTTTTCCGCCACTAAACAGAATGTTTAGTGGCGGAATGTTTAGTTCCATTCAATATGCGATAAGTTTGGATTTACAGCATAAAAAGAAATACGACTTATTTAAATATTATTTAGAAATTTGACATACTTTAACACCTAAGTTTTTATTAACAGAGAGAAATAAGAAAAATTTAACAGTCTCAAATATAATTTCTAGTATAAAGACATATTTTTTTTTTTTTTCTCTATGAGTCTTTCACAAAGGGACACAACAGAGTAATCTTTAAATATAAAATTTTAATGTCGAATAAATAAGAAACAAACGGACAAGAAACATGTATTTAGATTATAATAGATAAAAAATTTACAGTAAGGAACATAAAGGTATCATAAAGAAATCTCAATAGAAATTTATAAATCTTAATATATATATATATATAAATCTAACAAATTTAAAAATGCATAAATCTTTAATACAAGGATCAATGAGTAATAATAATATGAGGACAATAAATAAATTTTTACATGCTTGCCAAAAAAGTATGAACAAAATTTAAAAATGCACAATAACATACATTTATTCCATAAAAACTGTGACCTATACTAATTAGTGTTTTAAATGGTTGCATAAAACAGATAATAATTTAAGACAGTAACACTTACAACCAAATAAAACCCTAAAAATTACAAATAGAAGTTTATATTTTAAAGTTGGCAGTGACCGTACTGAAGATTAACTCTAACACTGTACATAAAAATGGTAGGCTGATGAATGCAAACTTAATAAAAAACTCTTTCAAAGTGGGACATAGAAATAATTTTACATTTATAAATCATTTACTGTAATTTTTTCTTCCAACTTTTAGTTAATATTGATCTACTTGTTAAAACTTAGAAAATACTAAAAATAATTTCTAAGATTTTTTTTTCTTTTTCCCGGAATAAAAGGACAACTTAAAAAAAAAAAAAAAAAAAAAAAAAAAAGAGAAAGACACCACATTGAAAGAGTAATTAAGGAACTTTGTCCTTGAGTTTTAAAAAAGGAAAAATGGCCTTCATTTTCGAAACATTCTGTGCATTTATCTGAAACTCTGTTCATATTTTAAAAAAATCTGAAAAAATAAAAAATAAAAATAAAATCTTCATGATCAGTAAAAATATATTAATTACATAAGTTAAAACTGATGACAAAAGTGTAAAAAGGAGAGTTTAGCGAATATTTTGTTTTGTTAAATTACTTTGATTTCAATTTACCTTCAACACAAACTGGTCTTTCACTTTTATAAACCTATTATATAACAAATATTAATGTCAGATAATGATGACAGAAAATTAACTATTTTAGATAATTATTATCTTTAATTCTATTATAGTTAACAATTCGTTATTGCCATTATTATTATTAGAAATTTAACATTTCTATTATATGTAACCATATATATATTAATTATTGATAAACAAATAATCTAGTGTCTATCCTTTTCCAAAATATTTAATAATTCATTAATAAAAAAAACTCCTTGCAAATAAAATACATAATATAATATTTCAATACATTGCATCTAACTTTAAATTTCCAAGAAATAAAAAAAAGAGTTAAATTTGAATAAATAAACACTAAGGTAAAGTTTATTTTTAGAAAAATTTGTTTTATACATGCACAGATTTGACATTCCAAATTCATCCAAACAATATATAATTAATTACTTAAAACTGTAGAAATAGACGATAAGAAACAGAAAATATACTGACAAAATAATTAGATTATAGAAATGATAAAAGCATAACATAAATAAATATGTCATGTGAATTACTATTCAGAAGGCCATCCTTAAATATTGCACTGTTCTTTCACATAAGCTATATAATACAACACTATATCAAATCTATATAACTTTAATATAACTTTTATGTATTTATATACAATATGAATTTAAGTACCTTGAAGTGCATAAAAATGTTCTTCTTTTCTTGTATGACATAAAACTTTTTTTCTTCTTTTTCTTTAAATAGTAATTTATATATCTTTCTTTTTTTTTTTAAAAAAAAAAAAAAGTATACAAGACAAGCTAAAGGATCAAGATTCAAAATAGGAAACATTTTAAACCCAATAAAATGTTCTGTACAATTTTACTTATACATCTTTAAAATTATATATGTACAAGGCCAGAGAGCTAAAAAATATTGTTCTACTGCCATTTAGCTATAAACCATTCAACTCAGATGGAATAGAAATGGTTTTCTTCTATCATATGATACTTAACAAGAAAAAAAAAAAAAAAAAAAAAAAAAAAAAAAAAACAGAACAAAAACATTTAAAACATTAAATGTGCTATATAAATAAGTGAGCCAAAAAATTATTTACTATAAAAACTACCAATCACCAACTTATGAAACAAGCACAAAATTGGCAGTAAGAAATCTCTGTATTCAATGCAAGTTAATAAAAATGATCTTTTAACAAATTGCTTAAAAATATAAATTCCTGATTTAAAATTTTTTGTACAAAATACTTAGTTGACAGCAATAAAACCAACACCGTAAGCTATAATCAAGAGGGGAAATAATAACTTGTCTTTTTCAAAATGTGGACATGACCTCTAACATTCAAGAGCAAAATTCTCTAGCGTATTAAATGTTATCTCATATATGGCTTTAATTTTGCTCTTAAGACGAACTCTATTGCCTTGCTTTAAATTAACAACAAACATTAATGTATCACATATTTAAAAAAAATTTCATTTAGAACTGAAATAATATCTTGCCTATAACAACAATGATAAAAATTAAAATAAACTTAAAATAGTATTTTTCTCAATAAAAAAAATCTAAAAAAAAAAAAAAATTACATTATCTATGAATCCTTATCTTTTTATTTATTTTTAAGACAATAGCTGAGAAGTAAAATTATTGTGATACTATAGATGCATTTTAAAGCAGTTTTTCCCAAACAAGGCTACAAAAAATGTGTAACATGTTTATTTATTTATTAAAATTTCTATCGTACTAACAAATTACAAAAATTGTAAAGAAAAATTTACAGAATAATTTACACAAAATGTCAAATAGTGATTCTTCACAAAATAGACATTATTTCAAAGGTTTCTAAAAAGCACGAGAATTTGGTAACATTAATCTAAAGCTTTAATTTGTTTAACTTTTTTATTGTATGATCTGTATTGAAATGATTTATTTGCCAATAAAAAGTTTTATTTTTCAAATAGAAGCTTTAAGCTTAAAACTTATTTTTGTATGAAACAAACAAAAACTTAAATTGCAGTAATCGGGGCCTGATTAAGCTTTGAAGCTAGGGGAAGCTCAGTATCATTTCAGGGCCCTCTTTCATTTCAGAAAATCTTGATTTCCTGTTACATATTGTAATATAAAAATGTTATAGACCAAAAATTAGTGTGTGTTTATAGTTTTTTTTTTTCATTCATATATCTGGGTTGTTTCTACACACAACATTAAAACCGTATAACTTATTAATTAAGAACATTCAGATTTTTGAGGTTAAATAATAGATTTTTCCCGAAATAGTGAGTATTTTGTCTTGCTCTAGGCGAATTTTCTAGAAAAATTCAATCTCAGTATGAAAATATAAAACAGAAAATTCAAGACCCTGTTTTTAGTCATTTTGGGAGCCCCTCTTAAATTTTAGAGGGGAAGCTTGCGCTTCTCAAGCCTTTTGGGTAACCAGGCCCTGGCAGTAATCCTACAGGCTCATAATTGTCTGTTAGTATAACTACTGACACAGTATGAGCATACAGAGACTTTTCTTCTTTATATTACAAACATTTCAAGAATCTGCAGATAATTTTCATCTACTCATCCTATGACTAAAATATTTGAGATATCAGGTAATAGGCTAGAGAAAACTGCCCCCAGTATAATCAATCTTCAACAAATATCTGGCAAGAGGTAACATGAACTTTTCATTCGTATCACATTTATTGCTACCACATTAAATAACCCTTCGTTTGCAAAATTTCCAACGATTTAATGATGTTTTACAAACTAAAAAGATGCAATGTACTTCTAAGAAACTGAGGAATGAAAAGCACCACAGTCTTTGTAGCCCTTTAGGTATTAGATACCATAGTTCACCGGATGAATTCTGGGCTCTGATGTGGAATCAAATGCAAGTCTTTGTAATGTCCATTCAATGCACTTAATTATAATACATGATAAAATGATGTACAGTACTTTCTAAATTTTTCATCACACTTTTTTTTTCTTGTCATATACAGGGCAACTGCAATTAAAATCCACCCATTCTTGTCTCATCATAATGAAACTATTTGAAACAAAACTTTGGTAAAATAAATTAATACGATACACATCTTTAAACAGCCTTGTTAAGCTTAGATAAATAAAATAAATTTTTCTGTTGTTTAATTTATCCAAGTATTCATCTTTTGACATAACAAACTGTATCTCTAAAATGATGAAGCTTGAATTTTTTTAAAGAAAAATCAGTTTCTTAGATATTTTTTATCACTGTAGTAAAAATCACATAATGGTTTGATTTTATAGCCTAATTAAAAATATATTTGATATAGATTTTAACTAAATTTGTTGGGATTTGACCATAAAATGAAGGCTGATCTTCCACAGCATTTTAAATTTTCTCAGCTGATGGACTGCATAAATATTGACATTAAGGAACATTTTATTTCTGCTGCATATATCTATTTCTTATCATCCAACTGAATTGAAATATTGGTGATAGTAACATGTAATCAAATAGCTTCTGTTATAGAAGATAACAAAACAAGTGAATTTTTTCAAGCATACCCTGTACATTTCCCTTAAATATAGACATGCAATAGCAAGCACATCTTTGAAATTTTTTGCAGCTAGTCAGCAGCATGATTCACAGTACTCGTGCCACTTCTTTAACAGTGGCATGTTAATACTTTTGAATCTGGCACAGCAGCAAAAGATGAAAGACATGGAGAGAGATGATTACATGTTTTCAATGGAAAAGAGCTCCTTATGGAGAGCAGGAAATTCAAGAAGTGGATGCTGTGACCTGAACTTTGCTAGTGCCTCCATGTGCAAAGCACTCAAGTCTCTCAAGTCCGTTAACTTTGCCATAAGAATGTCAAATGCTCGAACATCCCCTTTGTATGGAAGTTTGTGGGTCTGATCGAGTTCATATTTTAAGGCCTTCAGTATTGCTTGATTCAGAGTCTGCACATCTAAGACACTTTTTAGCCCAGGACGGTCTATAAAGAGAAAAGGAAATTAATAATTAAACTAACAAAAGTTTGTTGTTGTTAACATTTAAAAAAAAAAAGGAAAATACACATAAGCTTGAAAATAAATTACTCAATGTACACATTTTCTGTTTGTAAAAGCTTTCGTTAAAATTAGCATACATATTTTTAAATTTATACTGAAATTTGTTTATTATGTCAGTTGTAGTTAAATATGCTCAAAGAAAACTTCTAGAATTCTACAGCAAAATTTTTTTTGAAAAAGCAATTGATTGATATTTTAAAAATGTATTCATATATTTTAGAGTTTAGTTCATCTGTTCATGAGTTAAATGAAAAAAAAAAAAAAAAAAAAAAAAAAGAAATCTTATCAAACAAAGAACAATTCTGAATTCCAATAAAAATAAGTAACTTTCGCTGTTGCTCTTTACTATGTTTTTATTTAATTTCGTTTGTTATCTATCAAAGCCAAATTTTGCAAATGAATTAAACATGGCGACGAAAGTAGTGCAATAGGAGAAAAACGACCTACACAGAGAAATTCACCAGTACAATTTTCAGTGGACATTTGAAAGTAATTTTTTTAGTTTTCAAAAATAAAGTTTTGATAGTTTATTTTATTTATTTATTTATTATTTTATTTATTCATTTACTTGTTTTTGCATGTAAGAATATCACTTTTTATAGTATATGCAAAACATTTATTGGTGACTTTAAAAAAGGCTGACGGTTTAGGTCCCTCTCAGCATTATTTCACATTTCTCATACTTTTGACTAAAATTTATAATTTTTAACATTAGTTTTTTTTTATTATTATTTATTAAACTATTAATAAAAATTAAAACCCGAATAAACTACTACGTCAGAAACGCCAAAGAAAAATATTTGATTATTTATATTAATATAATAAATAATATATATATTAATAATATATAATCAAATAAATAATATATATATATAAATAAATTATATATAGGTAATATAAATAATCAAATAAATAATATATAATTTATTTGATTATTTATATTACATTAACGGCAAATATTTTTCTTTGGCATTTCTGACGTAGTAGTTTATTCGGGTTTTAATATTCCAACGCCAAGTCTCCTATTATTATTTATTAATAAAAATGCTCATTTATTCTTTTACTAAAACATAGATTATATGCCTTTAAATCTTTAAATTATTAAAATTTAAAACCATACAACTTAATTATTTTATGTTATTATCTTAATAGATAAATATTCAAGCATATTATTATTTAAAAAAAAAATCAGATAAATTCTCGATTTCAAATCTTTTGGTTATGCTGTAATATAAAGTATGCATAGAAAATACTTCTACAAAGACACAAAAATAATGTGGAAGTTTCTTCTTCTTCTTCTTTTTTTTTTTAATAAAATAAAAGCACATATGTATTATCTGTCAGTTTATTAAATAAATAAGCATGTTATGAATAGATGTTGTTACCTATGTGTAATTAAATTACATAATACTTTCGTTCTCAATGTTAAATTCGAAAATAAAATAAAATTTAAAAATAATCCTAAAAAATACATATAAAAACAACATATGTTAATAACAGAAAATTAATTCATATTACTCTGAATATTTTTGCTGCTTGGTAAAAGGTGTATAGATCAAAATGAAATGTCAAAGAAAAAAATTTAACTTGAAACTTGGACTTTTCTCTCCCCTTGAAAATTTGATAATTGCATTTATTTAACTAAGTTGTTCTGTCAGGTCAAATCTTACAGTCATTTTTTAACCTGTTTTGACCAAACTGTTCGTAAAGTCTGTGTCCAAATTTATAGTCGATGACAATATAATATGCAAGCATTTTCAGGGATCTTTCTCACCAGGGCAGATTCCTGGGACAAAAATCATGTCAATCTTGTGATTAATTTTTAATAAATTTTTACCAAACTGATTTTGTTAAAATTTTATACATGAGCTCGTAGTTGATAAGACAATGTTAAAGTAATTTCAGAATCCTATCTCACCAGGTGCAGGTTTCAGGGGTGTGTGTGTTTGTCTTGCAATTACTTTTTAACCCATTTCTGCTGAATTTTGAGTTTTTAGTACATTTTTGAACAAAGCATATTTTTAATTTTTTTTTTTAAATTTATGTGACAATTATTTTTAACTGTAGTTGTCCGATCTTTTATTTGTGCCTATGTCAACAACTCTTATGATCTCTGTTTTTATCTAGTTTTCAAAACCCACATGTGTGATCCTTTAACTGCACTTACTTTTGAATTACATTCACAAATAAATGAAAAAAATCCCAATCAGGAATCATATTTTAGAATGAAGTTAAATTGTTTCTGGAGTTCAGAATTTAAAAAGCGAAGAATCATTCCTCAATAAGATTTCTTCTGATTAAAATTTTGAATAAATCAAAAGATTTGTTATTCTGTTGATTATAGTATTAAATTAGCTATGACTGTGGATTGATATATGTTTTGTTATCTTAACAACAATTATACTATCAGTTACATCCATTTTTTAATTTCTAAAATCTTGGTTTTAAAAATTTATAATTAAAATTATTCCTTTTTCATTCAGTTTGTTTATTTATGTTTTGAATATTTTGCTTTAGACTGATAAATTTTTATTTACATTTTTTAAAATTCTATATATGTAATATAATTTTATTTTCTAATTGATCCTACTTTGGTTTTCCCAATGTTCCAAATTAAAAAAAAAAAAAAAAAATCATTCATCATCATAAAGATTAGAAAAGAAAAAAAAAAAAAAAGAATCAATCTGCATTGATTTAATTTAGTATTCTATAAAAAATTCAATTTTTTAAACTTTACAAAAACAGAATTAGATGTTTTTTTCTTTCTAAATGCGGTATTTTTAAATAATGCTTTTTTAAAATCTAAAATTATTTTCATTTTAAAGTATTAAAGATTTAAATTAGTTTCTTATTGTTAAGATTTTTTACTATTATTTTAAAAATAAAGCAAGTAATAAAGATTCAAACTAGTTTTCACTGTTAAATATTTTCATTTGTTTATAAATAAAAAACAAAATAAATAACAATGAATATGTTTTATTTTTAAGAAACATTATACCATGAGGAATAAATAAATGGTCAGGCATGTTAGAGAGTTATATTTTTTAAATAAGATAATATTCTTTATATTATATGTGATTTTAGACTCTTTTTTTTTTCTTTTTTACTTTTGAGTAACCAAATTAATTTGTGGGCTTTTTTTCTACAATTTTATGTTTTGATTAGATCTGATGGACTGCTATAAAGATCTGATCATTTTTCCGAATAAGTGTGCCTCATTCAATTCTTTAAATGAGTTGTTTTGCTCATCTCTAATATAATTATGGTTAAATATATTGAAACAATGATTTTATAATGTAATCTAATTATAACCGCTTTGTTTTGATACTAAACCAACTGATTACACAAAGTTCCTAAAGTTGAGTGAAATCTATAATAATAAAAGAAGATGTCTGTCTGTCTGTCTGTCTCTCTGTCTGTCTGAGCATCTATACGTTCAGCCCCTACTGAACGCAGAAGTATAAAATTTGACATACGGGTGCCCAGAAGCCTTCCCCAGTTGATAGTGAAAACAGAATTTAAAAATTTTAATTAGTTGCGGAGATATTAATTAAAATGTCGACCCATGTGGATGGAAAAATGACCGAGAAAAAGAAACTTTCTATCAGCAGACGATTTTCTAAACTGTCTCGATCGGAAACAAAACACATGGAGACAACAGTCTGCGATAAAAAAGGAAATGAATGTAACCAATTAAGATATCACGTGCTTCATAGTGGGGATAAAAATTTCAATTTTCAACCTTTTTCAAATTTTCATTCACGTTACATTTGAAGTAATATTTGGCTTAGACAGCATATTATAAAGCTACTGTTCAATTTTCATGAAAATATATGAATAAATAAAAAAAATGACGTATTTATTGGAAAAAGATTAAGTTTTCTTTTATACTTTGCAGTATTTTAAATTGAGATATGCTGTTGAAATTTCATAGTATTTGGTTTTAATGCCCGATAATTCGATTGTGAATATTTTTGAAAGAGTACGATTATTAGGGAGGGCTTGAGGAAGGGGGAAAAGGGGCAAAAATTTAAAAAAAAGAGTTACTGCGTTTGAAATTGGTTGGTATATTTAGAATTTAAGGCAAGGTAAATCGAATGCGAATATTTTCGAGTGTAAAATTATTATTATTGGCGGAAAAGGGGGGGGGGGAGAGCGAAGGGGCAAAGATGTAGAAAAGGAACGGGAGTTTCGGAGAAAACAACGGAATACCCAGAACACCTTTATTCTTTAATATTTTGCAGAGTTTCGAATTCGAATTTCTGCAGCCCGGAATTATGCAAGTTTCGGGGATTACTGAAAGAAATTTCGCAGAATAAAAGAAAAAAAAATACATTTTAATTTACATTTAATTGCAAATAAAATTTTATTCTAATATACGTGTATTTCAAATTCTAATTATGATTAAATTATTTTTAACACTTCATTCGAAAGACATTTTGAAATACTTTTATATTATCAAATCGAAAGTGGAATTCGAGATTTCACCTGATTTACACGTTTTAAGGTCTCCTGATTAGGTTTTCTTTTGTATCTCAGCTACTAATTAAAATAATTTCATATAAGTAATACATC
Source organism: Salticus scenicus (assembly GCA_963930645.1). Classification (NCBI taxonomy): domain Eukaryota; kingdom Metazoa; phylum Arthropoda; class Arachnida; order Araneae; family Salticidae; genus Salticus; species Salticus scenicus. The sequence continues at coordinate 284,127,214 of OZ005648.1, forward strand.
ATTTGAAAGCTTTGTTGATTTGGAATTGAACAATATATTACAAAAATTTATACCGCCACATGGCGCTGTAATATTTTAAAGTTTCAATATTTCAAATTCTAATGAGCGAGGAAGGTGTTGTAAGTTCTCAAACGGGGATAACGCGGGTGGCGCCGCAGGCGCCACCAAGCGGGACTTAGCTAAAGTCAGAAATTTGAAAGATCATAACATGGTGAGCGAACAGGCTGTTTCAGATATTGAAAAGGGAAGAGGGCGCCGAAGGCGTTACCGAGCGGGAATTTACTGCGATTTCAATAAGCTATTTTCACGATATATCAATAAGCTGTTATTAGACCTGAAATGGGAAAAAGGCGCCGCAGGCGCCACCGAGCGGGAGTTTCGTAAAGTCGGATTTTTTGGGGATCGCGAACCAGCTGGTCGCCGAAGGCGGCTAGTGTCTTATAAATTTGTAAGAGATTCTAGAACGCATTCACATTAATTTTGAAAAAAAAAAAAAAAAAAAAATCTAATTATTACACTAGTATGTGTAGTGATTGATTTGTTTTTTTATCCAAGCTTTACACAATTTATACATACATATATATATATATATATATATATATCAATAAAACCGTAACAAATAATAACTTACATAAATAGCAATAAAACAAATATTTATTCAAATTTCATAATGTTTAACATAAAAATAAAGAATGAATAGCATTTAGCTGTTCATAAATACTATAAGATTTATACATTTATTATTTCTGGATATTTCTACTATTATCATTTTTACTATCACAAAATTAACAGAAAACATTTTATAAAGAGTTGTCTACTAAATAGGTAATTTCATAGAGAATTTTCCAAACTTTTTTTTTTTTTAATATATAACATAATCATAAGCAGAATTTTTTTTGGAGGTGATTCAAACCCTAACACATAATATTAAGTGTAAAAATATAGTATAACTCAAATAATTAAAAAAAAATTGGAAATTTTAGGAGGGGGAGGGGCATAAACTGCCAACTCCCCTCTTTGGGCTAACCACTTAAAATATAATATCCTGGGACCGTATAACTGAGAAAAAAGTGGGTCCATCTATATGAAAATTCTTTATTTAAAGTGACTTGTGCTTATAATACAAACTGCAAAAAATATTATACAAATTATAAATATTAAAAAGAAGAAAATTGAAGGAAATAAGTGCAAGTCAACTAAACAAAATGTTTTGAACTTGAACAAATTATATTTTTCTTACATTTTCTTACAATTTGTATAGTATTATTATTTGTATGTACAATCAATATTATACAAATTACTTATGGTGCCAAGACAATTTTTATTAAGTTGGAAAATAAATAAAAATGTAAATAAAGATTGGGATTAATTATTTTTATTTTATTATTCTGAATTTTTAAAAAGTGGTTTCACTGACTCGAGATAAACTATTGTGCCCCACTTATTAGAATTAGGGCCAATGGTGTGCTACAGTGTACTTATACGAGCCCTGTAATATATACATCTATCTAAATAAATAAATACAAAAGTTTATTTACACATATAGAAATTTATATATTAACACAATTTTTATCAATTCAGATAAAAGAAAACTATTCAATGTGATTAAAAAACTTTAATTAACTTTTAAATACTTTTTGAATGTTAGAACTACTAGAAATATACAAAATTAATAATAAAAACAACAAGAACAGGAGTCACTAAATTAAATATTTGCAATTTTTCAATATTCAATATCTAATTTTAAGTGTTTATACTTACCTGGCGAGAGTAACACAGAAGCAGAATATAATGCCAACTCAGATTCTGTTAACTTTAATTCAGCTATGCTTTTAGCCATTTCAAAGGTGTTGTTGATAAGTTTCAACTCAGAAGTATCTATAAAACATAAACCAATAGCTACTAAAACTATGAAATATATATATATATATATATATATATTTAATAAATAATAATAATTTTGGATACAGATGTATTTATATCCAATAATATCGACATGTAACTGAGAAAGATATGAAATGTGGTTATTTTTAGAATAATCATTATAAACACAAAATAATCAAATTATAAAAATTAATTATTTATTTGTAACAAAAAGAAAAAAAATAGATAGTCAACTGCTTGTTTTGCAAGCAAGGTTGACTATTAGGTATCTGTAATTATGGAAGGAGGGGTAGACATTAGTTACTTTACCTATGTTGCTGTACAAGTCTGTTGAAAACTTCTAGCTACACTGTTAAAAATTTCAACAGAAAACTCTGTGTAATGTATTATCTTAAGTCTTATGTAAAATTACAGAGAAAAATAAACGGAGATGTTAAAAAACTTATATAATTTATAAGTTTTACTTTTATATATTACTTTTATACTTATATGTATAAAGTAAATTATACATTTACTTTATTAACTAAAATTAATTTAATTAATTACTGGTGAGAATATATTTCGAACTTAGAATGCTTTTTCTGAAGTAGAAACAGTCATTTTTAATTTTAATTTAAAAATTAAATAATAAAATTAGATAAAAATACAGAATAAAGATTGAGAATCTTGATTATTCACTTTTAACTAAGAATTACTGTAAATTTATGGAGACTCTGGATAAATATTTACATTAAATTTATAGAAATTTTTAACAATGTAGGATTCACTAGTACGTGTAAACTGAACTGGCCTGCCAAGGTCACTACTTCTCGGTCAATCTTCCTAGAAATGACCCATGCGATCCCGTTATCACTCTTTTCTTTCCCACCCCATTTGAGCAATTGTTTGACTACGGGAATATTTCGTTCAGATAAATACAATTCACTTTTGACTTGTTCTTTGGTCCGTTAACATTTATTTTTTCTCTTCGTTTCATTTTCACATCATTTACTATGGCTGGTAATTCTGATATAAGGAAACAATCTAAAATGATTATTTATCATGTTTATAGGTATTTTAAAGAGCTTGTTACTTCGAAACCTGATGCAAGAATTAGAGATATTTTTATGAAAACTCAAGAAACTACTGCTGAAGCTTGTGGGGTGTCATTACGAACGATTTGTAGGATTTGTTCAGAAGGAAATGATAATATTGGAGTAGACAACGATTTGTCATTCTCTTCGCCCAAAAAGAAAGTTCCGCATACTAAACCTGTCACAGCATTAGATGATTCTAATAAAGATGTCGTGCACCGCACAAGCCAAGAATTTTATGATCGTGGAGAATATCCTACTTGTATCAAATTAAGAGAAGTTTTAGTACAGAAAATAGGTTTTTCTGGATGCATAAAATCATTAGCCGTTATTTTGAAAGACCTTGGATTTAAATACAGAAGATGCAATGATGGGCGTAAATTTTTGATGGAGAGAACTGATATAGTTGCTGCACGTATGACATTCTTGAGAAAAATGCACAATATACATAAAGAATCTCCACATTGTCCAATAGTTTATTTAGACGAAACTTGGATAAATCAGAACCACTCGAAAAATTTTATATGGCGAGATTCCAAGAGTTCTGGTGGTCTGAAAGTACCCACTGGTAAAGGATTGCGGCTGATTATTTGCCACGCCGGGTCAGCTCAGCATGGCTTCATCGAAGGAGCGCAATTAATTTTTCAGTCGAATTCTTCCAAAGATTATCATCACGAAATGAATAGTTATGTATTTTGAGAATGGTTCCATGATTTACTGAGAGGCCTGGAAGAACCTAGCGTGATTGTTATGGACAATGCAAGCTATCATTCCAATCACCTAGAAAAAATTCCATCCACAAAAACGCAAAAATACGAAATTATAGCATGGCTGGAAAGCAAAAATATTTTGCACAATCTGAACAGTGCTGTTCCTGAGCTGTTAAATATTGTCCGAGAAAATAAATCGAAATATAAAATATTTGAACTTGATTACCTGGCTTATCAGTTGGGGCATGAAGTAGTGAGACTTCCACCTTATCACTGCCAGTACAACCCAATTGAAATGATATGGGCTCAGGTAAAAAATGAAGTTGCCACACGAAATAAAACATTTAAAATTAAGGACGTAAGGCAACTACTTGAGGATGCTCTATGTCGAGTGTCTATCGAAAATTGGAAGAACTGCATGAGACATTCCGAAGACTTACAAGAGAAAGATTTTATTAAAGAAGGTATAAGAGACGAAGTTATACAACAGTTTGTAATAAATTTACAAGATGAAAGTGACAGCAGCTCCAGCGAAATAGAGGACAAAATGTAGGGTGAAAAAAAATCAGTTCTATCACCAGGTTTCGAAGTAAAAAAGCTCTAAAAAAGCCTTTTTAAAGGCTAAAAAAAGCTCTTCTAAGGGCTAAAAAAAAGCTCTTTTCAGGGCTAAGGCTAAAAAATAAAAAATAGATAAATATTACACAAAATTACAAAACTTTGAATAAACACCACAAAATGTAAGAACTCGTAACAGTTGTATCAGATTTAAAGAAGACACAACCCTTTGTCAGGCGAACATAGTAAAAACGAGTGTTGTATGTTTGCAGCACTCGTTGGTGCGTTGTTGCTTTTTTTGTAGCACTTGTGCCTACTTTGTTCACCTGACGAATAGTCTTCTTCCAACCCGAAACAATTATTTCAAGTTCTTGCATTTTATGGTGTTTATTCAAAGTATTGTACTTATTACTTTTAAACGCCAGTTCTCTCTCTCTCTTTTTTTTTAATAACTAAATTACATTTTGAAAATAAATAAATAAATAAATACAAATAAATAAGAAACACTTTCATCTCAAATAATTTTTTTAGAGAAACATGAATGTTACTACCTGAATGGTAGTTACATTCATGTTTCTTACCCCCGAGTTTACCATGGTTTTCCCCGAAACTCATGTGAGTTTTAGCTATGATTCCTAAGAAATACCCCTCAAGGATGTCCAGGCCAGGGTAAAGACAATCGGGCTTGAATTTCATACAATCACCATCATCTATATTAGATTTTAATTTTAATTTTAATGATATAAATTTTAACTCCCGGTTTAAAAAAAAAAAACTCTTATTTTTTAAATTTTAAATTCTTATAGCCCAAAATGTACCTGGAAAGTAAATCTGATAAATTGATTTGCATATATTATTCACTGTTAACAGTTAGTGTCTTTTAAGACTATAAAGATAGGAACGACGACTTTGACTGCAAAGGTATTTTATAATAAGATTAAATAATTCATAGCTAAAGAGTATTTAAAAATGATTATTAAGAAAACAAAAATCATTATATTCTGCTCTATAAACTAATTGTTTGTGTTAGTCATATAGTTTTACGTATTAAATAGTCATAGATCATAAATTATATTAAAATTTCTTAGCTACAGGCTTTTATCAAACCTTTAAAAGTATAGTGGAGTGGTGGTGCATCAGTTGATGCTAAATTGTTCCTTATTTCCTCCGATACTTAGCCAGTAACGCAGTAAACTCCGAACGAATATGACGACAAGAGCGACTTGTGTTTAAACCTGTCACCCCTTGTCTACCAGCATCGGCCATTGATACCTATTGCATTAATAATATGTGTGAATTGTAGGATTTTTCATTCTTGATTTCTTCTTTTTTTAAATGCTCCAGAAAACAACAACAGTATGAGATGAGTAACTGATACTGTATTTTTTTCTATATGTGGCAATGATAAAGAAATTTAGAAATTCGTTAATTAATAAATATGTTAAATCTAAGGATAAATACAGGAGGAACTAGTCATAAAAATTGAGAATGTGTTTAACTTCTGTGATCTCTTTACGTATCTCAGGTAAAATTAAGAAAATTTTCTGGTTTTAATCTTGAAACATTTATTTTCTTATTTTATACTTTTTATTGTTCTTATACATGAAGTAAAAAATGAAAGTATAATTAATATTCTAAAATGTAATCTATAAGAATAGGTAGTCTGAAAATCGGAATATTATATAGATAGATATGAGTGTGTGTGCAAGTATGTATTATGTATTACTCTGTTCAACGTGCAGCTATCAGAATGCAATTTTGCTTATGAGTTTAAATAACCATATTTCAAACATTTTCTAGATCACAAAGTAAGAAAATAAAGAACTTTTTGTGATTACTTTCTCCCTAGATCAGAAAATTTGAAGATTTTACTCATAAACAAATTAAAATAATTTTCCAAGTACATTAGAAAATTAACTTTGTTAAGCTAATAAATGAAAAATTGATAATTATATAATATCTTCCTTTTTAAATAATACAAATCTGTTCACATAAACGATAACCTTATGGTATGAATTTATACTACAGGTATTCAACATGTATTTAGTACATGTATACTAGCAATAAAAAACCAATCTGCTGTCCAATTGCTCTAAGATAACGAAGTTGAGTGGGAAAAAAGATGGGGAGACGTTAGCGTCCCTTAAAACCATGGTAGTGGGGGAATGAAGAACCCTGAGAGTTGGCCTTGACAGGTCTATTTTTCTTACACAGAGTATAGCAATGGGAATTTAGTGGTCATCACCATTTTTATTAATTAATTAACACTGAATTTTTTTAATTAGTGGTATTCTTATATCTAAAAATGGCTACCCAAAATACAAAAGTAGCTACCATTCATAATTGTTAGTCTAGAGCATTACCATTATGACCAAATTAATATTATTAATACCAAAAATTACAAATTTTTTGGGGGATTTTATAAGGTTATGCTAAAAACAGACACTACAGAAAACATACATAAATATACACATACCTCCTGTACTGAATGCCTCAGCAGGAATCATTATCTCACCATACATGACATATCCTGTAAGAGGATCCAGATACCTACTCATTCGTAAGACACTCATCTCAAAACTACCTATATTTTGGAATAAATGAGGGGTAAAAACTATTAATACTTTCATTAAATGATCAGTAATCAATTATAGTCATAAGCAAATCAAAAGAATTATAAAATTAATCATGTGCAACAAATGTAAAAGAACCTTGCAGTGACGTTGTAAAAGTAAAACAAGAAGAGAATACTGATAAATCAAGTATTAAAACATATGTTAAATTTGAGCAAAAACTAATATCATGTGTATTAAAAGAAAAAAAAAATAATAATAATAACAAGAAAACTAAAGTAAGAAAATAGATCAGAACACATGAAAAGTGCACAATGTCAGGTGCTTTGGTAGAAAATTCAGTCTTATAATAGGACTGGTGGGGAGACATTTGCTTTAATAGGAGGATGTACAACATATGCCTACTTCTTTTTTTTTCATCCATACATTTTATTAGAAAAATCATATTTACTTACAAGTTACTTTTCAAACATACATTCAAACATACAAATTATTTATGTCTCTCTCATATATTTATATTTTTTGTTAAAGTACACATATTTTACAATCTTACTTCAATTTATATATATTATAAGTGATAACAACTTACAACACACAGGGTTTACAATGCATTTAATAATACGTTTCAACATTTGATAATTGTAGTAATCAATTCTGTAACTAAAGAAGAATCCACTGATGAATTTCGCTTAATTGTAATCAGTGTCTTATTGATTTAGTATTAGTGTCTTTTTAACAAATGAAAATAACAACTATCTGCTAATGTATGTATAAAATGTTTTTTAACTGAAAAAAAAAAAAACAATCTTCTTAAATAAAATTTCTTGTCATTTAAACTTTATGTATACAGCGAAGAATATAATGGAAGTACACATAAAGTGATTTAATTAAAAAAAATAAAAAAAAAATAACATATACTAAAAACATTTGACAGTCAAGTTAAATTAAGCAGATAATAATATTCTTTATCATCTGCTTCAGATTAAATAAAATAATGTACAAAGATTGCAATGTCAAACCGATCTACTCCAAAACTGACAATATAAAAACAAATGTCTGACTGTGAATCATACCTATATTTTGATTACTCTTTTGTAATTTATATGAAGTAGAAAAACACATAGAGGTCATCCATAATAACAAAGCAAAGCTAAAATCAATTTTGAATGTAAATTTTTAAGTAAATTTTTTGTAAATAATCTGGAGTATCACTCACACGAATTTCTCTTACACTGAAATTTAATACTATAAATACAGGTTGGAGATTAAGGGGTTAAGATAACGAGCTCTGTTATGAAAACCTATGTTAAAACAATTAAAATTAGGCTTCGGAAGAGTTTTATATGATAATTAGTTCTGTGTGAGGGGGGGGCGACTACCGCCCTCCTCAACCCTCCGTTTCATTACTGCACCTTCATTTATATAGAATTTAAATCTGTTATTAAAATTAAACGTTCACTTAAAATTATCCTGACAATTTTCACACGCAACATTCCTGGAAACTGATCGATCTTGATCCAACTTTTCAAGCAACAAACTTATATTAACTTCAAAATACAACATTTGGATCTCCTAAAATTATTCGTTTTTAAGTTACTCTAAGAGACACATGCAAAAATCAAACGTTAAAAAACTTGTCTTTGGTAATTAGGAAGCCTCAAAACATGTAAATATGCAAAAAACAAGCGATGAATGTTTAGCTTAAAAACATACATTATATACTACATGTCTCTGAGGAATTCATTTCAATTCCTGAGCAGCTTTCCTGGACATAGTAAAATATCATATCAAAACATTTTCACTAACAATAAAAAACAATGTTATTTCTTAAATATTCGCAGTCCTGTATATCTTTTGAAGATTATGTGCAGACCACATGGTGCACCTAAATATAATCCTATAGTAATAATACACGGCACAACCTGAAATACACTTCCATCAATTTTCAGCTATTGTCGCACTATAATTAACTACTTTTGTGTAGCCCTGTAAATAAACAGTGAATGATTACCATACCATATTCTACATGAGACATGTTTTTGTGCATATAAAGAATATATATCCATTTCATTTGGTTTAGTGCAGTCTATAGATGTTATACTCTACATACCTGCAATTTCCCCCATAGATGTAATGTATTTGAATTCTCTTGGATGTCCCTGTACACGAACCACTTGCTTCATCTCAACGAAAAGCTTAGTGTAGCATCCCTACATCGTACACATTTAGAATACCAAGTTTGGACTTTTTGATACTATTTGTTCTTGAGATATGCTGATAACAGACACACACACAGACCATTCACTAAAAACATGATTTTCGTATTCAGGGGACCTCAGAACGTGTCAATATAACAAAAACTAACATTCGAAAATTTGACTCTAAAACAACTCTTACCTTATGGTTAAGAGAAAGTAAAAAAATGACATCACAATGTTTATGTAAGTACATCTTATGTTAATTGTTTAATGTAATAGCTGTATGTCCATGCATTGTATGTAATATATTTGTATCTTAATTTTTTTAATTTTAGTATACTGAGACATAGATAGTCACTACTTAATAGTCTTTTTCAAAATTAATTAGTTGCTTAAAGTGAGATACAATAACTTATGTCAAAAACAAGCTTTTCTTAGAATGTCATTGATTGTTTGGTCATCAGTTGCATGTAAAAAACTATTTCCAGCCTTCTATGCTTTTAATGTTATGTCCCATAGAAAGTGTAGAAACTGTGTATATGTGTATGACAGTTACAGCATAAAGAGTTTGTCTGGTAATCAACATGATACTTAAGGAGATAATGTATTTTGCAGTTAAAGAAACACAATAATAGGATAATGTTGAAAAAGAAAGTGAAAGAATTTGATCAAAATTTAAGTGATAGTAGTCTTTAAATTTCTACACTGCTAGTAAAAGAGATTTCACTTTCATCTTACAGCAAGATTTAATAAATAAGATAACCTATTTCTCATCTTTTTAATAATAAAAGCCCCCAGTTTCCTGACACTAATGGCAAAAATGATGTCACAGCTAAAATAATGAATTAGAATAAAGAAGTAAACTTTTATAAATAGTTTCCATGTGTGCATTTCAACTGAATAAAATAATAAACAATGATAATTTAGCAGAAAAGCTTACATCACAATTGCAAAAATGCATTAGGATAAAGAAAATAACATTTTAACCCTTGTTTGCAAGATTTTGGAAGTTTCCTTCATTAATTCAAATAATAAATTAAACATACAAAATTCACTGTTTCATTTACAGAGTTATTTAAAAAAATTATTTTGGTATAGTGTATAACAGTTGTTATCATCACAGAGAACAAAACTTGATTAACTACATTTTATTCATCCATAGAGCAAAGCTTAAATAACACAAAACAATTTCTATTTTTAAAAATAAATTATTTTTGTTTTTATGTGAGATTTTAATATGTAAGGGGAAAATGTTAATACATAAATTAAATATATAAAATTCAACTATGTCCTGCGAAATTAATAATACAAATAAATAGACATGTGGTTATAAAATTTGAATTAAAGGATTACAATGTCATTTTTAATTTCTTGGAGAATGTTGGACTTCAAAACATATAAATATCACAATATAAAAGATGAAGCCTTTTATATATATATATATATATATATATATATATATATATGGTGTAAACCAATGTTTACTAATTCAAATTGGCAAGAAGAAATAAATTTGGAAATACATGTGTAAAAATTGAGCACTAGGTGAGTGCAGACTGACTAGTTATTCCTATTTAGTCAAAAATTTTGTGTATTTTTGAATTTTAAAATGGTATTTCAGCGTTGTATTTAAATATATGTATGTTTATATAATAATGATGATCTACTGTATTTCAGAGTTATAGTTAGTATGAATTATTTCATTTTTAATGGCTCTTTATAATACATCATATTTTTCATCCGAGTCATTCATAAAAATTTAACAGTTTATCTTAAAATTGAAAATAAAATATTTCTTTTAAATATACAGGAAATAAATAAATAAATAAATAAATAAATGAATAAAAGGAACAAGTCGATAAAAAACAAATAAACAGAAACATACTACATTTTGACACATTTCATTTTCAAAAATTCAAGTCTATTGCATACAGCAAATTTCTAAAATATGTGTTGTAATTTAAATTCACTGAAAGGTATTATATGTTCAGTGTTGCCAGATCAGGCGGATTTTTTATTCAATAATCACCAATTATTTTGAGAAGTGATATTTGATATCCATAATAGACTAACAATCTTTGAAGTGATTAGACAAATGTTACAATTAAAAATTATTGGTAATTATTGAATAAAAAATCTCCCAGATCTGGCAACACTGTATACGTTACATTAATCATCAACACATAAAATAAACAGATAACGGATTCTGTTTCAAGTAAAAATAAAACAAAACTTTTTATTGTATTATTTAAACTGAAATGACATAACCTGTAATAGATGTATAATTCACAAACATTTCTTTTTTTCCTTTTTTAATAATCTGAGAAAAGAAATCCATTTTGGATAATTAATTTACCCGTTTTAAGCAATAATATCTGGTCATCTTGTGAGAGTTTCATGAATCCAGGAACCATTTTGGCAAATTCTATGATATTTTGGATGATATTTGTTAACTTCTGTGCACAATCTAACCATAGTTGTTCATGGTCCTAAAAAGATATATATATAATGCATAAATATACAATATTTTCTAGTTTTAATACTGATCAAAAGTAGTTAACACACATTAAAAATTATCACAAAGATTTCCTTTTCAATTTGGGGAAAAAATTACAATATAAGATATTGATTGATTAACTCCCCCCCCCCCTTCCCAATTTGGTATAAAAATAATTAAAATTTTACTGTGCACTTTACATCACCATAAAATCAATAAAAAATAAATAAAACACATTTTTAAGTTGCCATGGGAACAATAAATCTCATACAAGTATATCTTTACAATAAAATAGTTTGCAACAGTGTAATTTTGCAGATAAAATTATTCCTTTGGATGCAATTTTGTCCAAAATTATATATACATACATATAATGAAAAAAGAAAGAAAGAAAGAACAAAATTAAAATTCTGTCCTAAACAAAATTACAAAATTTAATACTGGAGAAAAAGTGTTTTTTTTTTTTTTTTTTCCCTCAACTGGTGTTATTGGATATTCTGCTTTATTGAATTATGGTCTACAGCAAAATGGTAACAATGCTTTTTGCTGTCAGAAAGAAATAATCCTCGTCCTAATAAAGGATTTTCAAGAACTAAAAAAAAATAATTTTTACTTTTATAAAGGTTTGCATTTGATGTTGTGCATCAGTCAGATTCCTTCTCCCTTCTTCTGCATGTAAACTAATAGAATTTTAGAATAAGGATAACTTATAGAATAAGGATATTACTTTAAAAACTGAAGTTTTTAATTCCACTCTTTGGACATGTCACCTTTTACCTTAGTGAGCAATTTTTTTTTTTTTTTAATAAAATACAGTCGACGTTCATTATAACGACCACACATTATAAAGACCATTCCTTTATAACATCTTGTGGTAAAATCCCCAAATTTTTCCCCATGCACTCTATGTTATATTACTTCTGATATAACGACTGTTCAGTATAGTCTAGTCCAATATAACGTTCAAATACAAGATCTGGTTACGTTGCTTGCACAAGAAAATTTGTCCTTGTTATTGATAATTGCATGGCATATTCCAAAATAAAAGGTTTGAAGTCAATCACAAGGGAATATTTTCTACACAATGATACATCTATTCTTAAAAAATTTTTCAAGGGATAATTTTGAGCTTCAAATATAATTATAGGAAATTGCAGTTGAGAAGAATTGTCTCTGCACCAGACGATGAGATTACAAAATGGGTATCCGCATGGCTTTGCACCTCTGCAAAACAGTATGTAATGACATGAAAGAAAAAACCCTCAAGAATTGCTTCCATCATGCTAGTTTTAAAAAGCAACCAGAAACAGAATCTACTACTGCTGAAATGATTGTTCAGATAATCAAATATGGAAATTTCATCGAAGAAGAGAAAAAGCTGCATGAATTTTTTTAGGAGAATGAAATTGGTAGAAAACTTGAGTTTTCTCGAGTATGCTACAATTGTTTATAACCCAGAATGTGTACAAAATCTGTCCAAAAATGAACTAATTTCTAGTTATTGTGCACTGGAAAAAACTTGCGTCAACATCAGATGAATAAGATGAAGAGACAGTGCTGAAGCCTTCTAATATAAAAAAAAAATTTCAAGTGCTTTAGAGACTTTAAAATATTTTTTTTAAATGCAAGAAATTACAAAATATTATTTATCATCTTTAAATGAAATGGAAAATTAAGTTTTGCAAAAATCATATGCGGAAAAGGCAAACAAACGTTTCTTATTTTCTTTTCTTTAAAAAATGTTTTGTAAATATATAATACCTTTCAAAAATATATAGTATCTATTCTAAAATCTGTTTTAGAAATATATTTTTAGTTTTAATAATAAAAATTCAAAATAATTATTTTAATGATAAAATTTTTATTTTAATACCAAAGATAAAAATTAATTTTAGTACCTACACTGTTAAAAAAATGCAACTTTGCTGCCAGAAATTCTCTGTAATTACAGAAAAATATGTTTTGTCAATGTAATTTTTCTGTAATTTCCGACTTTTTTCTCAAATTACAGAGAATTTCTGGCAGCAAAGTTGCATTTTTTTAACAGTGTAGTTAAAATCTCTTTAAAAATCATGTATTTTTTATGGAACTGCTAAGTGTGCATGTGTACATTTTTATAAAAATTACATCCACTACAGCGATCACTTGTTATAAAGACCTTTTACTGTCGGATACAGAGGGTAGTTATAATAAGCATTGACTATATTTTTATTTCATTAAGTAAACTCACGGCTCTAATTTTCAATCTCAAGTTTTAAGAAAATAATAAGTTAATTAATAAACTCAGTAAAATAATAATTGCTCTTTAAGATAAAAGACAACATGTTTAAAAATAAAATAAAATAAACTTCATTTTTGAGTAAGACATCTTTAAAATACAAAGAAGAAAAATCTCATGGGATTACATAAGAAGGAAGAAGGTGTGAATCTGACTAATGTGTTCCTGACTAATGAATCAGTCAGACTAATGTGAAACTGACTAATCTCACGCCTTAAGTAAAATAAGTCTGGAAAAAAAAAAAAAAAAAAATCATTAATTTCTACGATTTCTAGTGATTGTGTTTACATGTTTCACAATTTCTAATAAAGTTAGCAAAAATAAAACAGCAAAATAAAATAAAATTTCATTTTAGTAGTTTACAAAAAATGATATAATATAAATATAACCACATAATAGATTTAATATGAGTATAAAGATAGCAGTATATACATTAATGTAGTATTAAATAATAATTTTTTATTGTTCCCTCTGTATCCTGAACATTTCTTTACTGAAAATAAGAGTACAACTAGTATTAGAAATACTGAAAAAAACTTTAGCCTTATTTTTGGATAAATGTATATACGTATATTTAATTTTAATATTTTTTGCTAATTTTATTATTATTAAATTTCTTAGATTTAAAAATAACTATTAAATATTAATATATACAGGATTTCCACCATCAAATTGATGCAAAATAGGTGAAATAAGTGATCATTTGAAAAAAAAAAAAAAAGTGACTAAAAAAGTGACCAATTAAAAAAAAAAAAAGTGACCAAAGTAAATGTTTTTGGTAGCAACTGTTGCATTAGTACTCTTGTGAAACTCAAAAAGTATACAATGTCAGATATATACATCTTCTAGTATTCGGCAGGCCCTTTCATCCAAAATTGGAGGGAAAATAGATTTAATTATTTACAAATAAACAAATCACTTTAAGATAATAAAAATGCACCAAAGAACTCGTATTTCTAAGTAAAAAACTTTGACACCATAAAATGCAAAGAACTCAACAACTGTTCAGAGTTAAAAGAAAACATGACCCTTTATCAAGCAAATAAGGTAGACATGATTTATTTTGACCTGAAACATTTGTTGCAAGTTTTTTCACATGTTATGGTATTTATTCACAGTTTTTTAGTGCATTGCCACTTTGTCTGCAGCACTTGTGCTACTTTCTTTGCCTGACGAAAAGTCATGTTTTTTTTTTTTTTTTTTTTTTTTTCATTTTAGGGTATTTACTTGAAGTTTTTAATTATTAAATTCCTTTAACTTTCAAATGTCTTTGCCACAAGTTTGACATACACAGTGAGTTGATAATAATAAATAAAAAACAAACAATGACATGCACAGAAACATCATTACTTTCTGGTCCCATATTATAACATTACTTTCTCATACTTATAAAATAAAATAAAATAAGGAATGTAAAAGTTTAATGTTTGGGATATATTTTTGCAGAATTGCCAAGTTTTATTTATTTATTTTGGATGGAGGAGGTGGAGCAAAGTTTGTACATTTCTTTTATTTAATATCAGGGTTTAAAAATTTTTAATAAGAATTTTTTTAATGATAATTTCAGCAGACAATTCTGTTTGTAAATGGAAAAAAAAAAAAAAAAAAACAGCTTTCAAGCTTTGCTTCAGCAAAATTAAAAAACTTTGCAATTTTGTATTTATTGTAGCTAAATATTTCAGACATTGAAATTCTTTTACACTTTACAATCTAATCTGTTTCATTCTCAATTTCTGCTTTATATGTCCCAATTAAATGTACAACCTTACAGAAAAAAAAATAAAAAATAAAAATATCAGTTCTCTTAAGGTTTTGTTCGCATTAATTTCTACTATAGGGCACACTAGACTCATGTTAAGAGAAATGAAATTCACCAGTCAATCACTCAGCATTCCCCAGGCTGAGATGCCCCCCCCTACTAGGCTACCCTAATCCTGATTTGATACATTTATTTAATTCTAGTCTGCTGATTAACACTCACTTTTCCAAGATCAAGGTGTTACTGCAGACCCAGTGGCAGAAAGTTTTGTAGCAGTCTGTGACAAGCTTTTAAAATTTCATAATCTGTCAGCGAAATTTGCGATGGCTTACACTCAAAAAGCCTGAAAGCTGATGGCGGCAATCTTGGGGGGTGGGCGAGAACTTAACAGTGGTGATCTTGTGCAACAATACACAAATGCAATTTTACTACAGAACAATATAATGTAAACAATTATAAAATAATAAGTTGAACTCATTCAATTAAATATTTTATAGCAATGTTTGACACAACATAATGTAAATAATAAAAGTATTAGTTTTAGTTTTGGTACAGAAGTTTTTATAAGTGAAATTTGAAGTGGGGGAGAAGTTTTGGAGCAGTTTTAAATTAAATTAGCACTTTTTTACGTTCCCGTAGAATCTCAGTAACTAGGCTCCCTAGGTCGCTGTTGTTAAGCACTGTTTTGTGTGTTCCTACCAAGGCACCTAAAGGGGGGCTCTGGTCTTCCTACCAGAAAGCAACTAATGGTAGCACATTATCGCGGGCGAAAAATGTCTGTACATTGCAGAAGTTTTTTTATAACTGCAGACAAAGACTGTCCCAAAGTTGCGGGCAATTTTTTTTTTATTAGTGCAGACAAAGAGTGTTCAAAAGTTGTAGACTAATTTTTTTATAAGTGAAGACAAAAATTGTCTGCAAGCCGTTTTTCTGTGTCCGCGACTATGTCGCCGTGTCACAGTGTTTCTGCCACTGGGACTGCAGAAAAATTGCTTTCAGGTGCCGTTTGGCTCATTTGGCAAAAATTACCGGCACCGCCCCTTTTTGTATGGTTTGGAAGTTGCAACATTCCACTGGTTACATTTGCTATCTCTGGCGAATTAGCACAGTTTTTGAATAAGGCAGGCTTAACTAAATTTCAACTTCAAAATGGGTCAAAATGACTCCATCTTGGGAAAGCGAGCGTTAGTTTTATCAGGGTTATTTTCCTATTTTAGTTTTCATGCAAATTCCATACTATAACCACTGCAATAATCCTCATAACATATATTTATGCATAATTTTGAACTATTCTCCCATGTTGAGAAAAAGCTTAAGATTAAAATGAATAACAAGTCTCCAAATTATTAGAATTCTTTCATAGTCAATGAGTTCATGCCAGCATCATAATATTTTAAAACTGATCTGATCCTATCTTTAGAATGGAATTTTCATAATATGTTTATGAGAAATTTTGCCCTATCATCCAATATATAAATCATATATTATATTACCCATTAAAAAAAAAAAAAATGTAAATTTTGAATAACTTAGAGTTTTTAAAGCAGAATGTTCATAATTAATGATGTTCATGCCAGCAGCATAAAAAAATAGTATTTTAAAACTGATCCAACAAAATTTAATACAAAAGTTTTCATGAATGTCTAAGATGCTCATACATGAATAGTCAGTAACAAAAGTGTCTGAACACTAACAAAAATTCCTATGTAAAAAAAGTACACTTCATACGGTTTTGTTAAATAAATCTTTATTGAATCGTGTTCTTACATGGACTAAGAACGGGATTCCAGAAGGATTTATTTAACAAAACCGTATGAAGTGTACTTTTTTTAGATAGGAATTTTTGCTAGTGTTCGGACATTTTTGTTACTAACTGTAGTATGATGGTAAGTGACAATAAAGTGACAAAATAAGTATTTTTACAGAAAATAATCATAAGGTAAAAAACTTTTTATAAACCATGTTTTTAAATTTTCTGTTGAATTATAGCTGTAGAACTACATTAGCACTTTATCAATGTGAAGAAAATTTAAAGTGATAATGACGTCAATTTTTGTGACATGCATAAATTAACTTTATACAATTTTTTAACATCTACGCTTAATTAAATATATTTATTTTTATGTCAAAAGAAAATAAACTCGTATTTTTTTTTTTTTTTTTTTGTGGCAACAATTAAATTATTTTAATTAATTAAAAGAAAACTAATCAAAAATTTGAAAATTGGGCTTTGAAGTATTGTGTTGTCACCAGGTTCTGGGCTATTCTGAAAGTTTCAAATGTCTAGCTAGTAGAGAGAAGTTAGTTAAAAATTGATTCCAATATTTGTACCAGACAAACAAACAAACAAACAAGAATCAAAGTTAATAAAAACATGGTAAAATTGATTTTAAGTGACCATTTAATCAAAAAGTAACTTTAAGTGTCCTGAAAACAATCCCTCCCTTCCCCCCCCCCAAAAAAAAAAAAAAAAAAAAAAAAAAAAAACTGTTACTTTAACCACAAAAGTCATGATATTATTATTAAAGACCGGTAAAACATATATAGTAGTTCTTTTTAGGAATAGTACTCCACAGCTTATTACATAATTTCTCATTGATAAATGCACAGCTTAGTGTTAAATGAAAATCATTCGAGTACAGGTGGCCTACTTTTGTTCTCTTTGACGAAAATTAGTGGCAAGAAGTGATACATTTTAACAAGGCAATTAACTCCATTAAAAATGAGAAAGGATTTACAATTCTGGTCATCCTGAAACTATATTTTCCGCAAAATTTGATTGCTAATCTCGCCAAGCCGCCAAGTTTGTTACAAACGCAGACTTTGGTCTTGGCATCGATTTTGGTAATTTGGTGTCGTATTTGGCGAACATTTTTAGTTTAGGGCTGCCAAAGTTTGGAAGCTCTAACTTCAATAAGAACAGAGTTCTGGAATTCATTAATTTATAGCGCAGAACAAAATTCTTTGAAAGTTCTATACATGACTAACAAGACTGTAAAAAAGAAAAGTGATTATTGATGATTATAGACTAGAACTTGCCTATACCTTTACATGCTACTTTCTATGCCGTATAGCATTAAAAGTGGAAACAGATAGTAATTTTTTCATTTTCACGGAAGTAGGTATTGACTTGTGTCAAATTAGGCATTCAAATGTGACGAAAAGTGGTACTTTAGGATTTTCAAACTTAAGGAACTCTAACTTCAATAGGAGTCGAGTTCTGGAAATTTTTGTAATGATTCATTGGTTTCTAGCGCAGAACTACCTCGAAAATCCTACAAATCACTGAGAATACTATCAATGAATTCAAATTCCATTCAGACTTAGAAATTTTCGGTTGTTCTTGAATTAGCAAAATTTTTGCTCTGTAGTGTTTTTAACAACGCTTATTTGATTTCTGTAGTAAGAATGACTGTTTTATTGAATTGTTTCCTGAATATTAATTGATTATTGACTTTTGTGGCACAAAAAAGAATTTTATTCAACTGTTTCTGAATATTTATTAAATAAAGTGCATTAATCGACTAGAACCTGCTTATATCTTTAAGAATTACTTTCTACCTGCAAAAATGGCGACAACTTTCATAACAATATCATAACGGGATCTATCTACAGGTTTAATATTCATTAAATAAAGTGCATTTGTCAACTAGAACCTGTTTATATCTCTAAGAATTACTTTCTACATGCAAAAATGTCGGCAGGTTTCATATTGATAGCAATACTGACAGTGCCGTAACAACTAAGCTGGAGGGCCCGGTGCAAGTGATAAATTCATGGGCCCCTCCACTAATGATGAATTTCTAGGGCTCCCTCCCCTGCTTTCTTGCTTCAGATGCAATATTAATACCTTTACTGCAAATACTAATATTAGTATAGTAATTGATCACAATATTGCAATGACAAAGTATTTAAAATTCGTTTTAAAATAATAAAGCAAATTAAAAACTAGTATTTCACATTTTTTGATTGGTACTGTATTTATATATATATAAAAAAAGCCTTTATTACCAAAAAAAATAATGTTTATTTCAATATTGATTTCAATGTTTATTTTAATATTATGAGTGCTTTGGAAAAATTAAATAAGCTAAATTAATTATAAAAATAAAAATACGAGAAAATATATAATGAATATTAACAACATTTAATCACAGACAGTTTTTACTTTTTAACTATATGCTCAATATTCAAGGAGCTGCGGTAGCCTAATAAATGGGTGCCAAGTTCGCAGTTGGAAGATTAAGGGTTCAGTACTTCAGCCGGCCAAGAACCATCGTGTACAGTAATGGTGGCTGGAGCACGTAAAAGCCGTTATGGCTGCAATGTCCTCCATGTTCCCATCCAAATTATACGTCTGGTGTTACCGAAGTGGGAAGGCATCCACTCTGTGGAAGATCCAAATTGTGATGGCATGTCTCCTGACCATCCTCGGGGGGGGGAGTAACCAATTGCCCATAAGGAAATACTACTCCTCAAATACTTTTTTTTTATCAGTTTCAATTTAGAAAGTGACCGTTCAGCTGAAGCTTCTAAGACAGGCAATTTTAGAAAATTACAGATAATGTGAATAGAACTGGAAAACAGGAGCAATAATCATTTTCCAGAATAAAACATGCAACTTCAGGAATATTTTCATTATCTATTTTTCATGGCATCTGAATGTTTCTATCTGGAGTATAAATGTCAGAATTTATGTTATTTGCATATTTCTCAGTAAACTTATCGGCACATTTTTTTAAGTTCTTCAGAAATACTGGGTTGAAGAAACGAAAAACTCATGTTCTTAGGATCGAAGAAATGAAAAACTCTCAACAATTTCAGTAACTCCTAGACATTATTTAAACACTATCGCATTTGCTTACACACACACATATAATATATATGTGCATATGTACATATATATATACTAGTGCTGGGCGATGTTGACATTTCTTAAATCGATATATCATTCATTTTAAATACCGATATAAGGATATATCGATTTAATGTAGCGTTACCAACCAAGGGCGTATCCAGAAAAAAATTTCGGAGGGGGCCCAACTTTCACTAAGATGTTGGTCGTGCACCCGCACAAGTGCACACCAAGAGTGTATGCGCTAAAGTTTGCCCCCCCCCCCCCAATCACCTTTACTTTAAAAACATATATAAATTATTACTTTAAGCTTCTTATCTAGGCATAGTAAAATGGTTATGCGCTATAAATAAGATCAGTTACAACGCCGCATGTCGGTAAACAATGGAATTAATGTTCCTAAAATCGGAAATGGCAAGAAAATATTTAATGATAATAATAATTCTAAAAAGTGCCTTGGGCCTAAAACTGGTGGAACTAGTCCTTTCAAATGCACAAGTCTCTACTAGAGAGTTCTTTAATCCGTGATGTTGTAAACCACTGACAAACGGAGAATATCACCAAAAACTGGACTCACGGTAGTCCGGTTAATAAGGAGTCGAGCTCGTGATTGAAGGATTGAGTGATCGATGCTGGAGCCATCCAAATACTGTCATGTAGATTAATGGTATCAGTTGTACGTAAAATCCGTTGTGTCCTCCATGTTTTGTAAATGTAATAGCTCGGGTATACTGAAATTGGGGAAACATTTTCTCCGTGGAGGTTTTAAATTGTGATAGTACGATTCCGGATTACCGTAGAAATGAATTCTAGACCGTTGCTATGCTGTCTCTCTAGCTTTAGTGCAATGTTAAGTTCATTCAAATTTAACATACCAAAGACTGGCTGACGTCATAATTCAGTGGTAAGGCGCAAGATTTATGTGCCATGCACAACCATGTTTCAAATACTTTTTGTTTTTTTTAGATATAGCTTCTTTTTAATACAGCCGAGATGTATCTTTTCCATAAAAAGGGAAATCTAGTGCAACTACGCTATCTGCTGGCGATATACCCAAAAATCTAATAAAAAAATTTATATCTAAGTGTCCAAAAAATAGTCTTATGGTGTTCAATGCATCTAAAAACATGTAAATACATTGAAAACTGGAAATCTAAAAGTTTCCGATTCCAATACTTTTTCTCTTGTTTTTGTGTGTAGAAGAAAATAATATATTTATATGTGGTTTTCTAATTAGATAATATTGCTTGCTTTAGGTCATATTATTGGAAACATGAGGACCTGTGTGCTAGCGTCCACTAAACCTAGATATATTACATGTCTATGTTTAGCGAACACATTGAGGTCTTCTTATATGGTTTACCGTTTATTGTGTCTTCTACAGACCCTGGGGCCATGGTTATACGCATTGTTGTTGCTAAAAATCTTCTGGCATGGCGTACATATCGAACTATCTAGCGTTTCTATATGTACCCACGGTGTGTATCAACCAGGTGTCTCATGTGACACAGCGTATCTTCAACTGTGGCTGTACGTCATTATTGGTTATCGTTTGAAAAGTGAACGGTGAAGCGATGGCACATCATCGCGTTCTACATCAGACTCAGATATGTCTGCTTTGTGACGATCGTAACAAAAATGTTTACATAACATGTTGGTTTTTTAAGGCCTGTCAGGGCAGTAGATAGCACAGCCACTTATTTTACTTGCATCGCAGCTCACACCCACTTTTGTTTTACGACCGTCTTAGATCTCTTCAGATGTTTGTCGAACTCAGGGAGCCTTAGCTCCAACATTATGTATATATATGTATATATATATATATATATATTAAAGTTTTCCCTCTTCCCTTTCACTTGACCTAGGGTGCGAACTGTGGTTTATACCAATGTAGGTACAATACCTTACTTCTTCTTTCAAACGCAGGGAGCTACAATTACTTTTCTGACATTTTGTTGACCAATAATTGTTGTATTGCTTGGGGCTGTACAACCTCATGCGATTGATTTTTCTCCCTGAGAGATTCGTTGTGGTAATCCTTCTGATTCCTTATGCGAATGTTATTTAGTTATAGGTGCATGGCGACAGATGACGGTAGTGGTGTGATAGTTTGAACGATGCTGATGACGCATGGCAACAGATGGTGGCTTTTTCTACAAGTGGGTTTAACACATCGGTTTCCTTTTGGAAAACAAGGAAAACTGATACCGAATTTCTTTGACAGAACCTGTGGACCGCATGTACCCACTAGAGTCTGGTCCAGTCAAAGCTCAGTCTGGTTTGGGAATCTGAACATTCGTCTGAAATTCTGCCTCTCTACAAATATGATACTGAATGCTGTACTCTATGATGTGATTACTGATATTTTTGCTTTCAGTAGGATTAGATAGTACTATCTTTCAGCACATGTCTTTCTGTAAAGTAGACTTTATATTGGCTGTTTTATGTTAGAAAGGAACGAAGAAAGGTATACTACGGAATGGAAGGTATTCTATGCGCATAACTGACAAAATCATTAGTTCCATATGCAACTGTAATCTTTGTTAATGACGAATCATTTGTCTCACAAGGAATTAAAACGCTATTTCTGGAAAGTGTTTAAAAGAAAGCAGACACATTACAGTGTTCAACAATAAGTACCATAAAGTTCTCTTTTTAGTGTTTTTTTACAAAATGCTAATATACATTTCGGTAATTTGGACTTTACAAGACAGAAAATTGCTGATAAATAAGGTTTCACAAGCAGACAAATTAACAACAAGAAAAAGATATTGTGGAGAAAAAATTCATTTTTTTACATTTTTTTTTTCTGGTCAGTAGAACATGAAAAAAATTAACTCAGAAAATTTCGGGGAGGGGGGGGCTCGAGCCCCCAGAGCTCCCCCTCTGGATACGTCCCTGTTACCAACTGTAGGAATTTGTCCCTACACTTACAGAATAAAAAAATTCGACCGAGACAGGGATTGAACTGAAAGCCTTCTTGTCTCAAACCAAACAATCTGGCACTGTACCACGCTTTTTTGCTCACTAATTAAGTTTCGATCATTTTGATAAAAGGGATTATATTTTCTAAGGTTTTATCTTGGCCAATGGGTGAGTTGTTGCATAAAATTTGCCCTTTATCCTATGTTTTCGACCACACTCTTTAATTTAATCTTTGTTTAATTTCAATAGGAATTTTACTGATTCATACTTCACTTCCCTTGTAAGTGGATGTACGGTAGATCCAAGTTTTGGCGTAACTTAAATTCAATTGCAAGAAGTAGAAAACTTAAAAAAAGAGGTTGAACCATTTTATGATATTGCTTATAATTTTACTTCCTATACAGTCAGCAGCAAAAGTATTCGAGCTCTAGCAATAATGCCTATATATATATATATATATATATATATATATATATATATAAAGTACTCTTTATACTGCTTTGTTAAATAAATCTTTCTAGAGTCATGTTCTCACACATTAAAGAATTTTATCCTAGTTGACTATTACTATTATAGAAAATTGTTTTTTACTTTCACAGTATTCCTTACTGTTATTTCGTACATTTAAATCCAACCATATTCTACAGAAAAAAGACTTTTGTACATGGTAAAAATGATGCTACTTCCATTCAGTGCACTGGAGAAAAGAAAAAGGAGTTAAGAGAAAAGTTACAGCGGCAGGATTTTTATAGTTTTCATACCACCAAAACTCCACAGATCATAGGGTACAAAGCCTTACACACAGTAACGTATCTAGTTTCTTTTGTTTCAACATGTGCGCAAGCTAGTAGTGACATGTATACTATTTTGAATAGGAAACCATTTAATATTACTTGAAATAAAATATATTAATTTCGAAACAGGCTAAAAATATTTGCGGAAAATCAGATCGCGAACAGACAGACTGATAAGCAATTAAATTGAAGTTACAGACATTTTTTAACAAAATAAAATTTTATGTGATATAGCAGCCTGTAAAATTATGTGAAATAAATGACTGAAGAAATATTTTATCATTTTCGTTTTTCGTTGATTAACGATGAAACCAGAAAAACATTTGGGCCAACACGGCCCGGGCCCGGCCCGAGAACAGATTGAAAAATTCGTCCCAAGCCCGGCCCTCGGTTAGAATAATCATATCTAAGATGACGCTGTTGTTTGAATTAATTTGTTTTTGACTAGCAGGCTACGCCCGCTTCGCTGGTCCCTATTTTTAAATGAATCACTATAATTACTGAATTCTCAAAACTGCATTAATTTTTATCACGTGAAAAAAAAAAAAAAAAAAAAAAAAAAAAAGAGAAACAAAATCTGATTAGGAAAAATGTCGCACCGGGTTCTCACTGCCTTCGGAAAAAATTACCAAAATGCTCTAACACTTATTTCTTTATTTTCCCCCTTTATTTCCCTCTATCCTAATACTTTTATAAATTCGAAAATATCCGCATTCGATTTGTAAGTATCAAAAACCTCTATGCACCAGTTTTGAACAATCTATCTTTATTATTATTTTTTTGCCTCTACACCCCCCCTTCCCGCCTCTCCCAATAATTTTAAAAATTCGAAAATATCTGCTATCAATTTGTAGGTATCGAAAACCTCTATGTACCAATTTTGAATGATCTAACTCTATTTTTTTTTTTTTTGCATCTCCGCCCTCCCCATTCCCGACCCTCCTAATAACTTTACACTTTCGAAAATATTCCCATTCGACTTGCAGGCCTCTAAAACCTATCTGTACCAATTTTGAATGGCCTAACTGCATTTCTATTTGTTTTTGCCCATAGCCCCCCTTACCGCCTCTACTAATAATTTTACAAATTCGAAAATATCCGCAATCGATTTGTAAGTATCAAAAACCTCTATATACCAGTTTTGAACAATCTAACTCTATTTTTATTTTTTTGCCCCCCCCCCCCTCTCCCCTCCCCCCTTCGAATAACTTTACACTTTCGAAAACATCCCTATTCGACTTGCAGGCCTTTAAAACCTAGCTGTACCAATTTTGAACGGCCAAACTGTATTTCTATTTGTTTTTGCCCCATAGCCCCCCCCCCCTTTGCTGCCCCACTTGCGGGCTGAATTTCTAAATTTCCAGAAATTGGTTTTTAGATATTTGCATTAGCTATATTTTAGAGCAAAAATTTCACGTGTATCTGTTTTTTCTTTTGAAATATATAGGATTGTGTGAAATCACATTTAACGCATGTGAAATCCCCCCCCCCCCCTTGGCGACCGAATTCTAAAATTCCAGAAATCGATGTTTAGACATTTGTGTTAGCTATATTTTAAAGCAAAAATTTTACAGATATCTGATTTTTTGTCATCCCTTGGGGGGTGAATTTTGTAAAATCGCTTCTTAGTGGATGCCTACATCATAGAAAGAACATTGTCACAAAATTTCATGCTTCTATGTCCAGGGGTTTGGTCTGGGCGATGATGAATCACCCCTTTAAGAATGATTTTATATATATAGACAATATGACAATGTCATATTCTTTACTGAAATTAATAAATTAGAATGAAAGAATATTATTAATTACAGGAAATATTAATAAAGAATAGTTAACTATTCACTTATCTAATAAACAGAAACGAGTATCTGATTTTTTAATTATTGGAACAGGAACTATAATAAAAATAGCCGAAGAAAATACTAATATTGATAAAGTAAATCTCCAGTAATCAAACGAATTTCGAATGAATGAATGAATAGATCTCATTTCTCGGTTTCCATTTCGTTACTACGCATGCGTTCCTAAAACCGTAATCCATTCAAAAGAATATGCTTCCTGGGGTCGGGTCTTAAACCGATATTCTCTTCCCAGTATGCTTGCACAACACTAAATCAAAACAGCTAAATATTACTCTCTTGATTCTTTGCGGTTTGATTGAGTAAAGATTTTCATGATTTAGCTGTTTATGACTGCACATGCTTAGCACTAAACCGGTATCCGACTGAATGAATGACAATCTGGCATCATACTTGCCAACCAATTTTAATAAAAAAAGGGAAGATTTTTGTTGAAAAACCAGAAGATTTCATAAAAAAAGGGAAGTTTTTTTTTTTTTCCTCTTTGACGTATTAAACAATACAGTTTTACAATTTTAATATTTAGAAGCAATCTATAAAAACGTTTTACTATAGATTGATTATTTTAAATATATAAAAGTTTTAAAAGAAGTTATTCCTTTTCAACATATAAATATCTACAAAATAGAATCTGTAAGAAATTTATTTAACAATAGACAAAAAGACTTAGTTAATTTAAAGTATAACTAATTTTTTAAATAAATATATAATATGAGTTTTGTGTATGTAAATTAATCATACTTATAAGAAATAGTAGCAGTAGCTAATTATCAGTTTCAAACGTGCATAAAACCAACTGAGTATTAATATTCTTAAATTGATTTGGGAAAAATGTTCCTACCTGAAAACATTATTCTTCATTTTTTCCCCATGTTTACACATTTGGTATAAATATGACATACAAATATTTAATTTAATTGATGAAAAATAAACAGATTCATTAAATTCAGCAATAAAGATCTAAAAATAATTACATACGTGAGAAATATTGAGCACTCCCATTGCTTTATTGTTTCTAGAATTGATCACAATCCAGGGAAAGGATTGGGGGGGGGGGGGGAGAATACAAAAATAATTACAGAGTAAGAAATCTTTCAACTCTACTTCTAGAATCTAATGTAATAACTTTAAAATTAATATTATTGTTTATGTTGCAGATGGATAAAGATTAGGAAAGAAAAGACTTCTGCAGAACATTTGATTGTTGATCACTAATCGTAGATAAATAAAGGGGGGGGGAGGCAAGAAATAATTACATCAGCAAGAAATATTTAACAATTCTATTTCTTTAAATGTTCTAGAATCTCACAAAGCAAGTTTGAAATGAATATTGCCATTTATGTTATGGATGGAAAGAGATTGGGAATCAAGAGTTTTCGTAGAACATTTGGGTTTCTTTTTAAAACGAACGATATCCGCGATTTTTTTAAAAACGGAAGATTTCATCATCTGTCCGGAAGACCGGAAGATACGTTAAAAAACCGGAAGTCTTCCGGGAAAACCGGAAAAGTTGGCAAGTATGTGGCATTATTCCAGCATTACTGAATCGGTTTAGCATGGCATCAGAGGTTCGCGTTTTTTTATGCTTCTGCATCGATATTTCACGGAAGATGAAATATTTAAATCGAATAAACGATATTAGCGTTAAATCGATATTTGATTTTACATCGATATAAAGCCCAGTCCTAATATATACTATATATGTATGTATGTCTTATGGCAAAATCGCAGCGATATGACAACATTGTTGCAGAATGGCATTCAGTCCTTGCAGAAAGATTTTTCTTTTAGGAAACAAAAAATTTTGAAAGAAGAAAAATTCAATGCAATAGCTTGCGCTGAAACTGTTCTGCAAAAGAAGTTTTCGTTTTTGCAGAAGTCGTTCATTTCTGTAGGAAGGTACCAAAGTGTTACATTTCTGACTGACTAAAGTTAATCTTTCATAGAGATGCAACAGCAGGAGAAAACAAACGCCAAATTCTATGCACATACGGAACAGCAGTAATATTCCTTCTACACACATAATCTGTGATAGCACTCTACCGTGCTAAGGAAGCTGCCTTTCTTTTTAAAATAAATTTATAATATTCATTCCTGTAATCCCTAACCCCCTTTTTTTCTTTTTTCACACAGCTGGATGGACAGAGATTGCAGTCAGATCCTATGAACTTTTGATTTTGCCTTTCTTACATATGCTGCAAAAAACCTATTCCTTGATTCCCCCCCCCCCCCCCTTATCTATAAAACTGCCTCAGCATCTCTTGAAAATAGAAAAAGTAACAAAAAATACTTTTATAATCGAACTGAAGAACCACATGAATCATCACACAATACATATAAATAAATAGGGGGGGGGGGGGGGGGGGAATCACGTGCAAGGCATTGCATAATCAAAATTTACTGACTCAGGACAGGACAGAAAGAAGTATGTGTTTACATTAACTTTAAAGTGCGTTTAATTTAGCATCAAAAGCTAAAAGGGATGCAGAAAGAAAGGGAAAGCTATGATTATGTAATGTTTTGATATTCGTTTAAACAATGTTAAGGGCTCAGTTATCTTAATGCCAAAGAATTTTTTAAAAACAAAACTTAAAATAATTGTCTTTTTAAATTATTTATCGAGTAAGTGAAATGATTCTGCATTTTCAAAGTCTACTGCAAAATTATTCTGTATTTTGAGATTCAGCTTTGAAAATAAAAATGCAAATTTCATTGATTAGTGGTAAAATAATCAAGTATTTGGAATTCAGCTTTTAAAAGAATGTGATTTTCATTGATTAGTAGCTAAATAATAGCGTGTTTCTGCAATCGGCCACATAGTCATCGTGTACTTCGGAAATAAGCTTTGAAAAAAAGCATAATCATTATCGATTAGCAGGAAAATAATAGTTCAGTTGTGAATAAACATAAATGTTTGACAATTATCGGTGAAATGAACTTTTTTTTTATTATTTTACCCCATTTGCAAAAGATTGCACAATTTAAGATTAAGCTTTGAAAAAAGTGTCAATTTCATCGGTTAGCTGCAAAAATTTTCATTATTTAGGAATCCAGCTTTGGAAAGGGCCCAGATTTCATTGATTAGCAGCCAAATAATTGCATATTTTGATCACTGACTGCAAAAATATCGCAAATTTCGGGAATCAACTTTTGAAAAAAGCATGAATTAGTGTAAATTATTGGTGAAATTATAATGAATATTAGCAATTATTCACAATGAAATGTAGATTTTGTATTAGAGATGCAACGAACAATGGTTTGGCCGAATAACCGAATACCAATTAATCGGCCAAATCATAGCCGAATATTCGGCCTATTCGGCCGCCAAATAATGAACTCATTTTTCTCTAAAAACGTAGTATAGTATGCACTATATGCACAATTTTTGTACATTTCATGACTAAAATGTATTATTCTCTATTTAAAAAGTTATTTTTATACAAATCTTTAATTTTTAAAACCATTATTTGATTCTGAAAAAAATATTCGGCTATGTTCGGCTTAAAAATTGCCTCAATAATAATAATTCTTTGCAAATATCTTATGAGGTATTGTCTAGTCCTATTTTAATAGATACTAGTGAGCTTCGCCCGCTAGCGGGTCACTATTTTTAAATGAATCACTATAATGAATGAATTCTCAAAATTCCATATTATTATCGCTAAAAAAAAAAAAAAAATTGATCAAGTAAAAATTTACACCGGGTCCCCACTGCCGCTGGCAGCGTAGATCTGTGCGCACTGCGCATGCACAGATTAAAGGATACGCATATTTATTCCTCACCTTTCCTGCTCCTCCTAATTAACCTACATACCAATTTTGAACAGTCTAACTCAATTTCTATTTTTTTGTCCCCCTAGTCCCTCTCTTTCCGCCTCCCCTTAATAATGTAGCACTTTCGAAAATATCCTCATTCAACTGTAGGCCAAAAACCTATATATACCAGTTTTGAATGGTTTAACTCAATTTCTATGTTTTTGTCCCCCTTCCCCCCTGCTTCCTAATAATTTTACACTTTCTAAAATATCCTCATTTGACTCCTCCAAAACCTATACATACCAATTTTGAACGGTCTAACTAATTTTTTGCCCTTCCTGCCTCCCCCCACCTAATAATTTTACACTTTCCAAAATATCCTTATTCGACTAGTAGGCCACCAAAACCTATAAATACCAATTTATAATGGTTTAACTCAATTTCTAATTTTTTGCTCCCCCTAATAATTTTACACTTTCGAAAATATCCTCATTCGACTTTTAGGCTCCCAAAACCTATGTATACCAATCTTGAACGGTCTAACTCAATTTCTAATTTTTTGCCTCCCCCCACCCCCCACCTACCCCCAATAATTAAAAATATCATTGGAAGGATTTTTTTTTTATTAAATAACGAAGGATAAATATTAAATTTTTTCATTATGCTTTGAAAAAATTCAGAATTTGCTTGTATGGTTCAGTTGGGACAATTTAGATTAATTTTAAATTTAACAGATTATGTTAGCTTACTACAGATATATGTTTTACACTTATTGATATAGCATAAAAGTTTTTACATGATCCTTACATTAAAATGGTATGATAAAATTCATTCAAGGTATGAAAGTTTTTTTTTTTTTTTTTTTTTTTTTTGGGGGGGGGGGGGGGGGGGATATTAGTTAATTTCAAGTAAAATTTCCACAATACATGACAAATATAGATTCTAAAATTTAAAAAAATTATTGTGTAATATAATGTTTTTATTTATATTGTGTAAATATAAATAAAAACATTTCTTACAGATTATTCGGCATGGGCCGAATATTGGACTTGATATTCGTCCGAAGCCGAATATTCGGCTGACAGGCCGAACATTCGGCTTCGGCCGAATAATTGTTGCATCTCTATTTTGTATATTTGTAGTGAAATAACTATATATTTCAGTAATTGGCCGTAAAAATATTGTGAATTTCCATAATCAGCTTTAAAAAAAAAGTGTGAACTTTATCAATTAGCCAGCAGTAAAAATAACATATTTAAGTAGTTAATGGTAATTAAGCATAAATTTAATCGATATTTCAGCAACTAAATGTAAACTTAACACATATTTTGTTAATCAATTTTAAAAAAGTATAAGTTGTATAGATTAGCAGCTAAATAACAGCCTTTTACAGAAATTAATTGCAATTAAACATAAATTTTGTCAGTTAGCAGTGAGATTGTTGCTCTCAGGATCTATAGTTTATTTGGGCTTATTTATTTATTTATTTTCATACATTTAAACATAGTTTTCTCTTGTATTTTATTTATTTATTTATTTTTTCTCTTACGTTTTCCTCACCCCCCCCCCCTTAAAAATAAATAAATAAAAAATAAAATAAAAAATAGCTACCAGTATTACCCACTATTTTTTGACCAAAGTTCACTTTGATCCCCAAATTTAATAAAACAAAATTCAAAATTTATTTTATTTATTTATTTATTTTAATGTTCCTTTTTATATAACTTTTAATTAATTTATTATTATTACCCTTATATTATTATAGTTTAACAATATATTCTAAAAAACCCCTTTGGATATTACCTTCTGGATTCATTGATAAGTTCATGTTTGAAAATATTTTTATGTTTGAATAATAAAAAATTTTATTAATTTTTTAAATATTATTTTTGTTAATTAAAATATTCCATACACTGAATCTTTATTCTTACTCTTCTGTTTAATTTGTTTCTTAAAATAAGGTCAGGGTTTTTCATTAACTTTGTAAGCTAATACTTTAAAATATGATTTACTTTATTATAAAATAAAATAAAAATAAAATGTTAAGAACAAATAAACAGAAAAGTGTGTTTCTATAAACTGTTTTTTTGTTTTTTGCTATATATCTGATAAATAAAAAATGAAATCAAATGTTAACACAAAATAAAAGGTAATAAACTTATCGACTGTATATATTTTGACACATCAAAATATTACATATGCATGTATTATTGTAATTAAATTTAATTATTACAAAATGAAAATAACTATTCTAAATATTGAATTCAATTACTTACTTTTCAATACATCTAAATACAGAACCTATTATAAACTTCACCAATTTAAATATTCAGTAATTAAAGTTTGGCAGGCTTCAGGAACCATTTAAAGTATAACATACATAAGTTTGATTTTGCATCAGAATTTTATACACTTAAACTATGTAAATAATAATAATAAAACTTACTACCACATTTGTAATATATTTACTTACCATACTTTTGTAGCACAGAATGGCAGCATAGTCATGAGGTTTTTTCATAATTTCGGACACTTGTTCATTTGTGTAAGAACACGTCCTTGTGTGCGCCTCTAATAAAGTCTTGGTGAGGAGTTCTAAAAGAAAAAAAAAATAAATATAAATATAATATAATATAATTCAGATATCAAATAATTTTCTGCACTACATATATTTGAATTTTATTACTAAACAAACATTTAGACTCGAATGATAAATTTAAAATTTGCATAGATTTTTCAAAGTTAAAAGAAAAAGAAAATTGTACTAATTATGAAGGAAAACTTTTGTAGACAAACACCAAAAATAGTAAAAACACTCATTTTTGTGGATTTAAAAAATTTAACCCAATCCTTCTTCAGATGAAACAGAGTGGGCATGAGCATAGTAATGCTTGCTCCACTGGTGCCAATTACTTTTTCTTTGACGAAAGATCATGATTAATTATTTCAACCCCAAATAACTGTTGTGTGTTTTTTTCAGGTTCCTACTCAATTTCAAAAGTAAAATTCCCTAACTTTTCCAGGTTTTAAAGGGCTATTTTTATAAAATTTCAGGTCATAAATTTTTTTTCACAACACAAAAAAAAAAGTTTGCAACATAAAACAAAAGCTCATGGCATAACAGATAACATAGCTTGTGACATGAAAGATAACACACAACATTTTAAACTGCATGCTCAAAAAATATTTTCCAGGTTTATAGTATCATTTTTCCAGATTTTTAGGCAATATTTGCAAATTCCTCAGACTCTTTTCACTAATTTCAAATTCCCTGACTTTTCCAGGTTTTTCAAGTTGCCCCTGAACCATGGGAATATTGAGTTTTGCATTGTATGATGATTTTTTACAAAATTTTTACTCTTCATCTTTTAACACCAGTTTTCGGGTGCATTTTACCGTAATGTAGCAAGTACACTTAATCTTTTATTAGTAGTTTTTAGATGCAATTTACTGCAATGATGAAGCTACCTAGTGATGAAATTAAAGAAAAATTTTGTACTCAAATGAAATTTCTAACCCTTTAATGTCCTCGAAAAAGAGCAAATCATAAGGTAGTTTTTCCTTGTATAGTGTTTACAATGTACTAAAATAAAGGTTATTATTTCCCGTACAGATTAAAAATATAACTATGCATTTTAAGATAAACTTTATGACTACTATATACAATCTTCATACTTAAATAACAAGCTAAA
Source organism: Salticus scenicus (assembly GCA_963930645.1). Lineage (NCBI taxonomy): Eukaryota > Metazoa > Arthropoda > Arachnida > Araneae > Salticidae > Salticus > Salticus scenicus. The sequence continues at coordinate 284,160,622 of OZ005648.1, forward strand.
CATTGATAACCAATCAGGCTTCATCCACCTAACAGTCAATATTTTCAAATGAATCTATTTTCAAATTTGCCACATTCCAATATATCAAAAAATCCTGATCCGTGTATCTGTGAGTGAGTTTGTTATTAGCATAAATCAAGAACAAATATTAGCAGGAAATTCAAACTAGGTATTCTCAATTCAGGGGTCGATCCAGGTTTTAATTTTTGGATCTCTTTTTTTGTGAAGAACAAAATATTTTTGTGAAATATAAAATATTTTTGTGAAAAAGTAAAATATTGTGTAAAATTTTTCGTTTTTACAATCACTTTATGTAATGTTTAATATCAAGTTAATAGTTCCATTGAGCCAAATTAAGGCATTAATTAAAAATAATACTGAAAACATTTAATAAAAGGATCATTTTTATAAAAAAAAAATCTTGTGAAGGGACTCATTTTATGAATTTGAATTTTGTGAAGTGTCCCTTTTCATGGATTTGAATTTTGTGAAGGGTCCCTTTTTATGAATTTAAATTTTGTGAAGGGTCCTGTTGACTCAATGGGAGCGGGGACGGCGCCAGTCGAGCAGTGACAGACAATCACGTGATGATAGAGAGAATCCAAACTTTCATTCTTTTCTTTTTTTTATTATTATTATGTTTTTTGCTCTCTCGGAACATATTCATGAAAAACAGAAATACTTTATTCTTAGTGAAAAACATTCGAACATTAATACGGAAGTCTAGCCGTAAATTATTCATTAATTGATATATTATTCAAATAAGAAATCGTATTCTCTATTATCTTTAAAATTCACTCAAGGCATAAAAAAAATGCCTTTACATGTATTCGACATGGTTTTAAACCTGTGCTAAAATATTTGAAAGATTCTGTTTTTGTTCATAAAATTCTGAAAGAAAATCTCTGATTAAAGTCAAATATAGTAAGCAATCGCATTTCATCCTTTTTTATTTGTGTGGCATAAGCTGTATTTCAAGCGACCACAGGAAATGCAGGAGAGAGGTGAGTTAGCTTTTCCTTAATATTATGCATGCTAAAATCAGTTTCGTTTTGAATTCAAACTGTTGTTTATGCAGATCAAACTTCTTTATACATAATTCTAATTAAATCAACATGTTTTTGGTCCGTCCTAGAGCCATGAGGCTATCGATGATTTATATATATATAAAAAAAAATAAATAAAAAAAAAACTATATATATTTAATATGTATTTGATATTCTTATTCTTATTCTTATTCGTAATCATTTATTCTTAAAATGATTTATTTTTGTTCTTGAATGTTTGTTCTGTAATTCGAAGGCCTATAGTTACGTGTATTTAAACTTATATATTCTAAAATGCCGAAATTATCTAAGCAAGTTTTATTATTTGAAAATTTATGTAAGGAAATTGATAGTTTTAGAGATAGAGTAAAGGGGTGTAGTAAAGATGAACAATCTAAGGTTAAATTATTAAAAACCAAAGTTCAATCGTATGATCATGAAATTGCGGCAATATTTAAAAATTTATCCGCTAAAGACAATGAGGATTATATGGATATGTATTTGAGATATAAGGGAGTGGTTTTTGATTTACTGGTGGAGTTAGAGGACAAAACAGAAGTAAATGCGTGCGATTCAGATACTCACGCGGAAAATAAAGATGAGAAAAATGGTAAATCGTCTCTTATTAAATTACCGAAATTTGATCTTCTGCGATTTTTTGGTGAAACCGAAAATTGGATTTCTTTTAAAGAAATTTTTAATTCGACAATTCTACAGAATAATCAATTATCCAAAATTGAAAAACTGCAATATTTACATTCTTCAGTGCGTGGAAACGCAGCTAAATTAATTCGAGGATTCGCTCTAAAAGAGGAAAATTTGGATCAATGTTGGGAAATATTAAATGAAAGATATGAAAATAAAAGACAATTAGCATTGAGTCAAATTAACAAAATATTTTCTATGAAAATTGTAAAAGCAAACAATGCTAAAACTTTACTGGAGTTATTAGATACTTGCAATGAAGCCATCAGAAATTTAAAAACTTTGGGTTTAGATTCTAATGCGTTAAGCGACTTAATTATAATAAAATTCATGATGGGGAAATTGGATGAATCGTTAAAACAGAGATGGGAATTACTGTTGGATAGTGATAAATTGCCTGATCTTGATCTTTTTAGGAAATTCGCTGAGCGTGAAGCGTGCGGTGTTGAAGAGATAAAATGTAAACAAGACGTAAAATTCACTAATTCGAAGAAATCAAACAACGTATTGAGTACAATTGTGAAAAAGGAAAATACGTGCATTCTTTGTAATGAGCGTCATGCGCTATTTAAATGTCCAACATTTAATTCAAAACCGGTTAAAGAAAGATGTAAATTTGTTGAATTAAATAAGTTATGTCAAAATTGCTTACGCCAAAATCATAGGCTGGAGAATTGTAGGATAAACATTAATTGTAAAATTTGTGCAGAAAAACATCATACCTTACTGCATGTTTATGGTAGAAATTCAAATTCTGAAAGGGCGAATCATGTATCGCCAGATATCTCAGTTTCAAATAGTGCTCAGTTTTATTCTAGTAATGTTTTGTTATCTACAGCACTAATTAAGGTTAAATCAAATAAAGGCAAAATTATGCATTGTAAAGCTTTGATAGATAATGCTAGTCAAAATTCATTAATTACTAAGGAATGCGCTAAGCGACTAAATTTGCCCTTACGGAGCACGTCACATAGTATAATAGGGATTAATTGCGTTTTAGCAGAAACTGCTCTCAACGAAACAGAATTTAAATTCACTCCGCATTTTTTCGTCAGAGTCATTTTCAGTCAGCGCTTTTATAGTTGATAGGGTTACCTCAATTCTCCCTAATTTCCAACTACCGCAACACGATTGGCCACACATACAGGGATTACAACTAGCTGATCCCAATTATTACGTTAGTGGTACCATCGATATTCTTCTTGGGGCAGAAATAGTCGCCTCAATCTGCAATGGCAGTCCAATTCAAGGGCTCGGAGTCATTTTCAGTCAGCGCTTTTATAGTTGATAGGGTTACCTCACCTCTCCCTAATTTCCAACTACCGCAACACAATTGGCCACACATACAGGGATTACAACTAGCTGATCCCAATTATTATGTTAGTGGTCCCATCGATATTCTTCTTGGGGCAGAAATAGTCGCCTTAATCTGCAATGGCAGTCCAATTCAAGGGCCAGCTGGAACTCCTACAGCATTCCCCACAAAGCTGGGTTACCTCCTTTCAGGACGAATAAACAGTTTTCAATGTACAAATATCAGTTTAACATGTCATATGACTTTTGATGATGATATCAACAACACTTTAAAACAATTTTTTGATACAGAATCAATTCCAAATGTAGAATCAAAAAAGATAGAAAATGATCCTGTGGAAAATATTTATTTGACCACAACTAAAAGAAATAGTCAGGGAAGATATGTAGTTCATCTACCCTTTAAGCCAGATAAGGCACTAGGTGACAGTAAGTCAGGTGCTATTTCAAGATTTCTTTCCATTGAAAATAAAATTAAAAAGAACCCACAATTAAAGAGGGAGTATTCGAATTTCATGAACGAATATATATCTTTGGGTCATATGACAAAATTAAATCCAGATAAAATTAATGAAACGCCACATTATTATTTACCGCATCATGCGGTGGTAAATGAAAACTCTGAAACAACAAAATTACGTGTAGTATTTGACGCCTCGTTTAAAACAACAAATAACAAATCTTTAAATGACATTTTATATATTGGTCCTAAACTACAGTCAAATATTTTTGACAATTTAGTAAAATTTCGAGCCAACCCTGTAGCGTTCAGTGCAGACATAGCTAAAATGTATCGGCAAATCTTAATTGAAAGGAAACATAGAATCTACCAAAGAATTGTTTGGAGAAAATCTCCCAATGACCAATTATCTTTTTACGAATTGAATACTGTCACCTACGGAACAGCTTGTGCACCCTATTTAGCGTTACCCACGCTTAAGCAATTATGTGAGGATGAGAGACAAAATTTTCCATTAGCAACAGAAATTGCCAAAGACAATTTTTACATCGACGACTTATTGTCAGGGGCACAATCCCTTCAATTAGCAAAAGATAGAATAATGGAGCTGCAGGCTCTAATGCAAGCTGGAGGGTTTAAACTTAGGAAATGGGCTTGTAGCCATCCAGAAGCGCTCTCTGATATTCTAGAGGAAGAGAAGGCTAATTCGGTCATTCACTTTTTTGAGGATAAAGAAAAAATAAATCAAAGAGTACTAGGAATGTTCTGGGATTTAAGTGAAGATACTCTTCAAGTTAGAACCTTAGCTGATCAACAAATTAATACAAAAAGACAGTTGCTCTCCGTAATTGCGCAAATTTATGATCCCCCCAGTATGTTGACTCAATGGGAGCGGGGACGGCGCCAGTCGAGCAGTGACAGACAATCACGTGACGATAGAGAGAATCCAAACTTTCATTCTTTTCTTTTTTTTATTAATATTATGTTTTTTGCTCTCTCGGAACATATTCATGAAAAACAGAAGTACTTTATTCTTAGTGAAAAACATTCGAACATTAATACGGAAGTCTAGCCATAAATTATTCATTAATTGATATATTATTCAAATAAGAAATCGTATTCCCTATTATCTTTATAATTCACTCAAGGCATAAAAAAAATGCCTTTACATGTATTCGACATGGTTTTAAACCTGTGCTAAAATATTTGAAAGATTCTGTTTTTGTTCATAAAATTCTGAAAGAAAATCTCTGATTAAAGTCAAATATAGTAAGCAATCGCATTTCATCCTTTTTTATTTGTGTGGCATAAGCTGTATTTCAAGCGACCACAGGAAATGCAGGAGAGAGGTGAGTTAGCTTTTCCTTAATATTATGCATGCTAAAATCAGTTTCGTTTTGAATTCAAACTGTTGTTTATGCAGATCAAACTTCTTTATACATAATTCTAATTAAATCAACAGGTCCCTTTTTATGAATTTGAATTTTGTGAAGGGCCCCTTTTTACTATGGGAAATTTTGTGAAGGGGCCGCAAAAGGTAACCAATTTTTGCCTGGATCGACCCCTGCAATTTGCATCATATGAAAGCGTTGTTTGAAACTTTTTACTGAAATCAAACAAATGATTTACGTACAGTAGCATACAAAAGAATTCAAGTAAATTATGTTTATGAGCAAAATTTCTGTAGGTACAGTACAGTTTAATATCTGAAGTTCTGAAGACTTGACTAAACAAAATGAAATGAACATTTGTCTTTTATATGCATAAAAGCATGTTTAATATAGGATATGGTATAGCAATCATTCACCATTCGTTTATGGGAGCCGCACGAAAGAATTTGGATATATTAGGACTAAACTTGGAAATAGCTGGAAATGCATTTCGAGATGTGTTTTTCCTATTGCATTAAATTTAAGTATATTATGTGGTGTGTATATAATTTATAGACAATATAAAGGGCTATCTAAAATTAAGTAAATACATTTTTCTTTATTAAATCAGCAATGTCACTTATGCTCCATAGAGTGTAAATTATGTGAAAAATCGAAGGTAGGATGTGAAAAATTTATTGTGATGAGTCACAGGGGATGCGTAATTTTCATTCTTAAAAAAAATTTAACTGGAAGAAATAAAAAAAGCAAATTTTATATTTCTTATTTAAAACTGATATTTTTCTTATATTTTTAAAGCATCCTGCTCCGAAGAAGAAAAAAAATCCTTCAAAACTCCATTTTACCATAAAGGAATAAGAACCAATCATATATGATAAATACAAATGAGCAGTCAGCACAAAATCAAAAACAAAGTTCCGATACAAAAGATTATCAGTAAAAAGTATGATACACTGAATCACATCACCGCATAACGAACTGCCAATGGGTGCCATCTATCAAATTTTAGTTGAAATATGAAATTCGGGAGATTGTTGAAAAAAACATTTTTTCAAAAAATCAAAAACATTCCAAAACAATATACCAATCTTATACGATAAACACACATGAGTGGCCGGCACGAAAACAAACACAAAGTTTTGAAACGCAAAAGCAAAGTTCCAATACGAAAAAGTTACCAGTAAAAAGTGCTAATACATTGAATCACATCACCCTGCTGCATTCTAAGTTCGTTGAAACAAAACAAAAACAAATGAAACGGATGAACAAACATGATTACACATTACAGGATCATGATATTATGCCTGTATTAAGATTCAACAAACTTTATTGTTAAGAAAGGTTGAGTATTAAAAATTACCCCTAAACTCTCTACATTTTGCTGTGAGTATTGTCATAGAAATAGTTTGCTATCTCTGTCTTTTAAGATATTGAGACTTTGCCAACCCCCGAACATATCATAAAAATAAAATTCTAAAATTACATTTTTATTTTATTGAAGTAAAAAATCTTAAAGGCATATTCGGAGACCAAGTTTATTTACAAGTCAATTCTGAAAAATGCATATCAGTGACTCGCAAATTTTAGATCAGCAAGTTAATAAGTGACTCGATATTTAATTTGCTGATTTTTCCCCCACTCTTAAAAAAAAAGTAATACAGTTCCCACCGCTTATTAAAATCACATTCGTTCTGAGCCAAAGTGATTTTATTAAACGGCTGATTTTTATATCTGGCGAACGTTCCTGCACTTAAGGAAAAGGTATTACTTCCCTGAATTTGGAAAGAAACTTCAAAAAGTGACGAATAATGGAATTAATAAGCAATATTCAATAATTTTTGATAGATAATTAATTAATTGTTTCTTCGATATAAATTAATTCAATGTTTTCGAAGTTCCCATGCACTTTCGTTTCAGGAAAATCATCATTACTTTACCAAAAGTTCACGTTGTTCTTATAAATTTAAAATCTTTTTGTGTAAACCTCATGAATTATAGTAATTTTAAAATAAGAACTAGAAATTACCTTTTAATAATTAGAAAAAAAATATCTTTTCAAATCAAATTTGTAACTTATTACTGCGTTTTGAAGAATACGTTCCTCGAAATTTTTACGGCAATAAGTGATTAGAGCATGTTTAATTTGTAACTGGTACTGCAAGTGTAAAATTCTCGACAATGAGTGATAACGGAGGGATTATTGTGCTTTTAATTTCTTTTCTTATTAAAAAAAAAATATTAGAGTGCATAAATGATATTTTTGGCTGCTGGGCAGATAATTTTGAGTTTATTAACCGGCGATGCTGATTTTATTAAGCGGCGGCTTTAAAAGTAATTTGTATTTATTTGATTCCGGTCCTGGCAATTTGATCAGATTAAGCAGATGATTTTATTAACCAATGAATTTATTAAGCGGCAGTTACTGTATATTGGAAAACACAAATATTCACGTAATTTTTCACTTTCAATAACTTTTTCTCTTTTTGCACTCTACTTTCTTCCTTTTATTTAATTATAGCCCAAATTATTATTATTTTATCAAACTGACTTGCAGGTTTTCCTCTTTGATTCTCATTTTTAGATCAATAGACTCACAGTTTTATCACCAAAAATAAGCTGACTCATAAAATTTTAATATCACTAACTGGAACACATAGTTTTATAACATATATTTAAATTGCAACTTTCTGTGACAAATCTGACTAATTTTAATAGTAATGTTTCATTGTACCCCATCTTCCCTGTTAAATCTCTTATCTTAATTTGTTAAAATTAGGATTTAAACACCATGTAATTAAAATCTTTAAAATCCTTTTTTAAAATACTGGTAATATTTGCCAGTGGTAAAAATTACATTATAAAGTATTTTTGCTGGGATGTTTTTTTGCACTTTGGCCAAAACTAACAAACCCTGGTGTATTAAGTAAAAATCTTTGAATAAACATCATAGAATGCAAAAAACACAACAATTGTTTCAGTTGCTGCTTATTTGCAGCTCTCATGTCTACTTTGCTCGCCTAAAAAGGGGTCGTGTTTAATTTCAACCAGAAACAATTGTTGAGACTTTTTTTTTTAATATGTGATGTTTATTCAGAGATTTTTTACTTAACACCTTTCAATTCCTCTGGTTAGGTAATCCGTAGTTCTACAAACAAATTTCCCATAGAATAATGTAGGATTTAGTTGTCAGTGAGGCTAAGTATTGTATGGTCTTAATATATGTTTTCATGTATCTGCATAGCTTTATTAAGCTTACCATTTACAGTAAGGAAAATATTTAACCTGCAGGGATGTAGTGTGAAAAACTTGACAGAAAGGGGGGAGGATGAACCCGACATTTGGCACACATTCCCCATCTAAAAAGGCCACCAGCATACTTTCAGGAGTATTAGCTGGGACACCGGGGAGCAAAGGCCTTCCTGTCGAGTAGTACGTAGTCCCCCTCCCCCCCCCCGAAAAAAAAAAAAATAATTTTTCTCCTTTTAGCAACATTTTTTTTCTTTTTACAAATTCAGACAATCTATATACAGTGGAGCACCTTTTATACGTTTCTCGTTTATACGTTTTTCTCATTTATACGTTTTTCGACTTCGGTCCCAAATCATTCCATTGAATTCTAATGTTAAAATATTTCATTTATACGACACAAGTAAATTCTTAATTTCACTTATACGTTTTTTTTTCCTCCTTGTAGAATCCCAAGTTTGAGTTTTATTCCAGGATTAAAAAAAAAAAAAAAAAAAAGATGAATGCTCTTATGTTTTATTCTTATTTATTTATTTATTTATTTTTTCGATTATTTTTTCTTAGAACTATGGTAACAAAGTGCGACTATAGAACAAAGTGCGACTTGCATCGATAGCCTGGGGGGAAGGGGGGGGGGGGTTAGAGAAATTTTTAGAGATAAGCCAAGTAGCTAGTGACCACTTGAAGACCTCCCACTTTCTCTTTTAATTGATTCCAGGAATGGGGTATGAAAGGAAAAAAAAAACACAATTTTATAAGCATTTTGTAAACTTGAAGATTTATTACTCACTTCCGTTGGGCAACTTGAAAGATTTCTTATCGTGTTTATTTGACATTACGGTTGGAGAAACATTTTTTTTTTTCTTTCCTTCCTAATCGTTTGCAAAAATGTCACCTTCGTTGAAAACAAAAGGCATTGTCGTTAAATGTTAAAATTGAAATCTTGAAAAAAATTTCTGAATTTCTATATTTTTAATTATTTAATTTTTATTTAACCATTTAAAAATATTTTAAATAATAATTAAAATATATCTTATTCGAATAAATGTAAAGGAAATCATGAAAATTGAGTAGACTTTTATTATTAATATGATACTTTATTGTGTATTATTGTTAAAACGAATTTTCAGTTGTACGTTTTTTTCAGTTATACGTTTTTTAGGAACGGTCCCTTGAAAAACGTATAAACGGTGCTCCACTGTATTAATATACTAGTCGCCTTCGGTGACCAACTGTTTCACGATCCTTGAAAAATCCGACTTTACAAGACTACCGCTCGGTGGCGACTTTTTTCCGTTTCAGGTCTTTCAACAGTTTATTGACATATAGTGAAAATAGCTCTATTGAAAAATTTAATCACAGTAAATTCCCGCTTGGTAGCGCCTGCAGCGCCCTTTTCCAGTTTCAATATATGAAACAGCCTGTTCGCTCATCATGTTATGATCTTTCAAATTTCTGCTTTTTCAAAGTTCTGCTCGGTGGCGCCTGCTGCACCTTATAAGTGTTTTAGAACTTAGAACACATTCCTCGCTCATTAGAATTTTAAATATTGAAATTTTAAAATGTTACAGCCAGTGGCGGCTCGTGGCAGGAGCTGCAGAGCTGCAGCCCCCCCAGAAATATTCGAAAAAACTATTTTATCAACTTTCAAAATATTTTGAAAATAAATATTATTATATTGTATAGTATTGTGCATATAGAAAAGCAGATTACATCGTTATCATGAAAAATTATTAAAAAGCTGAGAAAAGTTAACCATTTTTAAACGTAATAGCACCTCGAAAATTCGTAAAGGGACTGCTCGTCCATGCAGCTCCCGAAAAAAGGGATTTCTTTAGGGAAAGAACAGTTACAACCGCCCCTACTCGTTTTCCCTACCAGTTTCGACCATTTGGTTGGAGCTGCATCCGCTGCAGCACCGACCTGATTAGGGATTTCGGTAATGCTGGAAAAGAACTAATTCCCTTTGTAATCTACGTTTTTTCTTCACAGTTTTTAATGCGATAATCGCTGTGTTTGATGATTATTTATGTATGAGAGGTAAAAAAAATTTAGCATGAAGGTTATTCACGATTATATGAGAAAATATAAGTCATTTTTATTTATTTTTCAAGCAGATTTTTATTTTATATTACATGGAAATTTCGAACGGTTTTTCGGTTTCTTGGTTTGCCAATGGCAGAAACATTGAAACTGAATAGACAGAATCTCAATTTTTATATAAATTTTGCCTTAAACATAATATTTAAAATTTATCAAGTGTTTAATCGCTTTGTTGATAAGGTTATTATTATAATTATAATTATTATTTTTTTTTTTTTCACTTGTATTTTAGTCACTAATTTTTTTTCTATTTTGATGAGAAATATTAGCAGTCGAACCTTTCTTAAAAACACGAGATTACTAAATTTTTAATTTCTGACATTTTCATACAAGGAAGTTGGAAAGCATTTATAACTTCGCTTCATCTCTCTTTATATTTGAGTGAGAACTTTCAGAAATATGCTCGGAAATTTAAGCATTTTAATATCCGTTCTTTAGATTGGCCACACTATTTTACCTATATACTTCTTTTACGAGGACACACAAAACATCCAGAATGCACTGCTGGCTTGGATAATATTTCAAACCAAATTAAACTGATACATACTATTCAAGCCTTTTTAAATATCTCTAAAGAAAATGGTGTTTTAACATTTATAGATTTTTTTTTTTTTTTTATGCACGGCAATACAGAAGATGTGCAGCAAATTTTGGAAATTCATTTTTAATTATACAAAGGTTTCATATTTAAATGAAATTTTAGTTTACTGTACATGTGTGTAAAGTTCGCATTAAAAAAAATAATAACAATAAAATATTCGTAATGTTAGACAAGCATTTCATAATCTATGTGATGTGCAAGATTTTACGTCAATGTTAACTCTTTTAATTGATATTTCAAAGGATGTTCTAAATAAATTAATGAAACGCATCATTATAATTGCACTTTTAAGATACGAGCATTACATTACTATAATGTTTTGAGGTCTCCTGAGCACATTTTTGCTATTTTTACAGTGTTATGTATGGTGTGAGTAAGTGTATATATGTGAGTGAATATCATAACATCTAAATGCTTGGTTCGATTGAACTGAAAGCTAGTAGGTATGTGAAAGGTCACCATCAAACGAGCTGTATAGAATTTGATGGATGTGAGACTTATAGATCTGTTACAAGGACACAAAGAAAAATTCCTTATCATTTTGATTAATGGACTTAAATTTATGAAGTGCGATTGCGCCTAAATGTTTTATCCAACTGAACTAAAAATTGGTAGGTAGGTTACAGGTAATCGTCACGCAATTTGTATAATTTTGATGAGTACAGGACTTATACATTTTTGTACAGAGACACAAAAAGAAATTAAATAAAGTTAACAAAATAAAATATCCAGATTATTTTTTTTTCTTTGTAATGAATGTCCAATAATATAAAATTTTAAATCTATGCTGTATCCTGTATTGCTCTGCTTCTTGCTCAGTCTGCGCATATAAAACCCGAAGACCCCGATTAAAACAGATTATTTAGAAAATCATTTTCGCTTTTTTCTCAAATCTTACGTAGACATGCAGCTATGCAGCCCCCCTGTAAAGGAATCTCACGAGCCACTACTGGTTACAGCGCCATCTGGCAGTAGAAATTTCTGTAATCTACTGTTTGATTCTAAATCAACAAAGCTTCCAAATGATGTATTACTTATGAAAATTATTTTAATTAGTAGCTGAGATACAAAAGAAAATCTAATCAGGACACCTCAAAACGTGTAAATAAGGTGAAATCTCGAATTCCACTTTTGATAATATAAAAGAACTTTAAAATATCTTTTGAATGATGTATTAATTAAAAATAATTTAATCATAATTAGAATTTGAAATACGCGTATTAGAATAAAATTTAATTTGCAATTAAAGTGTAAATTTTTTGTTTATTCTCCAAAATCGATGAAATTTGAACTACAACTTTATCTTGTGATGAAAACTCTGTATAGTAAGTTTCGGGTGCGACAAAGGAAAATTGAAGAATTTTGAAATTTGAAAACACGTGACCTCAATCAGAAAAAGATCTTTCTCTTTCGCTCTACTTTCGAAATATCATCTGAGAACTTACAAGAAAGTTTCCATGGTAACTAAAATGCCAACTGTTGTTCGAACGCAAACGCAACAATTTCCGAAGCGCAGATTCAGAATGTCATCAAAAACTGCAGGCATGCAGAAAATTAAAAAATTTATAACGGATTCAGTTTGTGAAAAAATCTCTCAATCTTTTGAAATATGATTCATCTAATCGAGGTCTATGTACAAAAAAAAAAAAAGATTTATCTCTAAAAGATTTTGAGTTATAAAATGTTTTGTGAAAAAATCGATGTTTCATAAAATCTAAAAATATGGATCGCTAATCTGTATTTTGTTAAAATGTTTATATGGTTTGAATGGGACAATTTGTCTTTCGTACAGGGCGATTCAAAAAAGACAATCGAGAAAAAGAGAAATTTTAGACACATTTTTAAAACTTTTTTTTAAAATATAAAAAATCCGTATTAAAAAAAAAAAAAAAATGTACCGTAAGAGTCAGTAATAAATGCTTTTTCTCGTGGTACAGGTGTATTTCAATATCTCTAACAGTTGAGCAGTGATCGATTTACAAAAACCTGTGAAATTTTCTCTCTCTGCTTTTTCTTTTGAGGAACGCGGTTCAGAGGAAAAATTACGGTCGCCTGGCTTTTTGAGTCGTTTTTTTGATTAGACATAAGTTGACGTTTTAATTAATATTTCTGGATCTAATTAAAATTTTTTAATTATTTTTGCACTATCCCCTCGGGAAGGCTTCTGAGCACCCGCATGTCAAATTTTGTACTTCTGCATTCAGTAGGGGCTGAACGTATAGATGCAGACAGACAGACATCTTCCTTTATTATTATAGATAGATAGACATGAAATTTATCATGTTTTCAGCCTATTTTTAATAAAAAGCTTAAAAGTAGTATAGTTCGAAAAATATGGTTGATGGAGTTTGCAGAAATATGTATACGTATATATTCTCATATGAGGCCAAGAAGGCAGACAAAAGTCCCTTTCTTGGGATAAAAGAACGGGGTTTAATCCAGCTTTTTAAAAATAGTATCCCATTTGTGAATTTATAAAATAATTTGTGAAAAAATCAAGTAAGTTTGTGAAAATTAATAATGCTTCAGAACAATTAACCAAAATGCATAAAGCAATTTATTTAATTTTAAAATATATTTAAAAAATAAAATGAAACAGTTGTAAAATAAATATATATGTAGGTGAGTTGTTTCTTATGTGAAAGATAAGAAGGTGTCTACTTAGATATTTACCATTATATCCACTAAATATCTAAATTGATGGTATTTAATTATGAGTTCGATACAGCAAAACTTATAAAAATTTTAGTGTGCAGCTATATCGCTGAGAAATGACTTTGTGAAAATGCCTCTTTGCTGAAAGTTGATTTTGTGAAGGTGCCTCAATGCGGCACTGAATTTGTTCTGGATTAACCTCTGAAGGAATTTTGCTTGCAGACAAGATAGAACACTTGAAAAAAAAAATTCTTGCCCACCCCCCGTTTGGCAAGAAATTAAAATATATTAAATTAAAATTGAGGTAAAGCATAAAACTTACAAAAGAAATTTTAAACAATCAATATAGCAACCGTTGCTAAGGAATGCAACGTCATATTTTTAGAGTGGACAATACCTAATCTTTATGACAGCCGTGGTCCATATTATTCTATGGAAAAATTTGATTCCATAATTACTCATTACCTAATGTATTTTTTTTTTTAAATTATGTTTTAACATTAAAAATTACAATCGTTGAATTAGTACTTTTTTTTTCAAAAAATAGATTTTTTAAAACTTTTTAAACTGTAGTTCTGAGTTTAAAAAAGCGAATTTTTACTATGTGCATTTTTCTTCTGTTATAAAATGAAACAAACAAACAACAACAAAATAAATTAAATTAAAAAATTAAATTAAATTTAAAAAATCAATATTCCTTTCAGGAAACTTAAATGGTAATTTACAGATAATTAGAAATCTTCTTCTACTGAGAAATTATGCTAAGCTGAAAAATGTGTTTAGAATATAAAAATAAAATCGTGGAAAACAAAATTAGAATTTAAACAAACCAATATTAGTGATTATTAAAAAGTTACATTGAAGAATAATGTAAATTAGAACAATTAAATCAATTTAATTTATATAATTTGGTGCCTAAATTAAGATTTTCTTAGCAATCACTCTAAAGGACCAATTTTCTATGGCACAATGGCTCTTAGGGAAGTTTAACTATTTCATGCATCATGTACATATTTAATTCTATGAAAAAAAAATATATATATTATTGTATATTGAGCGAATGGCATGGTGAATTCCAAAACCGCAAGGAGTACTAACAAATAAAATGGCATAAATATTAATAAATATTATTAATAAAAATATTGCAATGTATGTTTGTCATGGAGAGAATTGATATGAAACGCACTGAGTTAAATAGTCCTATAATAATAAACTCTATATGTAATGCCTCAATGTCAGGCAAATTTTCTGGTACCACCATAGGGATGTGGGTTTTCCGGAACATTTTCAGTCTCTGAATTACAAAGGTTTTGTAAAAAAAAAAAAATTAATACATTAAAAGCTACAAGTAAACAAAACTATTCAGAGAAAAATATGAATAATTATTCAATTCAAAAAGAAGTTAATAAAGAAAACACAAAAATTATGATTTAATGGTTTTTAAACATGTATAAAGCTAGAAAGTTATAATAAATTTTAATGACTGTTTTGCGTGTGTAATAGTTGAATAATCTATAAAAATAAGGTATCTGTGTATGTTTTGTAGCTCTCAGAGACCCTCACATATCATTGCCAACAGCTGAATCACATTTTATTATATAGGAAAAATTGTTATGAGAATTAACGATTTTTTTTTTTTTTCTGTTTTCATTATCAAAAAATCTAGAATAATTAAAATCTAGCTTTGTTTTTCCCAAAATTTATTTAATTTTTAATATTTCATATTGAAGTTATAAAGTGGAAAGAATTGATCAAGGTTATTTTTTGCATTTTTTAACTTCAAAATGAACCAAAAAAAAAAAAAAAAAAAAAAAACTGTTTTTGAAAAACAAGAACAAATTTAACAATTGTGAATTTTCTGGAAGTAAACACGGAATTAAAAAAAAAAAAAAAAAAAAATCTCATAACAAATTTCTTTATAAAATAATATGTGGTTTGGCTGCCAATGGAAGAGAAATGGTACACGGTAATTAGCAAAGTATGGTTCGGACCATGTAAGAATTCATTTCATTAAAATTCTTTTAATTTAAATTTTTTCCCCCCAAATTTGTTCAATTTTTATGCATAATTTGCAAACACAAAATCATATTTTTTAATAGATGGTAGTATTGGTATTGGATAATAGATGTAATCCTCTATTCAAAAAAATTAATCTGGAAGTTTGAGAAGATTTTTCCTTTAAATTATTGTTTATTTATTTATTTATTTTTAAGCTTTAAATGTCTCATCAACTATAAGATTTTTCAAGTACAAATCAATAATAGATACTTTAAGCAAATAAAGAAATACTGAGTTCTTTCAACTAGACCTCCAGTTACAATTTATAATATCATTCATTTTATCTATTTGACTTCCTTAAATTTTAATAAAAATCAAGCTCTTTATTAATTATAATTCCTATTGCCTGCATAAAAATACATTTTTTCCCACTTTAGAAATTAGTTTAAAAAGTGATTTAAAGAAATAAAATTGTGTTTTTATATAAAGTTTTTCTCTAAAATTTTCAAGAATGCCAATTTTGTAATTAAAGCAATTATTTATTTATTTATTTTTTTCGATTGAATATAATTAACAAAGATTATGACAATGTCCTAACATTCCGATAGATTCTCAGAACTAGAGACCATAAGGTAACCTAAATTAGAATTGCTGCCTGAGTTTGAAAAGCATCACCCTATCTTCATTTATCAAATGAATATTTTGAAAAACAGATATACACGCTCAGCAGTAGAGTAGTGCATTAATCTATCAATATATTCATCATCATCTTTTTTTGTTATATTGCCAAATTGCTTTATAATAATGTTCACATAAACTTATTCAAGGGTCATTCAAAATTCTGATTAGCAACCATAGATCTCTTGTATTTATAATAAATAATCTTTTTCTCAAGCAAGTTGCTCAAATCATATATCTGGTAGCTAAATGATAACTTTAATCAAAAACTTTTGATTCTCACACTGTACTGTGATTAATAAAAGAAAAATTTAAATATATCATGTGAAAAATTTACTTAAAAAATTGCTTTTTTGGTTTGAAAATTTTCCGGAAAAACACAGTAGAAAATTTTCCACCCCACATCACTAACCACCACTATGTACTCCATCTTCCTTTTTTAAGGTAAAGGTAAAGAACTCCTATTACTAGCACATATACTTATTTACAGCATCAGTTTGTCTGCTATTAATAAGTTTAATTTTCTAATTACTAGTGTCAAATTTAATCCAATTTAGTGATTATAGTGCAATTACTTTGAAAACACACTTTTCATAAATGAAATATTTCTAATCAATAATTTTTGGTTACAGGCTCAATGCTAATGTTTCTTCCATCAATGGACTACTATCTCCCTGAGAGTTCACCCCTTTTTTCAATTACTCACTTGAAGATTAGGAGATTTTAAAATCCTCTTCTCTCTTGGAAACCTCCCTTATGGCCTTATTCACCATTAATTTCAATTCCCGGTTCAATGCAAAAACTTCAAAGGCATCTAAAAGCAGAGTGCAGCTCTCCAAGAAAATTTGGCATGCTCTGCAATCTAGCGTCAAAGATTTTATAAAATCTTTAATATGTTATTTTCCCCTAAAATGTCTGAAAATAAAAATGTCGCTAGATGGCAGAAGCAATGCACCAAATTTTACTGAAAAATTGAACCCTGACTTTATATGCTTTTGAAGTTTTCAGGTTTAACTGGGAGTTGAAGTTATTGGTGAATAAATAGTAAAGTTAGTTAAAGAGCTACTTCATATTGTTGCCTGTGGTTGATAGAGCGTTGATCTCATAATTGAAAGATTGCAGATTCAATACACAAGCCAGTCAAAGACCGTCGTGTACATAAAATACGTAGTGGCTGCAATGTCCTCCATGTTCCGTACAAATAATACCTCTGGAAGATATCGAAGCAGGGGAGCCATCCCTTCTGCAGAGGATAAAAATTGTGATGGCTTATCTCTGGACCACCACTGGAGCTGAATCCCAAACTGTTGCCAATTGCCTAATATGCACTTATAGTGCAATATTAAATCAGCTCCCTTGCACTATTTCATATCAAGAAGCACTAATTGAATTTTATAGACTTATAGATATTTCAAAAACTGTTAGTGATGAAACTAAAATAAATTTGCTAGATCACTTAAAAACAAAAACTGTTAGTAAGAAATTGTTAAAACCAAATCAAACCTCATCTAATTTCATTTGTATACAAAAGACATAAAATATAATAAACTTTTTTTTTTCTTTTTTAGCATGTAATATGCATGAAATTTTATTTTCCTCATCACCTCTATTTAAAGACAAGCTCTCTGAAAGACCAATTTTTTTTATGATCCAATGGAATGAAAAAAATAACAATTCAAGACAAATTTAAATTAATTAGATAATTTTATTTAAAAGCATTTTTCTTGTTGAAATCCTTTTATTTGAGCTAGAGCCTTGAAATATCATATTTTTAGGTTTTTGGAGGTGAGAAATTGATTGTGCATACCTTCGTGCCAGTTGTGTCTGAAATGGAAGAAGTGTGCCACAATCGCCTCAGTACGCAAATTCATTAAGGTCAGAAATTAAAATGGCCGTTATACGGTAAGCCAGCATGCTATTGTAGGTGTTTAAACAGCGAAGAATGACAATGAGTAGGAGTTTGATACTAACATATTTTTAAGCATTCTGAATTCTATCAGAGCTTCCAAAAGTCTTACATGGTAAATGAACAAACTATTGAAAGAGTCTAAAATGGGAAAAGATGCCATAGGCACCACCGAACAAAAATTTGTTATGACCAGATTTTTAAGGGTCTTGAATACAATGAGAATTTTCAAGGGTCATTTGCACAGTAAGCAAACAGGCTGTTTTAGGCACCTAACTAGTGAAGAAGGAGCCATAGGTGCCATCTAACGAAAATTTGGTACAGTCAGACATTTTAATGCAAGCTTTTTTTTTGCTGTTCAGTGAACCAACTAGTGATACATAAGTTTTAGTGTTTTTGATACCTAACATTAATTAACAAAATTATTCCACTTTCAAATGAACTTTAAAGCACAAAATAACTCCAGAAACCTCATTATGCTGCCCTATTTTTTAAAACATTGGGAGGGGAAGACTCCCCTCCCCCTCCTCAAGCTACACACCTGTTAGCCTGTGAGCCACTGGTAGAAAGGTGATTTTCTTCTTTACCAGTATAAAATAGTGCAGATATATTGCATCCCACCAAAAAAGTGACATAACTAAAAAATGCAGTATGTGAGAAAAATTAAGTTAAAGAATACTGTAAAACATAAAGTAGCCTACAATAAAACGGACACAACTGCCCTTAAATGGTTGAATTGTGAGATACAGATGTGACGCTTTTTGTGCATGTTGAGACACTTCATACAAATTTTTCAATGACATTATTTCAAAATTGCCATATTTTTACTCATGTCACTTTTCTAGATGGAGTATAATATGTAAACAAACATTAACTTAAGGCCCTTGATAACCCAGTCAGCTGAACTGAGATTGAGTGGCCCTCGTTATCACAAGCAGTTGTATAAGTACCCTCATTCTTAAAAGGATGTGTACCACTAACCTAGATTTTAATTTTTAAATGTTAATGATCAATTCAAATATGCAAATACTTTATGGCAAGAAGATAATTATTTAAAGTAATGAATATCAGATTCTATTTGTATATACCAATGAAAAATATACAAACCTAAATGGGAATTTGAGTTGATTGGCCCTTGTGGTACAACAGCAATGAGTAGGTTACTTGCATCTTGTATAGGCTCTAACTGCTGCTGTGGGTCAAATGTTGTGCTGTCAACAAAATCTGCGCTGCCCAGATCAAATGGTATAGTTTGCGGTGTGTATGTGTAACCATTAGGGGTGAAGGAGCTGAGATCTCCATTATAACTGTACCTAGGAAATAAAAAACAATTTATAAAGAAAGATTTGTGCTCATAAACAGCTTAAAAGAAAAAAGAAATAAATAACTAAATAAAAAAGAAATGTAGATAAAAGATAAAATATATTTGATTAAGTTATATCAAGATATTAAAAAGGAAGACAGGAATTATTTTCATATTAAAATATTATAGAAAAGAAATAATCAAACATGTGTTTTGAAATTAAAATAAACTAAGAAAATAATAGATAAAAAATATTAATATGAAAAATTGAAGTAAAAACTTATAACAGTAAATAAAGTAATAATCGCAAAAAATAAATAAATAAATAAAAATAAAAACAAAGGAAGGAATAAAGAATCAAGAAACTTAAAAAACAGATTTGAGAAACAACAAAATATTAACAGAATAAATAAAAGAGTTGGGTCGGTAAGTATTGTATCATGCCTAAAACCAGATTTAAACTAACACTTGTGTAGTCTTCTTTTCTTCTTCTTCTTCTTTTTTTTTTTTCTTGTGTTAAAAAAAAAAAAAGTGTGTGTGTGGGGGGGGGGGGGGGGGGGGTATTGTTACACTTAAATACAGCATATGCTAAATCTAAGACAACACACACTGATTTATTTCCTTGTGATCTCGAGCCATATTTTAATTTTACTTTTTTTTTCTTGTGGATCACGTTCATTTAAATTTTTTTTCGGAAGGTCAAGTTCAAGTTCAGGTCCTATTTAGTTTTGAACAAGCCAGGTTATATCGAGAACATGTTTAAAAAATATTACAATAATAAGTAAAAATTTGTTTGATAGAAATATAGCTGCATGATTGTTGTAATGATATAAACATATTAAATGAGCTGATAGCTAAATATACATACTCAAATATTTATAGTAATGTAAACTTTCCTATCAGACACCCCAAATATCAGGATGTTTTTAGTTGGTGGATATTTTTTCAATCTCCAGTATCAATCCTTCTGAATTAGTAATTTTCTTTTTCTTTCTTTGCTTTTATTTGTTTATTTATTTTATTTTATTTATTTTTTCTGTTTCAGGTCAAGTTTGGATCAGATTCAGGATGACAAAAGTCTTTTTTGCAGGTTTGAAATAAATAAATAAAATTGCTTGTTGTGTTTCAAGTTGACTTCTAATTTAACTGTTGGATTCGGGGGATTAATGTAGAACTAGATTGAACATGAACATTTCCTTTTCAGAAACAGAAAAAATACTATTCACTATACTTGCAGTTTCACTATAAATTGCAGTTTTGAAATTTGTTAGCTGAAGTTAACTAACTATGTGAAAAAAGAAAACAAAAAGTTAAAAATGAAGTACAAATAAAATTTCAAGAAATATGTCAATTTTTCCATCTTTCATTTCACTAAGATCTTGCACCTGGGAACTGACAGTGCTAAGCATTCTGCTACCACATGGGTGAAGAAACAAAATAAAAGATTATAATATTATAGTATAATAAAAGAAGAAAAAAAAAAATCCAAATGTCAAGCCAAGTTTCAAAATGAAAATTGTGTTATAAAAGGTAATGTCATGGCTTTTATAGTCTGATAACTACACAGTACTAAATATTAAAGAACTGTTTTCCAAAGAATTTTACAGAACATTTCCTCAATTACAGCAAAAGTAGGTATAATAAGTTGGCAAGGAATCCTGCTATAAAAGATTTTAATTCAATTTTACATTTAAATAGATGAGTCACATTTTATTTTTATATTACTAATATACAATGAAACATTCATTTTTATTATTTATTTATTTTTGTTTATCACGCTTAGTTAATTTTATACTTATTCCAATTTACCTGTTCTTCAAATAATAGTAAAATGAGTAAATAAATAAATAAATAAAAATATAGTTTTCTATTTCATTGCAAAATTTAATAAGGGAGTGTTTTTTCACTAGAACTGTTAAAGGCCTGTGGTTGGAGTATTATTATTATTATTATTATTTTAAACACAGAATTTTGATTAAGTATACAATCCTTTTAGTTTAAACTGGCTACACAACAGAGAAAATTTTTTTGTTTTCATAAATATTTCTTTAAGTTAAAAAAAAAAAAAAAAAAAGATCATTTTATATAAAAACTAAACCAAGTTTTACCCTTACATCATACACTTATTCAATTGATTTAACTAAAAACTTTTAAATTATTTTTATTTATTTTATTTTATTTTTTTACATTACCATAACACTTATCTGTGCAATGAACTTAAATTTTTGTGACATTCTTCAAATTCACTGAAATATGTCAAGTCATGAGAAAAAAAAAAAAAGTGAAAAAAGTACCATTATTCTATGTATAAGAAACTATAAAATTACCAAGATTGTACATACATAGAGTTTAAGTTCAAAACATAGAAAATAATGTTTAAAACAATGCATAAAATTTTAATCTAAATACCCTTAAAAATTTTAAATTATCAGATTTCTTGTGTGCAAAAATAACTGAAAAACTTGTTTTTAAAAATATAAGTCTGTAAAAACTTTGCTCCATTAATATTTCACAGTTTGAAATATGCCACACTTATTTGCCATGACAAACTAATGTCCATAAATTTTCATCCTAAGCATCTTTGACTTTCATAGAGCCTTTCGAATTTCTAATTCTGGCTCTATAAACATCACTTTTGTTTTAATTATTTTGCTATAACATTGGTTAAAGGTGAATTAAAATGCGACTTAGAACAAAATAAATAAACATAAGAAAAATCTTTAACCCATAGAATAACCAAAGAGAATAATGAAATAATTACAAGATAAAAAGAATTTTTTATATACCATGTTTTTAAATTTTCTGTTGAATCATATAAACTTGACAATTCTATGTATTAATAAATACTTTAAAAAAATTATTTTGATGAATTATCTCATCAACTTGAAAGAAAATGATCAAACGCGTAATAAAGAGAGCAATTATAAGAAATTTTCAAACACTTATAAATAAAATAAAAGTATTAAAAGAATGCATTGTCATCGTGTTCTGACCTATTCTAAAAATTTCAAATGTCCAGCTAGTCGGGAAATTAATTAAAAATCGATTGCAAGATTTGTACTGAACAAACAAACAAGAAAGCGAGTTAATAAAAACATGGTAAAATTATAGACAGCTCTCTCATTACTATGGAGTATACTATCATCAGTGCATTATAAATAATTATAAAATAAATCATGCATGATTTAACGTTTTAAAAAAACTTTGGCGTTCTATGCTATAAGTTGAAGACTTTCCTGTGTATAAAAAATTTTCATAAGTTCGATTTAAAATAGATAATAAAACATTACTATGTAATTTAAAATTAACTAATATAAATCTTTATAAATAAACATAAATACAAAACCTAAAAATTTATTATTTTAAAAAATCATAATCAAATTTTTCTTCCATTTTAATGTCAATATTGACTGGGATTATTCTTTTAAACAAATATTAATTGGTAGAGTCAATAAATTCCCGTAATAGTCGCCTACATTCACGCAGACGTTCATTGGAGGCTAAATATCTTTTTGGGGTGTTGGCAGCAACCCAGTGGCAGAAAGTTCTGTAGCTGTCTGTGACAGACTTTTAAAGTTTCATAATCTGTTTGCAAAATTTGCATGTAATCAGGGGTGAAAATGGCTTACACTCAAAAAGCCTGCAAGCTAATAGTGGCAATCTTTGAGTGGGGGGGGGGGGGGAGCTTAACAAAAGTGGTGATCTCGTGCAATAATACACGAATACAATTTTACTACAGAACAATGTATAAACAATTATCCAAAAATAAGTTGAACTCATTCAATTAAATATTTTATAGCAATGTTTGACACAACACAATATAAATAATTATAAAAAATAAAAGTATTAGTTTTAGTTTTGATACAGAAATTTTTATAAGTGAATTTCAAAGTGGAGGATATTACATATCTATGGATGAAACATGGTGCTTTTTTTACGACCCTCAGACAAAACATCAGTCAAGTGAATGGAAAGCAAACACATCACCGAGGAAGAAAAAATTTTGCATGGACAAAAGCCAAAGGAAAGTGATGTTGGAGGTGTTTTTATTTTGATGACACAATATTCAAAAAATATTCCATTTAACTTCTCTTTCATTCAAAAAATTCTGAAGTTTAATTTTGTAAATATAAGTGTTTCAGATGTAGGTGTTTAGACTGACTGATTACATGAGGATCTTAGGGCTGGGTGGAGTGCCCTCCAAGAGTATCTTTTTAAGAAATCCTAGCCAATATTCAAACATGTTTTGGAGAAAACTATAAAAGGCTAGGCTGACTTGCATGACCTGAGATCAAACCTGGTACTTCCTGCCTACAGCTTTGACAACAGAACCACTTTGATACAGGTGGGAGCCATAAGTGTTTTCAGAAAATCACTAAGTAAAAATTGGCAATAACAAGCAGTAAAATTTCTAGCAAAATGCTAAGAAATGCAAATAATGTTCAGTTTTTTCTGTGGGCCACCAAATTTTTGTAGTGACAGCCCAGTTGGCGACCTTTGACCTAGAACATGTTTAGTCTGAACTTGAAAGGAAAAAGAAAATAACAGAATAATAATAATAATGTTTAGTGCTGTAGTTTATTTATTCTTTGTAATTTTTCTTTCTTTCCCTTAAATAAAAAATGTTACAATTCAAAAAGAATTCATAAACACTGCAAATTCTGACTTCTGTACATTTCATTTTATTTAGGCAAATAAAATTTTTGACAAATATTCTTTTTGTATTATTATCAGAGTTAGGGCAACTATGGCTTTCTCCTCTTGAATATATATATATATATATTTTTTTTTTACAGTCAGAATATAATTTAATGTAAAGATTAAATTAATGTACGGTGTAATTGATGTAAACACATATACAAATAATTCAATGTTTCATTAACTGTTAATTGTTATAGCCTAAACTGCTGTTTAATTATGGGCAATATTAAAAAATGATAATAAAAACCATAGAAAATTCTCTTCTTTTGAAGAATACTGAGTATATGATTAATATGCTGAATTACCTCTCAGATACATATTTCAGCTTCAAAATACAGTAAAGCACCATTTATGTGTCTTTCAAGGGACTGGCATAAAGATGTATAAATGAAAAGATGTATAATCGAAATTTAAAAAACTAAACTAATAATTTTAACACTGATTATTACAAATTTAATGGCACTGAAGCAAAATTTATGTGAAAATACTAATTAATAAAGTTTTTTAAGACAGTAACTAATATATTACTTTACAATATAATTTAAGTTTGAGATAAAAATTTCATAAAAAAAAAAAAAAAGATTTTTATAAAAAATGAGAGTGGGTAATATTCTCATTTTTATAAAATCACTCTGTATGACTTGAGTACTAATTATCCATCTCATATCTTGAGTATTGCATATCTTGAATATTATATGAACATAACTTGAGTATTATTTATATACATTGCCTATCTTTGAGAAGTATTGTATGATTTATGTCTACCCAGGTAGTTATTTAATGAGATTAAAAAATCTTTATTACTTGACTGACGTGCTGACTGTCTGTGAGTACTAAGAACTGCATTTTGAATTGAATTGAATTCATTAATGTTTTTTTTTACTTGTGTTTTGACAAGCAAAATAAGTTTGAAGCTTTCCAATGCAGTCCATTGAACCTTGAAAGAGAGTATATTAACTTCTTCACATTCTACATCATCATTGCTTAAATTAACATCAGACATTTTTTTTTTTTTTTTTTTTTTCAATTAGTTTATCAATTGTGAATAATTCAGCTGAGGCACTCATCTAAATTGATATTTAGAATAGATTTTAGACCTCATTTTTTAACAAAAAATTGATCGGATGAGAAAATTTTAGAAATTTTGCAAATTTTAGAAAAGTGGAAAAGACGTATAACCAATAACGAAGGTGTATAAATGAAGAATTTTTGCAATAAAATGAATAGGAATGAATCGGGACTTGACTGAAAGGACATATAAACATAAAAGATGTGTAAACGGTGCTTTACTGTACTATGAACGGATTTCTTTCTATATGTATTAAACAATAAAATAAAATCATGTATAACATATAAAATCATAAAAAACTTTACAGAGTTATTATAAAAGTGAAAGTGAGGCAGAGCAAGTTTGACTGGATGTTATTTAAAATAATATAGTTTAAAATAATAAAGAGATGAGCAATTATTGAAAGACCGCCAGCCACAGAGTGCAGTCGGCACTGCTGAAGGAGGGGATCCCCTGCCGAAAAAAGCTTTTCTGCCAGCACGGAGTGATGTTTAAGGTATCAATAATTTTAAATATGTTTTGTTAACTTCGTTAAAGTATTAAATCATAAATCATAATATAGTTAATTTTGTCATATCTCATATTTAAAGAAATATTTCATATAGACCATAATGTATCTAAATTTATTTGTAAATCCAAGCACACAAGACTGTAGTCTAATTTATACAAGTTTCAGTAGGAAACATGCTACAATGAATTTGAATAATAAATCAATTTTAAGGCATACTAAAAAAAATTAAGGAAATGAAAATGCAGAAAACAGATAGAGAGGCAGACAAACCAGATTCATAACCCATTGTTGAAACTAATAATCACTGCTGATAAGTCTTAGAAAAAAAAAGTTACACCTTTCTCAAAAACAAGACCCAAGCAGAAAATCAAGAGAGACCATTCAATAAATAAAATTTGAAATTATATGAAAATGATTTGTAAAAAAGTGTTACACACACGCACCCGCTATTGATATAGGAGACATGTTGATTGGATGAGGACGGTTGCTGCTGATGATCAAACACTGAACTGTCTGGTGAAGTTTCTGTGGGCTGAGGTGTTGAATGGGACGGTGCCGTGCCCTGAGGACGGACTAGCTGCGCTCGATGAAACCGAACTTCATCTTCAACTTTCTCTCGCTGCTTTTTTGACATCCGACCAAATTTCACAGCTTAAATGAAATTATGAAAATTAATAACAAATGAAAAACCATTACACATATAAGTAAAGAATGCCAGTATATTCAGATGAGCAATCTCTGTAATAAAACTAAAAACTTTTTAGAAATACATACAGATATTATTTGCTCGTTTTAAACAATAGTATAATGATTTAGACATATTTTGTCATGTTTTCTGAAAGTTTCATGAAATTTCGAAAAAACCCTCTAGAGTTATAAAGTAAAAACTTGTGAAAAATATTTGCATTTTTTAATAAAATATTTATAACTCTTTAAATATTCAAGTTAGTCTCACAAAACTCTACACATGTATAAAATATAACATTTATAACCGCATCTAAAATTTGCAAATGAATGGATACAGGGTGTCCACTTTGTACTGCACCCTCATCTTAACTTTAGAATGGTGATAGCTATTACCTTAAACATAATGTCTAGGTAGAGTGAAGTGGCTATGTATTACAAGTTGTGATTGGTTACATGGTCACCTGATGGAAAAACGTGCAATTAGTGTTCATATCTGGGAAAGAGATATTTACACACACACAAATTTAAAACTGTATGTGCATGTGAGATATATACAGGGTGTTTAAAAGAGTACCCGTTGGTTTTTCTTATTACCCTTAAATCTGACGGATGTGGCAACTATTCTAACACTGAAGTATAACTGTTTGAACCTTGTTTAAGAGTGGGAAACAATTTCTAACACTGTTGAACTGTTACAACTTTATTTGTGAGGTAAAACAGAAATGGAGACGCACAGTGTTACTTAAACTTGTGATAATTTTATTTTTGAAAAATATAATTTAATTCAAGTTTTTTAGATTACCATTCCTTACAGAAAATGTTCGCCACCATTTTGAATGCAAACATGAACACGTTGAACCAAATTTTTTGACACACTTCGCAGCATTGTTGGTGTTATTGACGAGATTTCTTCAGTTATCTGTTTTAATTCATCATTGTTTGCAAGACTTCTCTGGAAAACCCCATGAAATGATAATGTAAAAAATTTGAATTAAATATTGTTTTACATAAATAAAATTATTACAGGATTAAATAACATTGTGCGTCTCCATTTCTGTTTTTCCTCACAAATAAAGTTGTAACAGTACAACAGTGTTGGAAATTGTTTCCCACGCTTAAACAAGGTTCAAACAATTATACTTCAGTGTTAGAATAGTTGCCACATCCGTCATATTTAAGGGTAATAAGAAAAACCAACGAGTACTCTTTTAAATTTATCACCCTGTATAATATATATATATATATATATATACACACACACATACAGTGTGGCCCGCCAGCTATTTTTGACTGGACAGGCCTGTTCTAAAGCATAGTTGTTTTACTATATATATAAAAATATATAAAAATTATATAAATAATATATAAAAAAAATATATAAAAATTGTCACTTTTTTTTTTGAAAATGAGTAATATAATGAATGGCTTGGAACAGTCATATATGGACTATGTTAATAAAGTAAATTTAAGAATGATATACCATCAATAAAAAGCATCACAGAACTGGCATTTTGAAATAATAAGTACAAAACTTTGGATAAACACCATAAAATGTAAGATGCATTTCTTACATTTTATGGCATTTATTCAAAGTTTTGTACTTATTATACATATATAGTTGAAGATCTTTATAACATAATTCTATATAGATGCAATTCTTTATATAACACACAACTTCTCGGACATAAAGACTGAATTTAGCAATTAAAAAACACTTAATAAAAAATTGTTACTCTGTGGAGAACTAAGTGTGATACATTTGTTTTTCTTCCATCTCAAACATTCTGAGCTTTATAATGAAAAAATTGTCACTTTTTTTTTTTGAAAATGAGTAATATAATGAATGACTTGGAACAGTCATATATGGACTATGTTAATAAAGTAAATTTAAGAATGACAGTTATGATCCAACCAACTTTTGTTCCAGGGAATGTAACTTAAAAAAAAAAAAGCTACTCTATTTTTGATATGTTTCAAACATTAAAACCCAAATAAACTACTACGTCAGAAATGGCAAAAGAAAAATATTTGCGATGCATATGGCTGTTTCAGTAGCCTTAAGCGTACCGTCTTCAGTGCAAAAAACCTGTTTTTTGCACTGAAGACGGTACGCTTAAGGCTACCGAAACAGCTGTATGCATCGCAAATATTTTTCTCTTGGTGTTTGTGATGTAGTAGTTTATTCGGGTTTTAATATTCCAATGCCAAATCTCTTGTTATTATATGTTTCAAACATATTTAACTATGCTTACAAGGTAAGTTTTAATGATGCAAGATATGTGATTACATAATGCAAAATTCTATGTAATGCACAATCTTGTGTTTTTAGGTTTGTGTTATAAAGATCTTCTACTGTACCATGTTTAAGGCTGAGCTATCACCATTATAAAAGTAGGGAGATAAGGGGGCAGAACTTTAGTGGACATTCTGTATAACAATCAGGGCTAATTATGATCATAGTTTTAAAAAACTAAACCTGCATGAAATGAAAAATGGTCAAAATAGCATTTATGATTGTAATAAAATTAAAATGCATATAAAGTTTTTGTAAATCTAAAAAATACTATCAAATTAGAAAAGACGTTCCTAATTTTCCATCATACATTTACGCTCACAAGAATCTGTACACCTTGGGACCAAAAACCGTGCAGTCTTTAGAATTTCATGGATTTTTTTTTTTTTTTTTTCCTTGCATTTTTGAATTAAAATTTTAATGCTTATAATAGTTTAAAAATGATAGTGATATAAGTATGTAAAATTATTTTTTTCAAAAACAAATATTGTGTTCTCCAGTTCTATACCTCAATTAAAATTACCTTTCCTTATCTCATTAGATTCAGTTTCTAAAATATCACTATTAAATTAAGTGCTATCTTGATTTTTTTCCTTGGAATCTTTAAAGTAAATTTCACTGTTTGCATTGGTAGTAATGTGCAGAATTTAGGAGTGCAAATTTCTAGGAGTTTACTGTACAACAGCTTTTCCTTAACAGTCATAGGAAAATAGCCAGGGAAAAAAATGCTACATACAACAGTGTATTAAATGTGGTAAAAATAAGACACTCACATATGGTGGTCTTAATTTGAACTCAATAATTTGACATAAATTGGCATTTGTTTAATTAACATTTCACAGTTAAGCAGTTTTATATCTAAAAATACTTCAATGTTTTTTATTTTTATTTTTACAGCTAATATATATCACAAAACAGATTTGGTGCTTTATGCACTAAGACGGTACGCTAAATGCTACCGAAACAGCTGCCTGCTTCCAAATTTTTCCTCTTTGGTGTTCTAGACGTTGTAGTTTTCCTTGTTTTTAATAATCCCGTGTCAAGTCTCCTTTTAATATTCTTGGTTTTAATAAGATTCAAAATCTTTTAACCCTTTCAGTCGCAGTGTTCCCATTGATGGAACACCTAATTTTAATTCTCAAGTGCAAAAACTCATCCCGGAAATTTCTTAGCAAAAATTTACATTTACAACATAACAGAAAAGGCCCTTTTCTTAACGTGAAAATTTAAAATTTCTTGTATTTTAATTATGTTCGTAAATTCCGGTGGCAGTGTAATTTAAATGATCCGAATTACCTTGGGCCGCAAAGGGTTAAAATACTCCGGAATAAATTGAAATGTTGGGATCTATGCAACTTTTACAAGTTTTTGTTGTCGATAATGTTTACTTATAAAGTGATTTATTTATTAAATTAAATATTATTTGAATTTAATAAGGTTTACTTACAGATGTTTCAAACCAAAAATTTCTCGAAAAGGAACAATGCTAATTTTTTATTCTTTAAATATTTATGATCAGCTATGTGTCTAAAAGCCATTTTTAAAATAAATTTAGTAGTGAACGTTAGAGGGTTAAACAATACATTACGGCAAAATAACGTAAGAAAATATTTCTATTAGCTAAAAAATTAATTATATACGTATGTTCAATTTTTGTTAAATGGTGTAATTTTCAAAAAAGAGAATAAATTTTTTAATATTAATGTTCTAAAATATATACTTATGTATGTATGCGTTTTCATTTATAAAATAGGATTAGTATCTAATTAAGTAAAATAATATGTTTACTGATTTGTTATTCCTTGAGTTGAGAATGAGATTATGCCTACTAATTTAATCTCAGATTTTGAAAATAATGAAATGAAAATAATATTATAGAAAAATTATTCAGCATTATTTATCAAAATATATATTCAAAATGGTAATAATATCAAATTTAGCTTTATTTCATTTTTAGATTCATCAACACAGTGTTAATCAACATTTATTTAATTTATTTTTTTCCTGTAAATAATTGACTGAGAGAATACTAATATCGATACATTTAATAAACTCAATTACTTAGTTTCTCTCTCTCTCTTTTTTTTTTTTTTTTCATGTATATATATTAGTAATAGTTTAAAATAGAAAAAACAGGATACCATTAGTTGAAATTATCACAGACATTGCACTAGATTATTTAAAAATTAAAAATAAATACGTTAAAGGCATTTCTTTTTCTTTTTTAAAAGTTTATAATCGGCTACTGACTTGTTTACAAATGAAGATATTTCTGTTAAAAATGAATAATTTTTAAAATTGATATGCAGTGATTTAAAAAAACCAATTTTAAAATATCGCTTTTATAAAATACGATTTACAAAACTGTGAAATTTTAATTATTTAAAAAAAAAAAAAAAAAAAAAAACAATTGCATACATATTTTAAAATAGTGAATTTTTTCTTTGTGGATAAGAAAAATATAAACAATCAATAATAATTCCAATTTTAAACTAAAAAATTATAGAGAAAGGCGGAATGCAGAATTAAGTACGGGTATACCAATTAGATATTGCCATGGTCAATAAAATGTTCAGAACTAAGAATTTAACACTAAAGTGAAAAATGTTATGTAAACACTATGTGATCAGGACATTTTCAATATGATAGAAAAATCTAAATGCTACTCTGTCAGTTTCAATATAATTTAAAGAAGATGGAAATATAACAGAAAATAAAGCATACTGTGAGATTGGAAGATATATCATAAGTCTAAGTAGAATACATGATCAAATATAAAATTTAAGATGTGATTGTTAATAAATATATTATAACATTATCATTAAAAGTTTATTATTTAATAAAATTATGAGGGTTCGCAAACTATTTCTAGAAATAATTTGTAAACTTAATATAATCATAATATAGATATAGAACATGCATCAAACAATTTTGCTGAAAAATGTATACTTACCATCCCTTGACATCCCAAGGGCAAGGCATTTTTGTAATCTGCAATACTGACACCTGTTTCTGTTTACTCTATCTACAACACAATTTTTCTGCCTTGGACACTGATAATTAACAACACTGGATTGACTCCGCCGGAAAAAGCCCTAAAAATTACCGCATAATTTAGAAATAGTTAATTAAATAATTAAAAAAAAGAAAAAGGAAATACTTTAATGAATAATTTTTAATACAAACTTGATCTGGTTCAGTATACCCAACAACAAAGTTTACTTTGCAAATATATTATAAACTAAAAGAATTATAGATTTTAATGAATCAAATTATACAATAAAAATTATATTTATAAGTTATAGGGATTGTAAATCACTTTCAAATGTCAGAATTTTAATAATTATTAGATTCAATAAAATCAGTAAATGCATTACAAAAATTGTATGTACAGATTAACAATGAATACAAAATAAAAAAAAAAAAGAGCTAAAATAAGTTCTATTTAATAATTTTATATGAGAAACTAAGTATATTTTATACAATATATAAATGACAATTTCTAAAACCTAAAATTATACAAAGATTGAATGACGTTTAAAACTCTTTCTTAAAATAAAAAAAATCTAAATATTCAAAAAATTAAGAATTCAAATTTTTAGATGTATAAAAATATTAATCACGAATAGACATACAATTTATAAATTTAAATGTTGAAATCATTCTCTTATTTCAATTAATAATAATAATAATAATAATAATAATAATAAGTTTAAACAAAACAAAGAAATATAAAATAAACAAAGCTCAAATTTCGAACAATTTGTGTCGCCATCTAGTGGCAGTAATAATAATTATTTATAAAAAAGCATTCATGGTAGTAATTGCCCTGTGATATAGATTTCTGTCGTACTTTAATTATACAATTCGACTTTGTAGTTTATGATAGACATATAAAAGCTACATCATGTGAATATCTATAGAAAACCTACCAATATATTTTCTTGAATAGATTTAGTTTTATATATTTACCTTACAGCCTTCACATGTAATTACTCCGTAATGAACTCCTGATGATTTATCACCGCAGACTTTACATGGAATAATTTCAATTTGAGCTATAAAGAGAAAATAAATTTAATTAGTTCAAATGATTGCTAAAAATAAATGCTCATGAATTTTAAATTTTAGAAATATTAAATAATTTAGCTTTAAAAAAATAAGAAGAAGAAATATAAAAAAACAGCATAAACTATACATTTAAAACATAGAAAATTTATACTTAAAAGCAAAAACGACTATATTAATAAAATGCTTTATTTGTTTTTTATTTTGTTATACAATGATTCAAATAAAATATTGCGCCCTCGTGGCCTAATGGATAAGGCATCGGTCTCCTAAACCGGGGATTGCGGGTTCGAGTCCCGCCGAGGGTAGAAGTAAGTTTTTGTTAAATTGCATGGAAGATAAGTTTTGTGAAAGAAACATTTGATATTTCAAAATTGAAAGTACATACGATTTTTTAAAACTGAAACTTGTTGATTTTAAGTAAAAGGGTCTTGTTAAGATAAACAGAAATTAATGAATATAGTTAAAAGAGAAATTTTATTTCCGATTTCTTTCTTTTTTATCTCATAAAGCTAGAAAGAGACATTTTATAATGATGTGTTACATTTTTTAATGTCAGATTGAAGCAGCTTTAGTTAATTTTTTAATTAATAAGTTCAAAAAAACTTCTCCGTTTCGAAAATTTTGGATTTGGATTTGTCTCACCTATGGTTGAAAGTGGTGTCAGGTTTGAACCCCAGTAGTACTTGCTATCCATCCCTTGAGAGTACTCCATGAATTTTTCGTAACCTAGCGCAGATACGATCTACGACCTATGACCCCTTAAAAATATAGTACGGAAACGGAAGGCATCCCACTCATGCCTCGGTCCAGTGTTGCCAGGTTTAGCGGATTTCTCATTCAATAATCACCAATAGTTTTAATTGTAACGCTTGCCTAATGATTTCGAAGATCAATTCAATAGTCTATTATGTATATCAAATATCACTTTTTAAAACTATTGATGATTATTGAATAAAAAATCTACCAAATCTGGCAATTAGGTCCCTTATGTAGACAATTGGTATCAGCGCAACATCATACCCCACCTGGATATTAGATTACATTTTATTTTGACTTTCAATAACGGTAGCCCTAGCCGGTAGCTTTGGCAAAATTTTGAATAAACATTATAGGTAACATTTCAAACGGATAACTACAACTTTCTCAAAACCTTCTCCATTTCTAAAAAAAAAAAAAAAAACATAATAGGAATAGGTATTATTATTTTATTTATTCATTTAAGAAATCTTTGGACTTTTGAACTGGGAAACATGAAACATCCTGTATGTGATAAATAATTCTATTTAAATGAGTTTTGAGGTTGGGGGATAAAATTTTTACATTTTCAATCAGTAAGACAGTTGTGATCCTGCGGAAGCGATACTGGATTCAATATAAAAGTTATTCAACAACTGAGGAATCCAAACGACTTTCTAGGGGTAAAATTTTGTGATTATGAAATCGCTTTTATCAAAATCTTTAAATTGTGAGAGATATTCCTACAAGGCCATTTTACATTTTTAAGATGTTTTAAGATTATTATTATTACTGTAGAAAATTGGTTTGAGAAATATAAGGAAAGAAAAGAAAGTAGGTAGATGGTGTTTGTGGTAGTGGTGATACAGGTGCAAAGCCCCAGGGTTGATTCTGGGTAAAACAAAATTTTCTGAACTACGTATCAAAATTTTCTCAAACACGATTTCAAACACACACACACACACACACACACACACATATATATATATATATAATCGTTTCATACATATATAATGAGTGTATATTTTTTCTTGATTTTGAATATGAGATTATTGTTATAAATTAATATGTTTCATTAGATATTAGAAGAAAGCTATTTTCACTTTAAAAAAAAATAATAATAAATAAAATAATAAGAATTATATATATATATATATATATATATAAAATCAGATTTATTTTACTTTTTTTTTTTTTTTTTTTTTTTTTTTTGAACAGGCCTGGGTGGCATGGGGGTGACGAAGGGATAGGGTTACCACGGGCGAAGAAATTTTGGCGCTAGCTACGAAAATCCGCTATGCTGCTCTGTAGACGTATGCAACATGTAGTTTTACGTGCCCGGGCTTCTGGTCTTGAGGGGGGGCCTCTGTTTCAAGTATATGTATCTGATTAAGTTATCGTGCCGTTATTTTGACTTGAAACATTCGTTGCGATTCCCTTTTTCGATGTAGGTTATTATTTTACAAAAAGTGATCATAGAGCGACAATACAAAAGCCAAAAGAACCCATTTATGCAAGGCCTGCCTAAGTTAGGGCAAACTGGGCCAAAGCACCTGGCCTCCACATTGATTTGAGCTTCCCAATCAATTTTAAAACTGACTTTAATGCCTTTTTATAACTTATAAGGTTAAAAATTTAAGTGAAGAACTACAAGGTGGCCTCCGGGTAGGGCTCCAATGAGACTTCCGTCCCGAGCCCCGAAAATTGTAGATCCGCCACTGTATGGATGGTCTTTTTGGGAGGTCCTAACTCACACTCACGCCAGTTTCGGAAAAAATCATATGTATAAAAAATGAGCATGGAATTTAATATAATAAACTCGCATATTTTCTTCATTCTTACAGAAAAGTTTTATGGGAAATATCTGAATGGCTAAGATGACAAGTGTTGGTTCGAATGCAATCAATACTTTTCCCTAGCTTCCAGATCAGTGAGAAAGAAGAAAATACTATTATGCATTCATATTAATGCATTCATTTATAATATAGCTCATGAAATGTGACAACCATTACAGAATTTTAAACATTGATTAAAAAAATAATAATAATAATAAATAGCAGAATTTTTTAAATAGGTTATTCGTTTGTCTTGTTGAAGTTTAAAGTATTAATGTAAAGTATTAATGTAAGTAAAGTATTAATTAAACCCATGATAAACATTGTATTACAGACATTTTTAAAATTATGAGTAAAATTTAAATGATCATATTATTTTAGAGACTGAATGAGTTATACTATATTAATGAGAATAATAAAAGAAGTTTGATATCATAAATTATACATATACCGGGAGATTCAAAATAGATGTTACAGCGTTTATCTCGTAAACTAAGAAAAATAGAAACATACTTCCAATTACAAAATTGGGGCAAATTTAGAGTAGATTTCAAACTTTTTTTTTTTTTTTTTTTTTTTTTTTTTTTTTTGTACAAGGGGTTGTGTACATATTAAATACGAAGTTTAATTTTTATACGGTCCCTTTTATCATATGAGTTATATTTAGAAAAATATTCTCCTCGCTCTAAGGAGAAGGAAAAAAAAAATCATCTCTCTAAGTCAAAATCTCGCTGAGTTATTGCAATTTGAAAATGATGACTTATACCACTTTATTTTCAATTTTGGCATCTATTTTTCGATGCCAAAGGGCTCACTTTAGGGGTTATCTATGAGGTAAGAAAAATTAAAAAAGATCCTTCATTTTAAAAAAGCACCTAAAATCAATCAAACACATGAAATCAATAGTTTTAAGAACTTAATGCAAATTTACATTATTCCGTATTGCTAAAAAATTTAACAGTTAAATTTCTTAGGGGGTCATCTGCATATTAAAACACGTTAAAAGAAGAAGAAAATTAAAAGACTAGCAAAACCGTGTGAAATTTTTGCAGTTTATTTCTTTTTAATCCTTTCCATCATGGTTGAAAATTTTTAATGACTTCGGCTCTTTAACAATTCCAACAAGGTTGAAAAGTGTTAGTGACTTCGGTTTGTCTGTCTTTCCATTCGTCTTCCTGTCTGTCCGCGCTCTAACTCCCGTGAATATTCAGGGAATTTCCTGAAACTGACACATGTTACTTGAGTTCACAATCGGATGTTCTTTATTGAAAATGAAGTGAACACCTCTGCTACCTTGTGTACAGGGACACCCAAAAGTATTCCAAAACATTGTGTTCTATGACAGGTATTTTTATAAACCATATTTTAATTCCTTTAATTTACGCATATATTAATAAAATTGAATGTGTTATTCAAGTTTACTGTCAGATATTTTCCAAAGAAAATGGAGTAAATACCATCACTGGTTTGTATACAGGGACATCAGAAAGTATTCTAAAGCACTGCGTTCTATGAAAGATATTTCTATAAACCAAATTTTATTTAATTTGCATAAATCTTAATGAAATTGAAATATGTTATTCATATGCACAAAAGAATGCTTTCTATAGTGTACAATACGATTAGCATTAGATATAAAGGGCAGGGTTATCACTGAAAAAAAAAAAAAAAAAAAAAATGCCATATCTGAAATCGACTCTTAATTTGCACGAATTTTGTAATTGGAAGTATGTTTCTATCTTTCTTAGTTTACGAGATAATCGCTGTAACATCTATTTTGAATCACTCGATATATTAAATGAATAAAATATATAATAAAAAAGTGACTAGTGGCTGTTTTAATTTTGTCGTTATTTACACTCATACGATTAGAAAACTAAATCAATATCTATTTAATTTAAAGAACACGTAACGATACTTCTGAAAAAGTCATTCAAATGGGAATGAGATCTTAGCTTTTATAAATAATTAAATAAATAGTTTAGTTCTATAAAATCTTATAATGGCATGTATCGGTAGAGAAGAAGAAAAAGCATCACTGATATGAGTATGTTCTCCTTTTTTTTTTTTTTTTCCAGAGACAAGTGAATAAAAGTATTTAAGAACAAAACAATCCACAATAAAATAAATAAAAAGCAGAAATTCATGAATATTAACATATTTCCACCCACCCTCTCATTGTCAAAATTATGTCGTTGCTGAAATGATCTTTCAGCTTCCTCGACAAGCTGTGTGATGCAGCAGCTTCCGGATTTTTTTCTTTCTTCTTTTCTCTTTTTTTCCCCCCAGCTTATTGATTATATCCCAGACACCACTGTGGGGGAAAATGATCATCAATCACTATAATTATCTCCGCTTGGTGCAGAGTAGGGTTACCTTTTTTGCATTTGAGTAATTTTGTTAAAGATGGTCCCTCAAAGAAGGGAGTTCTGAAGATTGACAAGGGAGGATTAATTGATTTTTTTCCAAAGGAAGCTGATAATTTGCTGTTTTTTATTGAATACATAATTGCACGGAAAAAAATCTTTTAAAATTACTTAAACTACGGAATTAAATATTACATATATCTCACTTTATTTGAGCAGTATTACGCAGAACAACTGTTTAGTAAAAAAAAAAAAAAAAAAAAAAAATTACAATTTAGGTTAAAAAAA
This sequence comes from Salticus scenicus, assembly GCA_963930645.1. Classification (NCBI taxonomy): domain Eukaryota; kingdom Metazoa; phylum Arthropoda; class Arachnida; order Araneae; family Salticidae; genus Salticus; species Salticus scenicus. Next base: position 284,198,584 of record OZ005648.1, read on the forward strand.
AAAAAAAAAAAAAAAAATCCCCCCCCCCCAATTACAAATATATATATAATTTTTAATGACAATAATGAAAAGAATGAGACCGGCTGGAAACAGTTGAATAATTCACCACAGAAACCCACAGAAGCCGATTAGATAAGTAGTTAACTTAAATAAGTTTGGTGTTTTAAATTTATTTGAACAGTTATATTAACTTAAATGTATTAAAAAGTTAATAAAATTATTTTTCAAATTTTAATACTTTTTAGGTTACAACTCACTTCACCCATCTTAAGCCTTGATGGCCTCCTCGTATAATAATAATAATAATTATTATTATTTTTTATTTTACTTTATTCATATTTGCTATACTATGTATGATCTCATTTATAAATGTTTCAGAAATAACTCACATTAACTTTTTCAATATATCTTCCTTGTGAAAGTTTTCACTTCCATATGTGGCTGTTTAATTATTAAATTAAGTCTTCCTTTCTTGTGTTTGATTATTTACAAATGAAATATTATTATGATAGTATATGGAATTCGTATTAAACATAGTGCTATTGCGCAATTAATTTGAAAATTCTTTATCTACGTAACTGTGTGTGAATTATATTCACTTCGAAAATCTTTCTTAACGAAACCTTGAATGTAATGCTAATTTTTTGGGTGTTATAAATAATATAATCCAATTTCATACTAAATTTTAGAAATTAACTTATTTTATTGTATTATATACATGGATTTGTGTTGCCTTTGCACATTATTCGTTGGCATATTCTTATTCTATTTTTATTGTTATATTAGTATTATTAGTTTACTATTATATGGTTCGTTCATTGTAAAAGTGAATAATCTCCTTAGAAACTGATTTTGAAATAACTAGCTTTTTTCGAATTTATGCATAGGGAAAAAAGGTCAAGATTCAGTAAGTGTTATCAATTTTTGTGTTAAATACAAATGATAGTTATAATAATTTATATTTTATATTAAAAATAATTTCAAATAACTTAGAAACTTCCTTTTAGAAAAAAAAAAAAAAAAAAAAAAAAAAAAATTGGAAGTTTTAGTTTTCTTAGAAAAACATGTTATCCATTTATGTGTCTTTAATGCAATAATTATTGGAGTTTTTTCTTTTTTATAATGAAAGGTGCGGCAAAATGTGTTACAACTAATTAAAAATATCTATATTTAAAAAACATGGAGTAACAGCACTTTTACAATGAGCCGTCCATATTTTATTCTCATTATAATGTGATAATATTTTGTTCTGTACATAATCTTTTCTTAACTACGGCAGTTCGTATTGTTTCTTTTAACCTGCGTCTATGAGATACTATTGAGACACTATTGGTAAACTACACCTTAAATTTTATGTCATATTTTTTCTTCTTCTGTTCGAGAAAAAGAAAATTTATAATAAATGTCTTTTTTTTTAAAAAAAAATAATTAAAGTGAAATTTAGAAAACTCATGCTTAAGAAATGGAATATCTTTAGTAAAGAAAGGCATATATTATGTACGTTATGTATTATATCAATAAGCAATGTTAAAAACAGCGATTTAAAAAAGATTGTTAATTGCACACTGCGGTTTCGGTAGCGTACAATGTACTGTCATTAAAAAAAAATTTACATTGATGCTTTTAACGTTATGGAAATATTGATATTTCTGTTCTAAGGTATTATTATTATTATTATTATTATTATTATTATTATTATTATTTAAAGATGCTGGGGGAAAATTACAAAAGAGGGAACTTGTATGTGAGGATATAAATTTATATTAAAATATTTTCAATTAACATCTTAAAATCACTGAAAATGAAGATAAATTTTCGAAAATAATGATGGCAATTTCTAATAAATTAAAATAAATAGAAAAATCCGTAAAAAGCCTAGCATTTTTATCATTTTCTTTAAAAAAGAAAAAGAATGGAAATTTCAGAAAAAAAAAAAAAAAACTTTATAACATAAATATGATTGTTAAAAATTTATTAAAATTATCATAAGCTATATACTGATTCTAACATTCATATTCCAAAAATAAATAAATAAATAAATAAATAAATAAATAAATATCTTTCTTTTCATGTGGGGAAAAAAAAAATGCAAACTTTTATTAAAAATAATTAAAATGTAATTTAGAAAAATCGCTGGAAAAATGAATAAATAAAAATAAATAAATAAATAAATAGAATTGCTTAAGTATAGAACCGCTTGACTAAATTTGAGATTTGGCATCTAAATAGGTATGACGTTTCTCACGAAAATGTTTATTTACAATTGCGACAGCCATTTTACTTCATCGCCAAAATCTGAAAAAAAATTTAAAATCCACCAATGTGTTTCTATGCTGATGCTATATAAGAAATATTAAGAAATGAATATAGTAAACGATGCTAGGTAATGAAACATGGCATGCCTTAGAATAAATGAAAATAAGTCTTGCTGTAATAAAATAAATTTTGTTCATCAAAGAAAGTATACAAAATTTTATCATTATTGTTATTATTATTTTACTAAATATAAAATCTTCTTGTTTAAGTGATATATATAAACATTAATTAAATAAAGATAAAACAAATTAGCAGTTTCATACACCACAAGCTGCGTCGTCTTTAGGAACTGGACTATGAAATTCTCCTGTGCATGAAACTTGTTGGTTTTATATTTATTTATATAATTTGAAATCAAATTATACATTTTATAACTTAAGCAAGATATACTATTTTTTAATATATGACATTGGCCTATGACATGGTTCATTTATTTGAACTCATAGTATTATTATTATTTTTATTTTTTTAAGTGTCTTTTATCATGTATAAGGCTTTACTTCAACATGTGGTTGGTTATTGATTAACTGAAGTCTTCCTTCCTGGTGTTTGATCACTGTAATGATTTATTATACATAAATAAAAATTATATACATAATATGCCTCAAGCGATATATGAACGCATCTTGAATATTAATTATTTAAAAATAATTAGTATATATAATTTATACTAACATCCCATTCATATATTATTCAAGACATGTAACACAATACTACATATATAATATATATAATTAGTAATAAAGTCATGCATTGATGGTATGATTTTTATCACTTCTTTTAATGTTCTTTTTAAGTATATGTGTATGTTATATTACCACATAAAATTGTCCAGGTTGTCTGAAAACATCATGTGCTGAGAAAAGGAATATACCGTCTTTAATGTCGTCCATAGCATTAGCACTTTCTTATTATGCAAAAACTATTAATATTATTAGTAATAAAATATTTAAATAACAATCAGCATTTATTTTCTTTCTGTAGATTTTTAGTACTCTGAATCACGATAGTTTGCTTGAATCGTAGAAATTATTAAATTTGCCAACATTCGCAAGTTTTCCAGAAATTGTTCCACGTGATTCGTTTTCGGTTTTAACAGTTTATTTCAAAGAAAAACAAACTGATTGCTTGTATTGTGTTATTTTCTAATATATTGAAAATGCAATATAACTCCTTTTGATTTACTCTACTAGGGAACTCTGTTCCCTAGTATTGTAAAATTCAGTATTTAGCCGATGGAGCTATGCAACCCCGAAGGAGGATTCGACTCCACTCTACTCGCTTTACTTATGAACCACTGCAAAGCTCTGCCCGCCTATTCGCTATTTATTGAATACCGATATTAACACGTTGAGCGCCATGTCAGCCATTCTAGATACTAGACATTTTGTCATATATCTTTAAGTACTGAAGGAATCATCTTGAAACTTTAGGAGTGTGCAGAACCTGTTATACTTCAAACATTTCAGTGAAAGTTTTACCCCTAAAGTAAAAACAGTAAAAATTAAAAATTAAAACATTGAGCGCCTTGTCAGCCATCGGTGCGCATATAAAATAGGATATAAGACTAAAAATATAACATTTAATGATTGAAAAATTATTAAAATTTGCTTAATTTTCATTTTTTATAGAAGGTATCATTATGGAATTTTAATGGATTTTAATGGATTTTAAGAATTTGCGTGGCGCTCAACGTGTTAATAGTCTATAACAGAAGATTAAAAAAAAAAAAAAAAAAAAAAAAAGTTACAGAAATTCCCATATTTAATGTTAAATTGAAATTCATAACAATTAGTACCCCATTTCTTAAAATGAAATATTATGCTAAAAATCAGTATAATTTCTTTTCCATAATAGAAAGAATTTGTAATATCTAGACCATTTGCTCTACAGACCACTTGGAAACTATTAATTTTTTGTCATTATTTGTCGATTTTTTTTTTTTTTTTTTTTTTTTTTTTTTTGGTTATACATAGTTACTTGTAAAAAAGAAAGAAAGAAAATTACTTTTTTTTTTTTTTGTCTATACTTTTTATTATGGAATTTTTCAGTTAATTATAGCATTGTATAATACTCTCTATATATTTTTAAGATAAAGCGAGGTAATAATTTTACACACTCGAAAATATCTGGGGGAAAAAAGTAATAGTCTATTAATGTTTTATTGTGGACAAATCTCCTACAGCTTCAGCTTTAAATTCTTTCCTACATACTTTTTAAGGCGCCTGCCTACCTTTAAAATGCAATTTTCAGTCAGAACTAAGATTTTTTATTTTTGGTTTAGTATTAAAGCCTGACATTTAAACTTGCTAAATCAGTTTGAATTTTGTTTCTATCTTGCTTAGAATTTTGAGTTACAGGCATCTAAATATTAGTCTCTCGCAACTTTTTGAAACCAGAAGTGACCGGAAATGTTTGTTTTCATAAAAGTTTTACTCAGTATAAGCATCAAAATTTGTTACTGAATATAAAATGAATTTAAAAATAATAAGAAGAAATAAAAAACTTTGAAATAAATCAGGAAAGTTATTAAAATTATTTTTTATTTAATAGGTAAAATCTGGTTTTTAATTACGTTTTTTGCTTTTTCTCAGAATGAGATTTTTAACATTTTGCTTTTTCACAAAACATCATAACTCCAAAAGTTATTATATAAATCTTATAAAACTTTGACAAAATACTCTAGAGGAGTTGTTTTATGGACTGAACTACTACAATGAATCTAGCTTTTTTTTTTTTTTTTTGTCGATAGAAGTTATGAAACATTTTATAACTTCACTAATGATTGATTCACTAATGATTTTTTCAGCATGTAAAATGTTATATTCTCTAAAATATTAAATAATATGGTTATAGTTTTGAAAATAGCTCACTCCCATAAAGACTCTTTATATCACCATTTTAGAGATTTTAATGATATATTCTATAACTACCACTTAATTTTCATGAATATTACAATGAGTGTATTATATACCTGGGGGGGCAAGGGGGACCAATGGCAATAAAATGTATTCTTCTTTAAACTACACTATCATCGATCTAAACAAAAACTTTGCATAATAACGTACAATTTGTGAAAAAAATCACAGTAAGGTTAGACATACTTATGGATAGGGGGGGGGGGGTTAAAGACGAAGGGGGGGGGGGAGGACAGAGGAAAATAAAATATTTTTTATATCTCCATTTTACCGATTTTAAAGACATATTCTATAGCTACCACTTGCTTTTTATGAAGATCTCAAAATGAGTGCATTATATATTTGTGGGGGGGGGGGGGGGGGGGGGGGCAAGGGGGACGCAGATAGAAGTAAAATATATTATTCCTTAAACAACCGCATTGTCGATTAAAAAAAAAAAACTTTGTATCTATGCAACTTTCTGCTTATGAAAAATTGCAATCGCAGTGAGTGTACACATATCTGGACGATTTGCTAAGGAGGGGGGGGGGACAGAGTGAAGAAAATGTTTGTTTTTATATCACCATGCTACCTATTTATATGAAACTTTGTACGACTATCACTTTCATTTTATTAAAATTATAGTGAAAGTTAACTAAAGTTGATAAGGGGGGGGGGGTAGGGGGACAGATGGAAAATAAAATAATCTTTTTAAACAACACTTATTATCGTTTGTTTTATTGTTTATTTATATTTTGTGTGTATCGATTACTATTAATGAATAATTATAGTGAGTTATGCAAAAATTCGATATATGATTTAAATCTGAAAAAAGTTAATCAAAAATGAATTTTCTTCTTTTAATCTGTCTCTTTTGTCCTCCCCCGCCCTATGTAGAAATAGAACACTTCCACACTCGTTGATGTTAAGCATCAATTTTACAAGGAGAAATTAGGTAAAATCGGTAAAATGGTGATATTAAAAAATATTTTATTTTCCTCTGTCTCCACCCTCTCTTTAACTCCACCCCCACCCCCAAGTATGTCTGATACTTATTGTGATTTTTTTCACAAATTGTATGTTATTATACAAAGTTTTTGTTTAAATCTATAATAGGGTGTTTTAAATGAAAATATATTTTATTTCCATCTACCCCCCCCCCCCTCCCCTGTGCCCCTCCAGGTATATAATTCACTCATTGTAATCTTCATAAAAATTAAGTGGTAATATATTATTAAAATTGCTAAAATGGTAATTTAAAAATTTAATATATTTTCCTCTGTCCCCCCCCCCCCTCCTCCAAGTATGTTTGACACTTACTGTAATTTTTTCACAAATTGTACATGATTATACAAAGTTTCATTAAAATCGGTAAGAGGTTTGTTCTATTTTTTACTATAAAATTTTCCTTCGATCCTTTTATTTTTTAAAGTTCTATAATGAATTAATAACAGTTTATCATATTTTCTTAAACAACATAATTTAGTTGCATTAACTGATGTATTATTTTTAAATTTATTTAAAAAATTGTAATATCTGTTCATATTTAAAGATAATAAATCAATAAACATTTTTTCCACATTTGAATTCAATGTTCTAATTATTTATTTAATTAATTAGTTTATTTACTTAATTAACTTATTTACCTAACATTAAACTATATTAATTAAAAAACGAAGTGAAATTACTAAATTAATACATTAAAAACCTTTACTAACTTTGTTTTTTCCTGTTAAACTTTTCCATCGGGATCCCGATTCTCATCAGACTTTTTATAAACTTATAAAAGTTAATTCTGGAGAAAACAATATTTACAATTTTAAATGCGTTAGAAATTCTGCTCTTTTTCTACAAATAATTGCCATTTTATCTTGATTTTCTTTATGCAGATTGCAGAAATATTTGATTAGGGGTGTTTAGACGCTATCACACTTTTAAAAATTTGGCCCCATAGGCCATAATGATAAAGAATTTTTCTTTGTGACCCTGTAAAAAAATTGTAAGTGCTAAATTCACCAAAATCTAAACAAATCGTGCAACTATGACCTATAACATGTGTACAAATTTTTTGCTCAGATTAATAAGACGTTTAGACGCTATCGCACTTTTAAAAATTTGGCCCAATAGGCCTTAATGATAAAGAATTTTTCCTGGTGTCCCTGTAAAAAAAACTATAAGTGCTAGATTCACCAAAATCAATAGGGTTCGTACTTTGGTGACTTGCAATATATGTACCAACTTTCAGCAACAAAGTGTTTAGATGCTAGCGTGTTCACTCACAGACACACATACATACACACGCACACATATATACGCACATACATACACACATACATACACACATATATACACACATACATACATCATCGTAAAAATAGTGAAAACGGACTCAGAGGACCTCGAAACGTATAGAAACATCAAAATCTGAATTTCGGATTTTTGACATGATTACAATACTTTCCTCACTATAGTGTTCGGAAAGTAAAAAGATGATGATATTTACTTATATTTATTAATTTTAATTTTATTTGTTTATTCATTCATTTCATTTTTTATTTATTTTGATGGATAGTGTAATTTCTTAGAACATTTTTTATACTTAAATTTTGAATTTTTATATTTTTTATTTCAATGCGTACTTTAAAAAAGTAATAAGATTCAACCACCGGGCGATTCTAATATTTATGAATTTATTTATGAATTATTTAATTAATTAGTTTATTTATTTAATTTTTATAAACTTGTAAAAGATAATTATGGAGAAAACAAAATTTACAATTTTAAATGCGTTAGAAATTCTGCTCTTTTTCTATCTTTCAATAAATCTTATATAAGGATTGTAAAAATATTATCTTCTTCACTTTCACCCTCTATAATTCTCCGAACAGTTTATCTTGAACCTTGAACGAAAGAGGGAACATGCTGGACAGGCGGGCAGGGGCTGTCCAAAGGTTTCAATGAGTTTCAATGAGGAGTGCAGACTGCCATAGCTAGACTTTATCGCTCTTTTCCCTGACAGCTTCAACAAAAGCAATCACAACCCTTGAGAGGGGTCGGGGTGGTCTGTGGGAAGATACCAGCTTATTTATTAGAACATTCGAACAACAGGTCAGTCGGAAAAATGGCGACCGCTTCCTAGTTTTCACGCAACATTAATTCGATCACGAGACGATAGTTTTTGCTGTATAGATCACGTTTTGGAATTCACGTTTACTTGTAAATGTAAGGCTGCTAGTTCTCATTTTTTCCCCCTTGTATAAAATGGCCATATCTCAATCACAACACGAGTTACTATTTTAGGTAATTATAATTTTTCCATCATATACTTTGCCTTTCGGGTATTAAAAAAAAAAATGTATCTGCCATTTTCCTGTACGAAATGTCACAATATTGTGCAGATGGAAGAATTAAAAAGAAAAAAAAAAAAAAAAAAAAAAGAAAGAAAGAAAATGTTATCATGAATAATGTCTAGAGGAAATATAACTAACTTTATTAAATCTGTCATATATCCGAATGGTTTTTAAATCTGTAGTGTTGCCATCTGTTTTAGGAAATTGAAAAGAGAATGGAAAATTAAATAGTACATGCAATACGCAATATATAAAGGTGTCAGGGTTAGTGCCACTTGATTACGTGCGCATTCCGTGGGGGGTCTTCAATATTACCAATTTATAGGGACTTTTTTATTTAATAACTACCACTAATTTTCAAGAATGATGTTTCATATATATAATAATCGATTAAAAGAATATACATTTAGACAAACATTATAATTAAAAGTTTCTGATGGATATTGAATATAATATCCCTACAAGTTAGCAACACTGGGGCGCTGTATAAGAAGTTATAGCCCGTATTCATGCGAATTTAAGAGAAACACATGGAAACTTCCAAATTGGCTAAGATGACGAGCGTGACTTCGTTTCGAACCAAATTCGACCGTAATTTAATGATTTTTAACGAAAGAATCCCCACTCCCTCCTGACTCTGAATGAAAATCTCACTTGGAAACTATCAATACCCTGAGTAAAGAAATTAGTTTTATTTTACATTATTAAAAATAAAATTTATAAATAAAATAAAATTTTTGTTAAGATTATCAATAATAATAATAATAATTATTATTATTATTATATAAATCAAATAATTGCTAAAATAGGAAAATAAAACCTATTTGGTGAAAATTGATGAAAAAGCTTAAATTTTTTTATTAGAATCTGAAAAACAGAATAATATATATATATATATATGAATGAAAATTAATTAATCACGAATCAAAGTTTCATGTCAAAATCAATGTTGGCCGCGGTAGCCCAGTCGGTAGAGCGCCGGCCTCGTAATTGGAAGATTGCGGGTTCGGTACTCGAGCCGGCCAAAGACCGTCGTGTACACTAATGGCGGCTGGTGCACGTAAAATCTGTCGTGGCCGCAAAGTCCTCTATGTTCCCATCAAAAATTATACCTCTGGGGGTTACCGAAGCGGGAGAGCCATCCCTTCCGTGGAGGATCAAAATTGTGATGGCATGTCTCCGGACCACCTCTAGAGGTGTGTCCCAGACCGTCGCCAATTGCCCATCTGCGCAGCATTAGTGCGACGTAAAACCCAATCACCAATCACCAAAATCAATGTTATTTCACATCTTCTAATTCTCTAGAATGATTATTGTCGAGATTTGATCGATTTCTCAAAGGCCTATTATCAATACTAACTCATACTAAGAAACGGTTAACTCATACTAACAAACGGTTTGGAATGGTACCGGTGTTTAGCATCACGAATACGTTATAGCCGAGATGTTGAGCGAGATCGTGATCATGAGAGACGATACCGAATATTGAAATCTTAGCAGTGAATAACGATTTCTGATGATACCATTGGGTAGTGACCGACTTCATGCATGCGTTATCCACTTCCCTTCGTATCAACGACTACCGGCTTTCACTCAATGGAAAGATGGGTTTACGAAAACCAATACTGTTGTCAACGTAATACATTCATAGATGAGTTCGTGATGATCGTGGCATCTGTGAAACATCCCTAACTGCTGTGTATTATTGGATGCGTGAAAAATAGCGTTATCGGTTTGAAAATGCATACTTTAACTGTTTAACTCGATGTTTCGCGATGCATCGATGTCTCGCCCAGTCCTAGTGGCAGAGCCAGATTATCACATAGGGCACTGGCCCAGGGCCTCCAAATTTAAGGGGCCTCACCTGCAAAAGCTGCAAAGTAAAAGTATTAATTTCTCCATGATATGTCTAGTAAAAAAAAAAAAAAAAAAAAAAAAACTGATTAAATATCTCTTTCTGTATCACATTAAAGAGCTCAAACATTTGTTAAAATCTTGTCTTTAATCTCATAAACTAAGATAACATTTAATTGGCTGATCCGTGTGTTTGATCGGTTTTTCGGTTGTCTTGAGCATAAAAATAATTTTCTTACAGGTTGAAAAAAAACTGAGAAAATTGAAGGTATAACCGAAGAAAAAATTTAAAAGAACTACTACACAACATAAATTGCTTCAAATGAATGAAAAATCTTAGATTTTATTTTCCAGAATGGGTCCATTTTGGTGAATTCTGTATAACTGGAGAGGGAGGGCCTCCAAATAGAATCAGTGCCCCGGGTTTTCAAAAAGTATAGTCGGGCCCTGCCTAGTGGGCGATGTCCCAGTGGTAGCATATTTGGGGATAGATGAAGTTTACCTACGTTTGAAATCCCATTTGCATTGTAACTAAACTAATTACCCGCAAATTGTTTATGCCCCTTGAAAGCTTACGAACGATCTATTAAAAACCATTCATTGGTTTTAACAGTGTAACTCGAGATTGCTGTAAATTGGTAGCATGTTTGTAAACGCAACTTACGAATGTTTTGCATCCTATTTGCGTTGCAACTGAGCCTTTCCCGCAGATTGCAGAGGTTTCTTGGAAGCTTACGGGATTTAAAACCATCAATGGTTTTAACTCATCTTCAACTTGTTCCGACTAAAGAAAAGGTCAGTATATATGTTCTCATTGAACTTTGAAGCCAATTTTACTCATGTTCCCATTAGAGTCACCCGAACCTAACCCGACAGGTGGCCAACCCGAAACCCGACGTCTTTTTACCCGAAAACGACAAAAAAATGAAAATGAATAATTCATAAAAAACATTTTTAAGTTAACATTTTCGGATGAAACATTTTTAAGTTATAAAAATAAAGTAAATTTTCATTGTCATACAGTTGGTATATCAATTTAAAAAGAATTAAAAATGTAATTTCTAACACAATAAGTCAAAGAATCACAAATCTGAAAAATGGATTAATAATAATTTTTAATTATTCATGTGTGTTGTGTACTTAAAGTGTACAAAAATGGCTTCAAGTTTAGTGTTTGTAGTTTTATTGATTAATGCTTATATTCTTTTTTTTTTTTTTTTTTTTTTTTTAAGTAAATAAATAAATAACATGGTGTTTCTTTGTTAATTGATTTTGTCCGATATGTTTGTTTACTTTACTATAGTAATTTAGGTACGCGTGTATTTAATCATGGGCATATAATAATATGTTTACATCAGTTATACAGTTTTGTATCAAACGAATTTCTGTTTGTTATGGTAAAAAAATTTTGAATGATGTTTTCAAGTCGACCCGAATCGTTGAAAACTACACCCGACCCACAAGAGAAAAAAAATTGGTTGATACGACCCGATGCAGGATTCCAGTTTCCATTAACCTACGAAACACAAAGGAAATGTGTATCTATTCGGTTGAAAATCTGTTTCATCCACAAAAAGTTGGTCTCTCCAGCAGGACATTTCCTATGGGATCTTGTCCCTCATAAAAAATTATCCGCCAAACTAACTTACAAAAATAAACAAGGAAAATTAAGAAATAAAAGATAAAATTTACAAAAATAAACAACAACAAAAAAAAAAAAAAAATAAGAAATAAAAGATAAAATTGTAAGCCGAATGGATCCATATTCGTGTCAATTGTTGGATGAAGAAAACTACATAAAAATAGATGCAGCAGAACTATTACATATATTTAAAACCCGAGCTGAATAATTTTGCAATTAGCATCCGTTCATAACACCTACTCGATTAACTAAAAGATATATTGACAGTTTAATCTGCAGTCCTTAAAATAATTATGTTCTTTAATTGACGTTTTCCCCCCTGCTCCCATTAATCATTGAAGTTCTTTGGTAGGAAAAGTTTATAAAAAGTTCATACAAATTATGCTCAAATATAACTTGTAAAAAGAATTAAATAATAGTAAAAAATAAAAGAGGGAATTGTAAACCGAATATATCTTTTTACGTGTCAGTTGTTCAACGAAAAGAAAACTAAATAAAAGAAGGTGCAGCAGAACTATTATCTATCGTTAAAATCTGAGTTGAAATGTACTCACTGAATAATTTTGCAATTAACACCAGTTCATAACACCTACTCTGATGAACTGAAAGATATATTGACAGTTTAAATTGTAAAATTCTAACAATGAACATATCTTTTTCTTGTTGGCGTATTTCCCCTGCTTCCATTTATCTTTGAAGTTTCTTTGGTGGGAAAGGCCAAGGTTAATGTATACACACTATGTTTTCCTTTCAGATTTTAGCCGTCATTTCTAACTTTCGTCTATCCCCTCCTATCAAAATCGTAGTAAAAAATTCCAACGTGACTTGATCCTGCAAGGCCGTTAGGTCATCTAGTTTTCAAGTAATAAAAACTTCCTGATGAAAATAACGGTTTGAAATTAAATATAAACACGCACAAAATATTAGGTACTGCATCGGGATGTAAAGAACCTTATATAAACCAGGAAATCGGTTTATTTCTATTGTGCTCAATTGTTTGCATAAGTTAATTTTGATATATGAAAATAATTATTTGAGAGGATTTATGAAAGCATAAGCACGATGATTTTAATCATATTTTGATTATACATATATAAATTTCAAAGTTAGTTTTCTACATTTATGAAATTTTTCAATATCTTTATCTTTGTATAATGCTTCACTCCAACATGTAATTATTTATTTATTCAATTCCTACTATTAGTTCACACTCTTACTATATATATCTTGTACAAATCTTGCAATCGGTTTTTAACTAACTTCCTGACTAGCTAGAAATTTGAAACTTTTAGGATTGCTCAGAACATGGTGACAACGCAATACTTCGAAGTCCGATTTTCGAATTTTTTATTAGTTTTCTTATAATTAGTTAAAATATGAAAATAATAACATCCTAATAACCTTAAAATAGCCATTAAAATATTAGCTATAATTTAATTGTTGCTAAAAAAATTTTTACAAGTTCCTTTTCTTTCGGCATTAAAATAAATAAATTTAATTAAACGTGAACATTAAAAAATTATAAAAAGTTAAATTATGCATCTCATAAAAATTGACGTCGTAATCACTTTAAAAATTTTATATGCATTGATAAGAGCTCTATGATTCATCAGAAAACTTAAAACATGGTATATAAAAAGTTTTTTTAATCTTATAATTATTATTTCATTTTGCACGCGCGCTTCTTATTTCCTAATCCAAAATTATTAAAAAAAAACCTTTTTCGATAGTGTTTGTAAGTAGGAATCGACTTAAATTTTTTTTCTTTTATATTACTTGTTTTCATCATGCTAATTCAAGTCTTCCTTTCTGGTGTTCGATCATTATAATGATGAATTGTTAATATTATAGATATAAATAGTTGCTATAGAATGAAATCTTGCATTTTAATGCTCACTGGTAAGATGGGTGACCCCGAAGATTAATATCTTCATTTTGAGCGATATGCAACAGTTTACAATTTTAATAAGTTTTTTTTTTTTCCTTTTTGTTAAAGTCTGATATGGATGGACACTCTTGATATCTCAATGTAGAATTTCTCTCTCTCTTTTTTTTTTTTTTTTTTTTATCTTTTTTGTTAAAATATGTTATGGATGGAGACATCCATATTTATTTTACGAGTTTCGGGACATAATATTCCAGTGAGTATTTTTTTTTTTTTTTTTTTAAATATCTTTATTAAAATTATTATTATTTTTTAATTCATAACAGTTGGTAAAATTATTACTGGTTATTTTTATTTAATTTCTTTATTTATTGGTTCTTGCGGATTATGGTGGCATTTCATCACCTGTTGTCTTGCATTATATAAATCTGTTACATTATTTATATTGCCTACCGGTATTTTTATTTATTTATTTATTTTTACAGAAATCTTTATATAAACTTTTGTATCAGTTTTCTATGATTAAAAGAGGTGAAAATTTTTATTAAAGAAAGAAGGGGGGGGGGGTAACCAAAATACAGAGCACTTGACAAATATGGTATGCGTGGTTTACGATTAAATTAATAATATGTGAATTTCTAAATTTATCCATCTATGAGTTCGATGATAACTTTTTGCCAGTTTCGAAGAAAGAAGTGTATACAATTCGGCAATATATTTATTTATTTATTTTATATATACACGGCCATAATTTTAAACTAGTGTTTCTTCTTCTTTTTTTATAGAAAATATAAGTTTTGACGGTGATTCAGCTGTAAATGTTTTTATTAAAATACAAAAACGTCATGTTTATCTGTCTCTCTGTTTTCTGGGATCTAACTTCTGCAAAAATTAACTATGAAATTTTGATAACCTTTTAAGCTACGCAGTATTATTGTACACAGTAAAAAATAATCATTATATCGTGTATTATAATTTTTTTTTTCAATATTAAGTCGGATCAATATTTTAATAAATTACACAGATCTGCGATGATTTTTATTTATTTTTTCCCAAGTAGATGTGTTTTTCTGGTGTAATCTTGGTTGCTGATTAAGGAAAAAATATTCAAATATTTACACCACGTACAGTTTTGACAAAAAATGGGATATTTGGAGCTTAAAGCTCCATTTTTTCAACACCCATCTTAGTTATTTACGAGAAAATCTAGGTGATGTGAGTGCAGAAGAAGGAGAGCTATTTCATCAAGACATCAAAGAAATGTAGAGGAGGTATCAGAAACAATGGAGTGTTAAAATGTTAGCAGATTATTGTTGGATGCTGTGTAGAGCCCCCCTCCTCCTCAAGGCCCTCAAGCTGTGAATAAGAGAAAAATATCTAAATGGAGCTTCAATGTAAATAAACGCATTTAAAACATAATGTGTAAATAATAAACATTTTAATGTGTTTCATGCACAAATAGTCTCAAATTTGCTATAGCCTCTGTGTGAATTCTTCCGAAATTCATCCTTACTTTATGAAAAACCCTACGCGATAGGATGAAAAGACAAGCATTTCTGAATTTAGCGTATCAAAACACATTAGAGACATCCAAAGCAGTGCAAAAAAAAAAAAAAAAAAAAAAAAAAATAATAATAATAATAAATAAACAAATAAAAATAATAAAGTTGAAAAGTACCCTTTCGTAGACCTGTGCTATCAACTGTTTCCACAAAAACAGCTCAAATAATACCAAATATGGATATGTCCTTAATGTAGATAGTGGAGGGAGGAGAAAAAGGAAAAGAAAAAAGAAAAATTCAAGTATCAAGAAAAAAAAAAAAAAAAAAAAAAAAAAAAAGAACGGGAATGGTTACTATCGAAACCACACATTTACACTTAACGTATAAGAATTCTTTTATACAACCTAGGGAAGTCATTATTAATTCTATGCATACGGATTATTTTTTGTAACAATTTCGGTTTTAAACATTTTAATAATGTACGTTAATTCTGTTATGTTGAATGCTGGGTAATGATAAAGTACACTGAAAGGAAATGCCACCCATAGACTTTAATGTATCGAAATTCTTTGGTGCGTCCCTATAAACGAGTAATTAATTCTTTAAAAAACAAAACTATACAACTAATTCCGAGCTCATAAATATTGCAAATTTCAAATCAATCGAAAGATTTTTGTGACCTCTATCGCTTATGCATATATACAGACACCAAACACTTTTCCAGTTTAAATAGGGTGACCTCATTGACACTTTGGTAATGAAAAGAATATCTATAATTAAAAATGTAATTTTGGGACATACATGAATAATAATAATAATACGTAAAAATCTTAATAATAATAATAATAATAATATTCTCTTTAAATATTTGTTATTACTTAAATGAAGCAAATTAACTAGCCGCATTTATTTTATTTTATTTTATTTTTTTTTTTACTTTTTACTTACGATTTTAAAAAGAGAGAGAGAGAGAGAGAGAGAGAGAGAGAGAGAGAGAGAGAGAAGGGAAAAGTCTTTATTTGTTTACTTCTGTCTGGGGCACATTAAACGGTAACTTTCGAGAAATGCAATAAGGCTTAAGACAAAGGCTTCCATTCAATCGTAATATGTGTCATTCGTCTTTAGTTTCTGATTCTCGATGTCGCCCTCATTCTTTGCTGCTAACTTTAGTGCCATTACGACACTCTTAACAAACTTCATCTCAACTCTGTCTAATTGGCTTTCATTCATGAAATGTTTGATAGTAAGTTCTCGAGTAATTATTACAGAAATAAAATGGCAGAATTTTATTATAATAAGAGAGCTAAATTTAGAAGCTTTTTAGGGGTGTTAGATGCAGTGCTCGTATAGTTAACAATAATAATATTAATTATTAGTAGTAGTAGTAGTAGTAATATTAATAGAATTTTATACAATGTATAAGGAATTATAAAGTTATTGCATCACACAGCATTTATTATGTCACCAGCGGGTATTATCCGTTTCGTTGGTCATTTTATTTAAATGAAAATCTCTTTATTATTTAATTTATTATCAAGTCTTTTTATGCTACGTTATAAATAAAAACTTTGAAAAAAATTTCACTGAAATCAGTCAAATATTAAAAATACCAAGTAAAAAAAAAAAAAAAAAAAAAAAATATTTATGGGTTAAAATAATCCATCGTTAATTGAACAGAATGCTCGATACTATTTATTTTTTAAATATTGTATTAAATGCAATTTTCTGATTATAAAAACCCCTGTTTGGATAAAATTATTACTTTTAATACTTTTCTTATACCCATATATCACCTACATTCATACACTTAATAAATATGATCGTGTATACTATATATGTATTCGCAAACACATAAATTGTACTTTTTTTTTTTTTTTTTAAATATTTATTTGATAGGTTTTTAATACTTTTTAAAACTTCTCTCTCTCTCTCTCTCTCTCTCTTATACAAAGAAAACTTAAAGTTTGATGTATTTTTTAATCGGAATAAAGTTTGTTAATTCTGCAAAAAGTTAATAAATAATTTAAATATTCTACTTTTTAATAATATTTATTATCTACCACAAATTATAATCAGCTCTTTTTTTTTAATATTAAATATTTAATTTTTCTCGCATGCCAAAAGGAAGATTCCGAAAGATAAACTATTCAAACAAAATATTTTCTTTCTCTTTCATTTCTCATTCCACTTAATTAATACTTTCCATTAAAGTTGAAAAGTATTCATGGCATCGTTATTCTGTCTGTTTATCGTATTTTAATTCTCATAAAAAAGCGATGGTTGATATAAAATTAACATATACTAGTAAGATTATCCAAAGCATGTTTTCCATTGAAATGGTATAGCCCTCATGTAAGGTTCGTTAAAAGGGAAGTGTACAAGAAATGAGATATTTGAAGATTATCGGGATTAATGGAGTACGTATAGTGGACATTATACTAAATAACATTAACATTACATCAAATAAAAAATAGCAAAAATCATGTACATTTTAAATAAACATGCCAACATATGCAGGTAAAAATTTTTGAGCATGAATAATTTACAAAATAAATAGATAAGTGAGTAAAAATAAAAATAAAGAAGAAGAAGACAACGTTACTGTTTAAAAGCGGTGATGCCTGGAAGTGCACTTTCAATTGTTTTATGAATTTTTAGACCCGAACTAGCTTTAAATACATTATATGTACTAATCAGTTTTTAGATCACATAGACGGCTGCAGAAAAACATTCTAAATTATCACCTGCAACTGAATACAAACACTAGATGCTCATTCTCAATTATTATATATTTTCAAATACGATTTTGGGTGTATAAGCTCGTAAAATGTTTGTATAAAAGAATTAAAATATACCACATTTATGATAGTATGATGCTTCCCAAAATATTATGATACGTTTTCGTTATTTTAATTTAAAAAAAGTTAATTTGCTATTACCAATCCCCTACACTCTTATCAATCAAAAATTTCTCCATATAAGAATATTTCTCTCTTTTATGATGCAAAACTAATTTTACGATATTTTGAGAGCAATAAATATAATTTATTAACTTATACAAATCTTAAACTTGGTGTTGAGACTACTGAATATTAATGGCATAAAGCATTGTGTTCTAGATCTAGATGAACGAAAGCTGATTTTATCTAAATCCTCATTCTTTGTACTTGTATCTCGCAATGATAAAAAACGTGTTTTATAATATACGGAGACTATAGGTTTTATAAATTTGAATTTCTGTCATTTTGGCTTTTTTTTTAATTTTTGAAAATTATTTTGTCTTGTTAGTATTTAAAAAATAAATAAATAAAATAAAGTTTCACTTAATCTCTTTTGAGAATTTACGCCAACATCAACATAAATTCTGCATGGGCCAATAAAATTCTATCTTGTAGTAAAACACACTGAATGTTAAACCTGAGTGAAATTTTAATTTGTAAAGCTACAAATCAGTCAAATTCACAGTTCCTTCTTCACCGTGTAATCTTTGGGATTTTTGTTGCTTCGCATTTTAAATGTATCTCATTCAAAAATGAAGTTTTCTGAATTCTGTTAAATATTTATTTATTTATATTTATTTATTTCCATTCTTTGAATATGCAGCCTTTTATCTTATGAGAAATTAAAAATAAATAAATATTTTATTTTATTAAATAAATTTAGAACTCTAATTTTCAATTTCGGAAAGAATTTCAAAATGTAGCTAACTAAGTTAAAATGTTACATTTTCAAAGAGTGGAATTCAAGCACCAGAATTCGAAAAACTTCATGAGCGAGAAAGAGTGTATCTGATTGATGAACAATCACATCAGTCAGATTCACCCTTTCTTCTTACCCGTGTTAGGCTATGGAATTTTCGTTGCTTCTTTTAATAAGAATATCCCATTCAAAAATGATGTTTTTCGATTTCAGTTTTTTGAATATTACTCTTTGAATATATTGCATTTTAGCTTAGAGAGATTTTTTTTTTTTTTTTTTTTTTTTTTTTGGTAGGTTGAGAATTAGAGTCCTAAATTAATGAAAAAAAAAAAAAAAATGTATTTAAATTTATTTTTCCAAAATTTTTTTAACTAATCTAAAAGGCAAAGCGTTCAAAGAGTGTAATCAAAAAATAAATAAATAAAAACAAAATTCGAAAAATTTTATTTTTGAATGAGATATTCGTATATTACGAAGCAACAAAAATCCCTTATATGATTACATGAGGAGGGAAAAAGTGTGAATCTGACTGATGCGCATTCTTAACACTTTATGTATTTCACAGTGTTTCATAACTGCAGCATATGGAAAAAGTCACTGTCATTTCCCTAGTAAGCTGTAAAGGGAAATTATTTTTACTTTTTTTTCTTTGTTATCTTGCAACATTGCAGTTAACGCAAATTGTTTGTAAAATTTCCAACAGAAAAGGATATTATTTTATACTTTCATACTAAAGTTTAATTCTTTAGAGAGAAAAAGAAACAAGTGTAAATCCAAAATGCGAAAAAAAAAAAAAAAAGAAAAAGAAAAAGAAAGAAAGAAAATGAAAATGAAAATTTGTGACAAATGTGGTGTAAGAGCCTCTGTTATAACAAAATTGACAACTGTTTTAGAATTTCCCATATAAACTGACATCTTGAATATTTCTTTTTTCTTTTCTTTTTAAGTGTCATTTTGTTTGCTTTTTTTGGTAAATAAATATTTATTTTAATTGCACCTCCTCCATCTAAATGTTACCGGAGCGCGGGAGTTATTCTTTCCATGGAAGTTTAAAATAGTGGAGCCATATCTTTGGACCACCCCTAGGGGTGAATCCCAGACAGTCAAAAATCGTCTACCGCATACTTCTAATGAGATATTAAACCCACTCAACCTACTTTTATTGCTCCATATTTTAAAAATAAATTTTTACATGTTTCAAATAATGGTTGGTTGGTTGAGTTTTACATCGCACTAGTGTTGCGCAATGGGCAATCGGCGACGGTCTGGGACACACCCCTAGAGGTGGTCCGGAGACATGCCATCACAATTTTGATCCTCCACGGAAGGGATGGCTCTCCCGCTTCGGTGACCACCAGAGGTATAATTTTGATGGGAATATGGAGGACATTGCGGCCACGACAGATTTTACGTGCAGCAGTCACAATTAGTGTACACGACGGTCTTTGGCCGGCTCGAGAACCGAACCCGCAATCTTCCAATTACGAGCCCGGTTCTCTACCGACTGGGCTACCGCGGCCCTTTCAAATAATGTATTCTAAACCTAGAGCGTATGTATCACTAGAGAGAGCATTCATCTTCGAAAGAAGTGACCAACATAAAAATCAAGTGACGAGTGCTTTTTAAGTTTTCACCCTTGAAGCTCACTTGTCACTCTCCCCAAACAAAGGGTGTTGTCCCATCCCAACCCACTTTCGGACAAGGGATCTCAAGACTGTTTTACTCGTCATGTGACCGATGGAAATCGCCCTCAATCTTGGTTAGTCTTTGGATAGGAATTTTAGTACTGAATGCGCTCTCTAGTGAAATACATGCTCTAGCTCTAGGATTCTAACATATAGGTAAGCATTCTTGAATCGGATTTTGTGAGATACAAAGGGTAAAGATGAATACCTTCTCGGAAAGTGAAGACATTTGAAGTTATGTAAAACTACGTTTGATTTTGTATTTTTTTTTTTTTTTTTAATTAAAAAAATTAACAAAAATAATTTTTGATCATGCTAATGTATTTATAAGATGCGCTTTATTTAAAATTTGACTAAAGATATATCTGTACCTCGGAGGCAAAGGATACCATGTACATTTTGTGCAAATAGTTATTATCATATCTTTAATGTGCTACAATGAAATAAATTTGTCATGAATAAAGAAAATGAACATGGTTTTATTCTCCACTGTCCTATCTCCTTTATAGGAACTGGACATTAGTGCTTAATGCCCCCCCCCCTCTCTCTCTCTATATATATATATATATATATATTAAAAAAAAAAAAAAAAAAAAATGCACACAGAGGACATGTTGCTAACTGTTTTCACAAAATGGACATGTTATCCTTTACCTCTGGGGTAAGGATATTAAATATTTCAAATGAAAGACTATCAGGAAGTTAAATATTTGCAATACTGACGTCATTTGTGATGAGAAAATATAGAAGGAAATAATGATTTAATATTACTATTCTGGTCATCAGGTCATTTGCGTAGAAAGATTATAGACTGATTCTACGTATAAACATTTTTGAAAATATTCTGCGAGTTTAAATGGAGGCAACAATATGCAATAGCAATGGATAAAATGCGCGCAACTGAAAATACGCCCTTTATATGTGACAGTAACACATTTCTTCCCCCTCTTGTTAATTTTAAATTTAAAGTAGCCTCTGAATCCCACAGACACAGAATGAGAAAAAATAAAAAAAGAATCATGTAAATTCGTCTTTTCCAATTGACTGTGAGGTATAATCGGTATGCTATTAACGCAAACAGCGAAGGTAACCTCCACCACGTGAAAAGATCTGGTTTTTACGGTTGTTTCATTTACCGCTACGCGAACCGGTTTCGTTATTCCAACATCTTAATATTTTTTGTTATTTGCTTTCATCCTTTATCTGAAGAAACCTCCCTTCTCAGCAGCAGACGATTTTCCGAATTCCTAAATTGGCCTTCTATTCGAGAAATATCTGTTTTTACCTTCATAATTTTATTTATTTACTTGTTTGTGTTTTGATTTATCTTTAGATTTTCGTCTGATCAGGTTCCATAAACATATTTTGTAAATACTTTTTTCTACAATTTGTTGCTTTTGTTTCTTCATATATAATCATTTGTTTCGATTGCATGTTCAGTTACAGATACAATTTCAGATAACATAATGAAGAAACTTTTTTTTTTTTTTTGTGATTTCCATTACTTATGCAAGAACGTGCAAAAGTCATTGATATTTTGAATTTTATGGGGAAAACGCTGAAATTATTTTATTTTATTTTTACGCTAGGGAGCACAGCCCCATATGAACTATGCTCGTTAACCGCCGCTCAAATACAGAAACTGGAATATATCCATTATTATTAATTATTATTATTATTATTATTATCATTATTAATATTTGCTCTGCCAGTGGTCATGAGATTCTGCTCTCGAAGCTTGTAGACGAAAGGCGTCGGATTCAAAACCAGATCGCTCTCGTAGGCCTAGCCGTCAGAAAATTTTCCGTGGTATTGGCCGAAACTCGCATAAATAGGGCTAGGAATCCTAAGAAAGAAACTCTTCTTCAGAGGGCACTTCATTCAGGGCTAGGTACTTCGTGAAGACGGACAATATTCCTGTGACGTCACCGTAGGTAAAATCGCCGAACACGTGGCCGATATTTTGTAAACAAATTAGATTCAATATGCCATTTTATTGTTACGCATAACATTTTCTTAAATATTTCTGCAGTGAAACTTAATAATAATGTTCAAACAAGAACAAAAGAGAAATGTAAAAAACTGAATCGAATGATAAAGTTAAGACTATTCCATATCGTAAAATTGCAGAACATTTTATGTATACACACACACACACATATATATATATAATGAATAAAAGATTAATAAGAACATTTTATACACACGCACATATATATAGACATCAAAGCTTAAATAATTAGAATTTCAATCACTTTAATAAAGGAATTTATTAAATGGAACATCCATTTAAATTTGTTAACATCGCCACTGTTCACATGGCAACTTTTAATATTACATATGTTGATTAATATTAAAGTATATTACTAAAACTGGATTAAAAACAAAACAAAGGTATCACTCTATCACTCTTACTTCAATTTTATATAATCTGTAACTCTTATAAATAATACTGCAAGATAAAAATTTGCGAGCCACAATGCTTTGTTATGGTAGAGTTGAGTATTGTTTCCCTACCCAGCAGATATTCTTGTAGCCTCGAACCCAAAGTGGGAATATGGTCCATTGGACTAGACCAACAACAACAAGTTCTCGAAAACAGGAAAGATAAAAACCAACTGCGGTATTTTTAAACGTAAGCAAATATATAAAGAGAAGAAATTTAGCAAAAAATTAGAAAGCAAAGATATAGTGAGGTAATCAATTGCGCTTTTGGACAGATTTTACGACTACTAGAAATATTTCCCCTTTTCTCTTCCTTTTCGATTAACCATAAAGTAGGATGCATACCATCAACACAGACAAATGTCGTAAATTATTCGTTATCAGAGAGTGACTCTTGAACTTCTGGGCATGTGTGGGGATGTTTTAGGGATGCTTGAAGAATTTTACAAAAAAAAAAGAAATCAAAGTTTTTAATTTCAATTGTCATGGCAGGAGAAGGTGGCGATAAAAGTTGCCAGGGTCAGGAAAACGATCTTGGCGTGTGTTGTGACGCTAGTAGCAACTAAAAAACCACATAAAAGAAATTGTCAATAAAACCGCGTTTGACGCTTCAAGTCTAAACCCAGCTTTTATACTAGTTCTTTTCCTTTCTGAATGAATTCCCTTCCACGACGAATGCAGAAATGAAAAAAAAATATCTTTGTTTAAAAGTGAATTAAAAAAAAAAAAAAAAAAAAAAGAAAGAAAGAAAGAAAAGAAAAAAGAAACGTATATCGAAAACGACACGATATATTAAAGAAAGGTAGCGTAGCAGTTGTAAATTTTTATTAATAAAATATAGAAATTCTATTATTTCTTAAATGTGCATCGACAAGAAAACTACAACTACCATGCTTAGTATATTTTAAAAAAGAAAAAAAAATGTTTCAGAGGTGAAAAGTTTTCCTTTCTCTCTGGGAGAAAAAATTTAAAAGAATGGCCATTTCATAATGTTCCATGCACATTCTAAATTATTTTAAATATGAGTTTTGTATATGTAATTAAACGCGTCAGTGTATTTAATTTTGTACATTTTAATTCAGAATTACGTAAGAAATAAATGTGCAAAATATGTAAAGTTTCTCGATATATATATATATATATATATATTTAAACTGAAATTAAGAGTTCATAATAAAAGTTATAATTTCTTAATTTCAAAATGAAGGCACAATTATGTAACTAATACATTATCTATCAATAAGTATTTGTACACTTTCGAATTAAGAAGTTTTGTCAAATATCTAGAAAAATTGTTTAGAAATTATCTTGAAATTTTGTGATAAATAATTCTGATACTTTTTATGATGCAATACTGGAATTTTACTCATTGGATATATATATATATATATATATTTGTAAACAAGCCTTATAAAACTTTGTAATTTTTGAAAATGTATCCCCCTGAAATTTTTAATTGGTTTTATAAAGCTCTATACTGTACCCTTTTCTATGCAACTTTGTAACTTACGCTATGTGTCTGAAATCAATATTTAAAGAATTAAGACCGTAGACGAAGTTTTACAAACACTTCTGTATATCAGACCTAAAAAAATCCACTCACCACATGGCGAGTAAATGAAATAAAGTAGCGATTTAAGAAATTTAAACAACCTGCCACTTTTTTTTTTTTTTTTTTTTTTTTCTCGTGACTTTTATAATCGGGTATTCAAAATTATTTGCATATTTCGACAATTAAATGTAAATTAATCAGATGATGATACATTTCGGCAATCAGACGAAAAATCTATGGCATATTTCAGGGATTAAACACTACAAGAGAGAAATTTTGTTGATTTGCGATGAAATAATCATGTGTTTCGAGAATCAGCCTTGTAAAAGGATAAATTTTGGTGATTGGTGATGAAACGATCGCCTATTTTAGCCGTTAGTTGAGATTAAACACATAAAGTCGGCGGTGAAATAGTTCTGCATTTTTGCACTTGGTCACATAAATATCGGTTTTATTGCTTAGGCGACTATAAAAAACGAGCAATTTTCACTGACTATGGAAAACTGACCTACCTAGGTAAAATCTGGGTCTAAAATGGCACCTAAGTACAACATATTGGCAACTAAGAAAACAATGTTAGTTGCCATTTGGTACCCAATTTGCTGATTCTAATTTCGACCCCTGGCTACCTTGTACACTGTTAAAGTTTCTGTAAAAAAAAAAAAAAAAAAAATAGAAACTATCTGAAGCAGTTTTACAGAAAATTTCAGTTTTCTAAAACTACAAAAATGTATTGTAAAATTACACTTCAATCTGTCAGAAAGACACTTTTTTTTTTTCCAGATTTTATCTATTGAGTATACATTATTTCGGTTTTGCATAGGGAAAACTTGGTATCAAAGCAAAATTGTGAAGTCTTGAGTATGATCAGTATTTGTGGTTCAGTGGTTGACTGGTAACATCGAACCCTACTATGCAGTGGATTCTGGTTCGAACCTGGCTATTTAAACTGAAGAATTATGTTTAATGTGAATTTTTTTTTTCAAAGTGTGCCCTACAGAATATATATATATATATATATATATATATATATATATATATATATATTTGTGTACGAATATTTTCTATATTGATTTGTTATGGAAAATTTTTGTCAACATATTTTTTCTGTAGCACACGGGTATTTTCTGGCAACTTTGTTACCATGAATGTTATTTTTTTTTTTTTTTTTTTTTTTACAGTGTATATAAGTAAAATTAGAATTAGAAATTCACTGAGTCCGTAATAAAATGTGCAACAGTCAAGATATTGCCTTGCAACCACTGTGACATAATATTCAGGTCAAAACGTCTCTCATATCCTGTGCCATGACTTCCTCTAGTACTAAATTAAAATTTAGATAGAGGGAGCCAAGAAAGTGTCGTTTGATAACCTAGTGGCATATTTCTACACGAGCGGATAAGATAAAATAAGAATACGCGCCGTATTTTTAGAAAGAGAGAACTTACGGCTCGAATGAGAATTTCGGTAGACGGAGACCCCCTAAATTAAGAAACAGTGTCATCTACAGCGTTATTAGGTAACACACGGCATAATACTCGGGTAGGCAACCTTCCATTGTAAAGTGTGTTCATCGCCGTCAAGCGTACAGATCCTTTAAAATGGTTACAGAATAATTGGTGCAAAGATTATTCATAGATGGTAGTTTCAAAAGTCATATTTGATTTGTAAAATTTCAAGCAAATTTTTTACGAATTGAATACATATCACCACATAGATTTTCCCCCTCCCCCCCCCCCCCCACTTAACTTCACTAATATTAAAATAAATGGTAAACACCACATAGATATCAGTCCCATTGATAATTCAATTGTTTATTTATTAACAAATCAATTTATTGCCTCCAGCCTTAAAAATCGTTGCAAATGATTCCAGAATAATGGGTGCAAAAACCATTCGGATTCCCGTGTTAAAAATCTTATTTGATTTGTGAAATTGTAAATTGTAAATTGATATTTGATATTTATAATTGTTAATTGATATTTGTAAAGACCTACCTAACAAAAACAAGTAGTTTGAATTAATATAATCTCATTTTTAACCGACTTCAAAAAGGAGGTGGTTCTCAATTCAAACCGTATTATTTTTTATTTATTTATTTTTTAATGTTTGTTAGCTCATAACATCTGAACGGATGCTTTGATTTTGATACTTTTTGTTTTGTTGTAAAGGTCTTGGTCTGAAATAGGTCCCATTGTAATATTTTTATGATCTAAAGAAAATACAGGGTGCTCACAAAAGTCAGTCCCAACTCTTTTAACTGCTGAACGGCTACAGCTATAGTCATAAAAGTGGTTATGTAGGTATATAAAGTGGCCATACGCTACGAGATTCAATCGCTTACAGCGCCACCTGGTGGAAAATAATGGAATTAGCTCTCCTATCTAGAAAACGGTTTAAGATAGGGGGAAAAAGTGAATTAAAAAGTTGAAGAGCATCATCGATTTAGTATGAAAAGACAGTTTGTAGACATTGATACTAAAAATAGAACGCTTAAAACGTGCATATGCTTGAACGAAATTTCCTACACTATACACACTTGAACTATGTAACGCATTGTAACGCAGTGGGTGACATGTATGCTATATAAAGTCCGGTCACTGTAAGCGATCACATCGATTAGCGCATTGTCGTTTTTAATCGACATCAAAAGGAGGAGGTTTTTAATTCAAACCGTATGTTTCTGTTGTTTTTTTGTTGCTGTTTGTTAGCTTATAACTTCGTTACAGATACTCCGATTTTAACATTTTTTCTTTCATTAAGATTCATAAATAAATTACAGGCATCTGTAATTTTATAAATAAATTACAGGTGCCCACGAAATTTCATTTTCACACTTTTAACTGTCTCTGGAGTGAATAATTTTCGAGATTTAGATGTAACGTGTTTTGTGCACATTGGGTGACTTCATATATTTTTCAGTGACATAAACTTGAAATCGCCGCTTTTTGAGTTGCGTCACTTTTGTTGAGTGTTGCGATAAGTGAAACTGCCATCGAACGTCTTCTCATGTTTCGCTGTATGAATACATTTTCACTGAAAATAAAAAAACAAAATCTTATTGTAAAAAAATATAACCGACTCCAAAAAGCAACTATTATTTAAATAACTAAAACTAAAATTAAAATTGGCATAAAATGAAATCGCCAATTACCTCTAAGAATATAAAGTAAATTCTTTCGCAAAACAACATAAACATTACAATTTTCATAACTTTTAAAGTCGGCGCAAAATTAAATAAAATTTGATACTTTTATTCAATTCAAAAATCAATATCTATTTAAAATATAAATATACATCTCCCTTTGGCATCTGCAAAACACAACCGAAAACTACTTTGATTTAAATAAATAATTAAAATTCCGTAAGCTGCAAAAGTTTGAAAGGAAAACTCACATAACTTCGTAAAAACATGAATACCGAATTTCGAAAAATGTTCTCTGTTCTATGTAGATGATAATAACGGAATAATTGTATACAGTAATAAAATAATAAATGAAATTATAAAGATGGATCATTTGAGACAACAGCGTTTGTAGCTATCGGTCTAAAAAGTAATCTGTAAAAAATAAATCAAATTTTATATAATTCTGCGCCGACTTCAAAAGTTATGATTAATTGTAGTGTTTATGTTGTTTGGCGAAAGAATTTATTTTATATTTTTAGGTGCAATTTGCAATTTCATATTACGCCAATTTTCATTTTATTTTTAGTTGTTTGAATAATAGTTGCTTTTTGAAGTCCATTCTATTTTTTTACAAAAATATTCTACTTTCTTTTAAATTCCCTCTTCTTTTTATTTTATTTGTTTGAAATTCTGGATGAAATTTTATTTTATTTTAAAATTATTTAAATAAATATTACAATTATGACGACATTTTTTCTATTGAATTCCCCCTTTTCGAAATTACTTTTTCGCTTCAAAGCATGGATAATATTTTATTTTCTTTAACTCAATACATTGTTGTAGTTATGACGTCAAGCTGAGGGGCTCATACCGGAATTGTGCGAATCAAATCGATTATTAATAAAATCGATTGAAATTAAATCGATTCTTATTATGATACGAATTTCATCTCAATATTTTAGTAATGTCAGAATCATGTTAATTTCAGTGAATCACATTTACATTTAGATGCCTTTATGTCTAAAAGAAACTGAGATACAACTACAATGATGAGAATGTAAGGATTAGGATTGCCCCCTGCAGAAAAAAAAATAATTTAGGATAATTATTTTAATAACAAATAGCTTACATTTTAAATTTGATGCAATTTTGCCTCATACATGCTGCGATACAGAAATCAGTTAGTTCCCACAGATAATGAGTTACAGATGTGGCTTTCAAACTGAAATACCTACTTCTTTTCGCCCGATGAATGGCCGTGCTTAACTATTTCGACCTGAAACAATTATTGCTTTTTTTTTTTCATTTAAACTGTTTACTTACAAATATTTTTATTATTCATATCAAATATATCGCATGAAAAAGTGGCAAATCAGAACCACATGTTGGATAGTATACAATAAACTAAATCAGTGTAATTTTTGATAATAAGTACTCTGCACAACTCATTTCATGAAATTTTATCTCATAGATATCGTGATAGAACTCGTGAGAAAAACGCCTTAGTAACACTAACTTATAGGCGATAAGTGCTAATTCATAATGAGATTCAAATAATACGATAACGTTTTTCAACTTTTCGGTATTTGCGACCATTTTCAATCATCGTACCTTCCTCTCCTCATACATATGCCTACCTTTCAACATATTTATAGTCGTACAATCATATTTATAATTCGCAATTATTTCCAGGCTATTTTTTTATTATACCAGATATATTTTATTTTGCTTTCTTTTTATTAAATTTATCATTAATACCCACACACACACACACACACACACACATATATATAAAATCCTTTTATAGCAAAAGAAAAGAACGAGAACGAAGAATAGTCAGTCAAATCATTCACCAAAGAAACATACACAAGCCAAACAAAATAATTAGATATCTTAAATTGATTTAATTTTTAAGATTATTAATAGTACTTACTTTAATTTTTAAGGCTACAATACCTGATGAAAATTAAATAGGACCTGGTAATAATATTCTGAAGAAAAGAAAGTTGACACTAGGATTAGGATATTATTTTAAGGGGAAAAAGAAAAATAATGTTATAAAATGAACCTATAAATTTTGAGATGAGGAAAAGAAGATCGAACCAAATATACATATATACAGTTGAGCCTCGTTAACATAAACCTCAAGGGGAATAGAAAATATGTCCGCGTTATCAGTAGTTCATGCTATGAATAACTCAAAAACTAATTTTCATTTTGACGGGGATTGTGGACACAGTTCATGTTAAAAGTAATTCACGTTGAGCGTGTTCACGTCAACCAGGTTCGACTGTATCTATTTTTCAATTTCTTTTTATTAATACATATTTGCTTTCTTTGCGCTCCCTTACAGGTTGAGAATAGCTGAACTATGAATTTTTCTAGAGCACCGTATATTAATTTTGAGTTATAGCTCCTCCCCTCCCCTCCCCCCTCCCCATACACACACGAATTTTCATAATATCCAGATAATCACAAATTAGTGCAAACTTAACA
Source organism: Salticus scenicus (assembly GCA_963930645.1). Classification (NCBI taxonomy): domain Eukaryota; kingdom Metazoa; phylum Arthropoda; class Arachnida; order Araneae; family Salticidae; genus Salticus; species Salticus scenicus. The sequence continues at coordinate 284,229,034 of OZ005648.1, forward strand.
AATTCTATTCAGACATTCCTGAATTCATAACAAGTAAATTCATCAAAAGTCAGAAGTCAAAAAATTTTCATGAATCCAATTTCTTTTTCATATATAAATATAAAAGTAATAACCACACAGCAACCACCAAAATTATTTTGGATAGCAATTAAAAACGTAACCATGAAGACTTTCATAACACAATAACAATAATAAAAATGGTACTAAAATTGTAAATAACTTCAGTTTTAAATGAAAGAAATATTTGTACATTTCTGTAATTAACTCAAATTGTCTATCATCAAATAAGGAAAGAAAAATCGAAATAACATTTCGATCAATATTGTACTCAGAGAAAATAATTAGTTGTTTTAGAATTCCATAAAAATAGTTTTGATTGCAGAAAACATTTGAATGTGATTGCTAAATTGACAAATTAAATGAAAAATATTTAGTTACAAATTAAAAGATGGCAAATATTTGTGCTCTTTAGCTTAAGATAATTCTATTTTTGGAAACATGTCTCAGGAATAATGAAGTTTTAATAAACATCTTCGTGTTTATTTATTTAATTGGATTCTTGAGATTCGAATATATTCGATTTTCGAATTTGTATACAGATTAGAAAAATTGTCATATATATATAAAAAAAAAAAGAAGAAGAAGAGTGTTTGAGTTCAAACACGTTCGTTTTTCAAAATTTTCAATTTTACGCTTTTTTTTTTTTTTTCTTTTTAAAGTCATAATTTAAAAAGAAAAAAAGAAAAAAAATCAACTATTTTCGATCTTCGAAATTCAAATTTATGTATAGTTTTAAAATAATTATCATAATAATAATAATAATAATAAATGTCCGAATATGTTCCATTTCTAAAGAATTCAAATTTATGTACAATTAAAAAAATTATCATCTATATAAATAAAAAGAAGTGTCTACGTGTATCTGTCTGCGCTCTGCAGCCCAGACTACTAGTCACAGAATTACAAAACTTGACAAAGGGGTACTTTGAATTCTGCAGATATGCACCTCATCAAGATCTTTTCGATTTTGAATTTTTTAAATAAATTTTCTTTTCTTCGATTTTATTCATAGATATAGTAATTCATATAGATCTGTCATCCCCATGTTATCGAACAAAGGTTTTTCATGCCAAAAAAAAGTTTTGGCATCAGCCATTAAAGAGTATGAAACTCGGCAATAGTATTAGAGTAGAACAATTGTGAAAGTTGATGAATATTCTTAATGAGGAAATTTGCGCGGCATTTAATTGTTCGAAAACATTTACTAAAGCAAGCAGGATAACTTTCCATACATAAGTTATATTCCACATATCTCGTGTAACTGGTATATTTCATCAATTTATTTAAGGTATAATTCTTATAATCAATTGCTCTGTTATTATTATGATGTTATCACTGCTATTATATTTCAGGGAATTTTTTAAAGCTAATTTTAATTATTTAATAAAAATTACTTACTTACTTACTTAATTAATTAATTTTAAGTAATCCATAGATACATAATTCTTTATTTATTCGCTATTTATTCGGGGGAAAAAAAAGACAAATAATGGAAAAAAAAAATGAATTTGAAACTGTATCTGGAGTTTTTCATTCACCTTTAGTACATAAATTATTCATGCATTTTACAAGCTAAATTATCTGTGTGTATTTCCGTGTGCATTCAATGGGGAAAGACAGCCATTAGAGTGAAACGGCCGTCTTTTCCCGTATGAAAAGAAATCATATTTTCTCTCGCGATGATCATCTATGTCTAATTTTATTATATTATATCTGTGATTTTATTCATTAATATTTCTATTTCATTTTCTAAAATTTGTTCTTTCATTTCAATCGTCTGCCTATCTTCGCAACGGATCTTAAACTAGTTTCTTTTATTATTATTTATTTATTTATTTCCTTTGAAAGCGGAATCTTATCATTATTTTATTTATTCATTTAAAAGCGGAATCTTTTTATTTTATTTTATTTCATTTATTTATTACATACCACGAGATTTATTAATTACATGGTATTAGTTGTAATTAATAATTTTTTATTCGTTTACTTATATTAATACTTTTGAGGAAGAAAATAAAATCATTTATTCAAATTGTTTGAATCACGTCAAAATATCAGTTTGTTGTCATTAAAATATATAAGTAAACTTAACTGATTAATATATATATATCGATCTGAAAATTAGAACTATATGTATTTAAATTTTATCTTCAATAATTAAGTTTTTGGATGTACGATACAGCACTTATAAAGCTTTTTTTTTTTTTTTTTTTTTAATTAATTAACATTTATTTACTATATCCTAATTCATTTATATACATATATATATACATATACATATATATTTAAAACATCGAAGTAAAATAATCATAACTTATACAAATTTGTAAAATTGCATATAATTTTAAAAAATATGAATTGTCTTTAAAAAAAAATATGTTTAGCAAATTTTATTAACCTGTTGATCGTTTATCAACTAAAGTAACACACTTTGTAACAAAAGCAAAAACATTACAAAAGCAAAAACATTTTAAAACGATCTATCATATTAAATCCGAACTTACAAAAAATAAAAAAAAACACACAAATAATATGATACTATAAGCATCAGGTAGGGCTAGAGTAAATATGTAAACGATAAGATCGAGTGATAATAAAGACAAAAATGGTTTAGAAGGAGAAGTTGAAGTACGTTTTTCAAAGATAAACTGACTATAATATTTTCCCCATTATTTAAAACACGAGAAATAAAATACAGTTCTTGAACTATAAAAAAAGGAGAAAAAGGGGATAACAATAAAATTGTCTTCTATTTGAGATAAGAAATTTGGGTTAAAACCGCTGCAAATTTAATGTAAAAACATGTAAACGAGATTTCCTAGAAAAAGGAAATGTGTTTATGATATTTGCTTTGTAAAAATAATAGGTGATAACAGTGTTATCTTTCGCGTTTTTCATAAATTGGCTAAATCAGATTACAGGGAGTGCTCTCTTTAAATATATTCATGAAATAATATTCAAATGCGGCGCTTTCTTATATTTAATCCTGTATAACTAAATGCATTGTATTTTTTTATTTTTTTTTTTTAAATAGCAATATCAGATATCATGAAAGAATTCACAGCAATTATTTGCTTTGCGTACAAAAAAAAAAAAAAAAAAAAAAAAAAGACGATGTTTACAAAATTTTTTTCTCTTGCAAAACGTTTTAAATTAATAGTTTTAAATACACTTAATTATTGAAGAATAATAACATTGTGAATACACACCACAAACTCCCAAAACGAATAAAATTGGGTCGAAATAACAAAGTATTATTGCTATCAAGTAGAAAAATGTAGGCACGTGTGCATCACGAAAGCAATAATGCATCACATGGTCATCCATTCCTATTTTTTATCGTTTATGAAAGGTAGTGACTTTTTTTTTTACTTCATCCCGAAAATGTTTTTCATGTTTTTTTTTTTACATCTTTTAACGCTTTTTTTTTTTTTTTTTTTTTTTTTTTTAATGATGTTTTAAGCATTATTTGCTGTAGCATTTTTATATTAATATCGAAATATGGTATTAAAATATGCTCCAAATAAAACATTTTTTAATCTTCTTATTCCTCCCCTCGTAGAAAAAAATCTTGAAATTAAAGTTTCATTAGGTTTCTTAAAATTGTTTGGGAGCGCATAAAATCAGTCGCGGCCGCGATGTCCTCCATGTTTCCATCCAAATTATACCTCTGGAGGTCACCTACTGAGTACATATACAGTCGAATCTCGTTAACGTGAATCTCAAGGGGGATAAAGAATGTGTTCATGTTATCAGTAGTTCAAGCTATCAATAACTAATCTTTATATAACTAAACTAATCTTCATTTTGACGGGGATTGTGGAAACAGTTCATGTTAAAAGTAATTCACGTTAACAGTGTTCACGTTAACGAGGTTCCACTGTATTAGAATAGACCACGGACTAGTAACCTATTTAATAAAGAAGCATCACAAAACTGGCGTTGTAAAAATTATTACTTACAAACTTTGAATAAACACCATAAAATGCAATAAACTCGCAACAATTGTTTCGGGTCGAAAAAACACACGACCCTTCATCAGGCGAACAAAGTAAGCACGAGTGCTGCAGTCAAAGCGGCAACGCACTTTGACTGCAGCGCAACTTTCACAGTGCGTTGCCGCTTTGACTGCAGCACTCGTGCTTACTTTGTTCGCCTGATGAAGGGTCGTGTGTTTTTTCGACCCGAAACAATTGTTGCGAGTTTATTGCATTTTATGGTGTTTATTCAAAGTTTGTAAGTAATAATAGTAACCTATTTGTTCTCGAACATCTCATCCCCACCAATCTACCAATTTATTCGCCAAACCGACATTCTACTTCCACTAAAGCAGGTTTCCTCCACCTCCCCCTGTCACAAGAACCAGTTGTCAAGAAAGCGATTATCGCCAAAAGAAGGCGCCCATTCACCAAAAACCGTACTGATGTTTGCGGAGTTTTCCTCCACAGAAAGTATAGGGAATCCGTCCTCTACTTCCTAGCAGTACTAGAGATGTAAAAAAACCCAGGAATTTTGCTTCAGGGGAATAAACATGGGAATTTTCGGGTTTAAACCAAGAATTTTGGAAACTTTGATGGGAAGAAACTAATATTCAGTGTTTAGATTTAATTTCACTTTTTACTTTCTCTTACCCATAAGGTAGCGAAAGTATTGTTTTTGGGTCAAATTTTCGAACGCGAGATTTTGTTATATTTACACGTTTTGAGGTCCCCTGAATACGAAAATCATGTTTTTAGCAAATGGTCTGTGTGTATGTGTGTGTGTCTGTCTGTTATCAGCATATCTCAAAAACAAATTATGGCAGAAAGTTCAAACTTGGTATTCTAAATGTGTATCATACAGGGATGCTACAGTAAGCTTTTCGTTAAGATCAAGCAAATGGTTCGTGTACAGGAACAATTAAGAGAATTCTAATACATTACGTCTATGGGGGAAATTGCAGGTAAGTAGAGTTTAACGTCTATAGACTGCACTAAACCAAATGAAACGAATATATATTTTTTGTGATAGTTAACTGGGAAATTTTTTTTTGTGTATGTAGGAGCCTCGCCTCCCCCCCCCCCCCCTGGGGGAGAAGTCCCCCCTCGAGGGGAGTAAATTTTCATGATGGGTATCTTTCAAAAGAGCTCGCCAATACCTTTAAAACGAATGTTTGAACCATCGATGTGCGATAATTTAAAACAAAGTTATTGATTTTTTTTTTTTACTTTTAACAAAAAAAATCTTTGAAAAAAAATCGTATTTTTTTTTTTTTTTTTTTAATATTGAGAATAAAATGAACTTTTTTTGAATATTTGGTGTTGTACTACTTTTCTAATATGGTAGTCGTCTGCATTATCATAAAAGATAATTTTTTTAAATAATAATTTTAATAAATTATTTTTTAAAAACAGAACTATTTTTTAATAACCGTATTAAATTGTACATAAATGTAGGTGCATTAATAAAACGGGAGGTTGAGGGGGGCGGTAGCCCCCCTCACATACAACTAATTATCATATAAAACTCTCCCGAAGCCTAATTTGAATTGTTTAACAGAGGTTTACATAACATCGTTATCTTACCTCTTAATCTCCAACTTGTATTTATAGTATATTTCAGGGTAAGAGAAAGTCGTGTGAGTGATACACCAGATTATTTTAAGTGTACAAACAACTTGCTTCAATATAATTTTTATTCTGTTTGCTTAAGTGATATAAAAAATTATGTGATTATTTTACAACAAATTGTAAAAAAATAAACACTTACGTTATTGACAATAATAAATGATGAAGTTTTGTCTGCCTATTTAAAGAACTTTAGAACTTCTTTCTTTTTTTTTTTAATGAATACCATAATGAAATATGTTGTAAAAAATAATACAATGAAATTAAATTATGGTTAGAATACTTTAAAATTATTAAATTTTATTATAATTCATCGAACAAAATTTCACAATAGTTCATGAAATTTCGTTATAATCAGTTAAAGAGCACGGGCAACAAAATCGAACATGAGTTTTTCGGTTGTTAGGCAATAATTTTTTAATGCATCAAATCAATACATAAAATATTCAATAGCTAATAATTAATAATTTGGCTGTTATTTCTTTCTTCATTTATTTTTTTCATATTAATATTGTTGAAATTTTAATTGAAATAATATTTTGCATTGTAATATTATTGATTGTTTTAGTAAATGCAGAAAATTTTGAAGCATCTTTGTTTTATTTTTGAAATAAAATGTTAAAGATATACAACTGAAACATGATAAACTCCGATTGCGATAAAAAAAAAAAAAAAAAGTGTTATATTGAACTCAGTGTGTATAAAGTCAGAACTAAGATATATATATACTGCAATAACAGAAAATAAGTCTGTTAATTAATGAAATTTGAAACTTGCACTTTTTAAATTTATAGACATTAAAAGTACTAATTCAAAAATTGAAAGATCATAAAAAAACATCTAAATGTGAGATAACATTTTGAAATGCCTTAGAGCATATATAATATCAGAAAGAAACGCTAAATTTGTAACTTTTGAAAACTTTCAAAATTCCCTTCCCAAAAAACCGGGTTTATTCCCCGCTCACATCTTTAATCAGTACTCAATAGGGTCATCGAAACTTGGAGTCATTCCCTCCGTAGATGATCAAAATTGTGATGGGAAGTCTCTGGGTCAAATTTAGAGATGTGTCACCGACCGTTGCTAACTGCCCATGGCGTAGTACTATTGCGATGTAAAACTTATTCACTCACTCACTTAAAATTGTTTATTAAAGTGTTGCGATAAATGCATTTATAAGGACGGCAACTACCAGAAATAAAAATAATAAATCATAATTTATTGAATAAACTGGGATCACCATTCAGATTTGATTATTTATACACACATTTATTTATTTTAAGTAAACAGCATCATAAAGATATAGTTATTGAAACGTTATTGTTAGTAGTTATTGAAACTTGAAACTATGTAATTGTTTAAAATCTGATAAAGAAATGATATGGCAATAAAACATAGTTCAAGGTTTCTGCCGCATCTGAATGAAAATATTTCTATTTTTTCTTTTCCTTTGGTGAATAGTAATAATCAGTATTATGATGCAAAAAGAATTTGAACTTCAAATTAAATACTAAGAGTTAAAAAAAAAAAAAAAAAAAAAACATCGAAGAACCTTATTTTAATTCACGTTTCCTTTTGTATTTCTGTTTCCTTTCGTGCAGAAAGCAGAATGAAATTGAGTAACGGAAGAAGTCCTCCAATATAATTAATTCGCAGACATCTTCCTTTGTTTAATGATATAACCGACAGAGCGGTTAAATCATTAAAATGTTTTATTAAAAAGTGAGAAAAGCAAAAATGTATTTTGACGGTTGTACGTATTTTAAATAAAGCCTTTATATCGGTAATTAGTCAAAAGAGCGAACAAATATCTGAATGAAAATATGGAGAGCGAAACTAATATACATATATGTGTAAGACCATTGTTATACCATATTAATATTTTTTGTTATGATCTGTACTTGTACACAATTATTAACGAGAAATCAAAGTTCCCATGAAAAAATAAAGTATAAAATAGCAGAAATAGGAATAAATAAATAAATTTTCGAAATATACAGACACAAGTGTAAAAAAATAAAATAAAATAAATAAATAAAATAAGCAGAAACAAATATATATGAAATATATGATAAAATTAAACATTAAAAATATGCATTCTTCAGTGCTTAAAATCTCACCGTCAGTGCTTACTTGCTCTGACGGTAATTTAAAATCACAGTTGTATATGATAGGTGGCGTTGTTTGGTTTAAAGGGGGGAGGGGGGGGAGGTAGAAGAAAAATTGTATTTGCTGTGCGTATCTTTTATTTCCCCCATTGTTATCATGCTGTTGGGTTGTGGATGATTCCATAGATTTCCAAATCTCTTCGTAGTATTTTACGATTATGTTTTCCCATCATTGAGTATAATACAGAGTGGAAATTTTTTATTATATATAATACATATGACTGATTAAGTTTATATAAAATCGATTTATAAATATGTATTGTAACTATTTTAAATAATAATATATATGTGACTGATTTTGTTTATACAAATTTTGATCATAAATACTAGCAATTATAAAATAATTATTTATTTATTACCTAACAATGTAAAAATTTTCATTTTAGCTTTTTTCTTTTTCATCAAATGGTCTTGAAAAGAATTTGGGGGAAAGTTGGGCGCCAGATAAACTGGTGTAACCCGTTCCACCCGTCTTAAGTTGTTGTTACCTCTGCTCTTTCTTATTGTTATTTCAGTTTCATTTGTTTGAATTATGCGCTTCTTTGACCTTATTACTTTCTTCTATGTTCAATAGAAGAAAGCATTGGATTCGTACAAATTTTCAACTTTCCGTTTTTGACGGATTTACACGTTTTGAGAGGTCTAGAACACGATTTTACCATTTTTAGAAAATGTCTGTCTGTGTGTGTGACAAAAAAGTTTGTGGCAACTGTATCTCCAGAACTACTGCTCAGAATTACAGATAAATTTATATGTAGATGCACCTTGACCTAAATTAGTGCCTATCAACTTTTGGTGTCAACTGCTCAACAGGTGGCGCTGCTACACAGCGATTTCTACAATTTAAGATGAGGCTATATCTCAGATTCTATTGCGTGTAATCAATCAAAATTTGATATGTAAGTAGTTCATTATCATGATTCAATTTGAATGCTTACTGCCCAACAGGTGACGCTGCTATACAGTGATTTTCGCAATTTGAGGGAAGGTTATATCTCAGGAACTACGAACAGAATTGCATATAAATTTAATGTAGATACACCTTGACATAAATTAGCATCTTTCAACTTTTGGTCTTAACTGCTCAACAGGTGGCGCTGCTACACAACAATTTCTGCAATTTAAGGAAAGGCTATATATCAAGTTCTATTGCATATAATCAAACAAAAATTGATATGTGAAAAGATCATTATGATTATGCTGATTCAAGTTGGATGCGTATAGGCCAATAGATGGCGCTGCTATACTATAAATGTCCTCGATAAAGGGAAGGCTAAATTTCAACCCCTATGGTATATAAGTGTATGAAACTTGATAACTGAGATAACCATTATAAAAACGCATTTGTTAAGATATTATTTATTTACAGACAACAAAACTATCTTTCTTCGGATATTTAGTGTTAGTTTTCTCTAAGATGAAAACCATTTGATTCATCATGTTAGATAATCTTAATAAATAATAGTTTTAATAAATTATTTGCCTTTAGTGAATTTGTACAGGAAAATATAGAAGAAAGTCTTATGTTGGCCACAACATATTTGTTTTCCCTAGTTTTCAGTACTTACATTAAATAAATGTATTCATTTCTTATATCACACACACACACACACACACATATATATATATATATATATTAGGTCGTTGTAAAAGTTCGTGCGGACGCGGATCATTTTATTGCCTCCAAAGACGAGAGCTTCTATAGCCGTGATATACATTTGTTACCCGAAAAATGGGCAAAGGTTGTAGAAAGTAATGGAGAGTATTTTGATTAAAAATTTTAATTTAATTTGATGTATTTTTATGAACTGAAGCAATAAAAACCGCAGGAATTTATGCAAAGACCTAATATATATATATATATATATATATATATATCTTCCTAATGAAAGTTTTTCTTCCCTGGTCTTTGATCATATGAAATCTTCAGTTTTAATGGTTGTATTTATATAATTGGTTGCGATATAGGTGCATTTATATAATACTATATTCTTAACAATTTGTGTCAGGTTTCTTTCAATTACTTTTTTTTTTTTTTTATTGTCGTTATGAAATGTTATATACATTGAATTGATCAAACAACAGGAAGGAAGATTTAAATTAATCAATAAATAATTACATATGAAAGTGAAGCATTATACAAAACAAAAGATATTTAAAAGGATAATAAATGTAGAAAAATAACTTTGAAATTTTTCAAAAAACTGCTATATCTTTAGCAAGGGCATATATAGCAACAGGGAAATAAAAAATGAGTTATTGCTGAGACAGTGATATATGATACCATATAAAATCATCATCGATGCCAAAACACTCAAAGATTTCAATAATGAATTAAATAAAATTTAAGATGTGGGCAAAAAAAAAAAACAAAAAAAAAAAAAAAAAAAAAAAAACAATGAAATTAAAAAATTACCAAACATCATCCATTTGTGTATTAATTTACACGAAAAATTATTTTAATTTAAGAATGTTGAACATGATACAATATTAATGTGAGAGACAATAAAATTAAACTTTTTGAATAATTAACATAGTGATAAATGAAAAAACAAGCATTTAGATTGATCTTCAAAAATGTAATTAAGTAGCGAAAAATATAAAACATTATAATTATAAAAGTAACTACTTATAAATAAAATGTCCAACAATTTCCATGTGAATATATCCAATAGTCAAAAAAAAAGAGACGACTTTAGTAATTTTAAAGATATCAATGATTATGTTAGGGAATAGTTCATATTATTTAAAGACAATGTTGCTAACTTGTAGGGAACTTTTTTTTTTAATTTAATAATTACGACCTATTTTGATTAATAATGTTTAATAGACATGAGAGTCGATTAGACAAACACAGAATTAGGCAAGCATAACAAATAAAAATAAGTGAAAGTCGCTACATACAGGCAATATTGTTTAAAGATACTAATTAAAATTAATCTCAATTTGATAAATAAATTAACTGTTATCTTAAATACCTACATAAATAACCTTACGGTTTAAAATATGCAATTATTGTGATGTTAATTTATACCTAGATATTACTTATCAATTATTTTTTTAAACCCCCATTTTAAAGCAGAAATAGTTATTTAAATCTATAAATGTTACCTACTAATGTTAATCACTAATAATAAAATTGTTATAATATACTTCAAACTTCAACCTTATAAGTGAGCAGAATGAAAAACATAGGATAAAAAATTAATAGATAAAAGGAAGAAAAACTTACTTGAAAGGTAGTTATAATATTTTTTCGTTATTTATTTATTTTTTATTAAATTCAACAACTCACTTACCCCACGAAGCTACACGACAACACTCTACCTCCTTAATCAAAAATCTGCACACCCATCCTCCCCCATTTTTTAATTAAATTAATTTTAATTTTAACAAAGACCTTAATCCTAATGATAAATTGGTAAATAAACATATTTACTGGGAAAGCCAAAATGTGACGTATCATAAAATTTTTTGTAGATATTTGATTTTTAAATTTTGATTAATACAAATTTTGTCGATATTTTTATTTTCAAATTTTGATTAATACAAATTTTTATTCTAAACAGATGATTAAGAATTATGTTTCTAAAACCAGATAAGTGAAGACAGTATTTAAAATGTGTATGCATGTTAGTTTTAAAACAAAAATCTTTACGTTTGTCCCATAAATCATTAAATATTGTCTTATATTTTTAATTTAAACTTTAAATCGAGAAAGTTTATAGTATTATTAATTAGACAATTTTTAATTAATGTTAAATTAAGAGGATAGTTGAAACATATTACATATACAGTAACCGCCGCTTAATAAATTCACTGGTTAATAAAATCAGCCGCTTAATCTGATCAAATTGCCAGAAACGGAATCAAATCAGTACAAACTATTTTAAAACCGCCGCTTAATAAAATCAGCATCACCGGTTAATAAACTCAAAAAGCAGCAACAAAAATATCATTTATGCACACTAAAAAAACTTTTTATTTACACTGTGATTTTTTTTTTTTTTTTTTTAAATAAAAAAACAGTCTCTCCGTTATTGCTCATTGTCAAAAATTTTATACTTGCAGTATAGTTACAAATTAAACACGCCATAACTTATCTTCGTAACAATTTCAAGGAACGTATTCTTCAAAACGCAGTAATAAGTTACAAATTTGATTTGATTTGCAAATGATATATTTTTTTAAATTTTAAATTATTAAAAAACAATTTCTAGTTTTTATTTCGAAATAGCTATAAATCAAGAATTTTAAAAGAAAAGATTTTTAATTTATGAGAAAAGCGTGAATTTTTGGTAAAGTAATGATCATTCTCCTCAAAGGAAAGCGCATAGGAACTTGGAAAGTTTTTTATTATATCGAAGGAACAATTAATTAATTATCTATCAAAAATTAATTATTATTGATTATTAATTCTATTATTCGTTACCTTTTGAAATTTCTTTCCAAATTCAGGAAAGTAATACCTTTTCTTTGAGTGCAGGAACGTTCGCCAAATATAAAAATCAGCCGCTTAATAAAATCATTTTGTCTCAGGACGAATGTGATTTTAATAAGCGGCGGGAACTGTATTACTTTTTCTTATTATTATTTTCTTTATTTACCCTATATCTTAAAAAATGTAATTTGTACTCAATTAAAAGAACCTAATTTTGTAAAACATAATGGGGTAGATTTATGGCAATTAAAAAGAAAATTACTCAAGACTTAACACTCTTCAAGAAAAAATACTTCATTTTGTGTTTTCCTTTTGTTCATACTCACTAACCACTACAACTATGTGAAGAAAATTTCACCCTTAAAATAAATATAAGTGATCTATAAGGGTGAGCCTTTCTTTAATTTATCATTTCTCTCTCTCTCTCTCTCTCTCTCTCTCTCTCTCTCTCTTCCCGGCATCTTTGCTTGAGAAAGTAGGGCAAAATTCAGTAGCGGAAGGGTATTTCCCGAACATAATTTATCAGCAGACACCTTCTTTACTTGCTTAATGACATAACTGTGAGGACGACGTTTATTAAAAAAAAAAAGGAGCGAGAAACAAAAATGTATTTAGCCGGCTAGATGTATCTTGAACTCTTGTAACTCTTTGATCTCATTTGCGACTGGAGAACTTCTAAAAAAGACGCGGCAGACGCCATGGCGTAAGTAATTACGTAATGGCATACAGGAAACGCGGAGAATTTAAGATGAAAGAGGTGGCAGTAGTATCTAAGTTTTCTCATGTCGTATTTTGTTTGCAAACACATACAGAACACATTTTTCTGGAACACATGAGTTGAAACGCATTTTTTTTTTTTTTTTTTTTATTATTATTTTTTTTTAAGTGTATTATTTTTATTTATTCAGTTTATTTTCATGTTTCAAATTAATATTTGAGGAACTTACAAGGTGTTTTCCTCCTAATGTAATATATGATAAATAAGTGATAAATTTTCACATTAAAATAAATAAATAAATAAATTGGATTACACATTCTTTGATTCAATGATTTTATTTCAATGATTTCAAATGATTTTATTTTACATTTTTTAAAATTACTTATTAGACCTCTAAACACTTTTTTTTAAAGCTTAAATTTTCAATTTGTGTGTAACATTTGATACAGATTAATGGTTAGTAAATTTCTTGATAATAATAACAAGAACAATAATAATAATAAAGCAATGTTTGAAAATTTCATATAAGTAAAAATATTTTTTTATTATCAGTAATATTTTTCTTCTCTTACTGACTGTTTAAGTTAAGGAATGATATATAGGAAAAAGAAATAATAATAAAATTAATAAAATAATTATACAATAAATAATTTTAAAAATGGAAATATGACTTTAATTAATTTCGGATATGCATACATGTATAATAATAAGAATTCATCATTATAATGATCAAACACCAGGAAGAAAAACTAGGATTAATTAATAAACAATTATATATGGAAGTGAAGCTTTATACAAAGCAATGTATATATATTTATATCTATCTATCTATATCATGTTAACTAGATAGAACATAACAGAACATATCACGGATCTATTTTACCCCCCCCCCTAAGCAGGGGTCGAGAGGTACTGCTCTCAAAGCGAGTAAACAGGGGGTGCCAGTTCGACCCTAGGTTGCGTCTTTCGGTTCAGCAGTCAGGAGTTTACCATGGTTTTCTCCTTTATTAACTCCTTATAAGACTCTCATTATTCCACCCAAATTTAAGACCCACGTGAATTCGATTGGAAACCCTTACATCACACCACATCATTTTAAAGTATAGCTTAATCTAAGGTATAACATGCTAAAATTTCCTTGAGCTGCTAGAATTTAAAATAAAAAAGAGAGAGGAGTGCTTCATAATTAGAATAATGTCATGCAACGAAATTGTCTAAAAGTAATGTTGTTATAGAAGATTATACAAACAAAAATCCCATAAAACCAGGGATACTGAAAATCAAAAATCAAAATTCATCTTTCGATTCATTAATTTATCTTCTTATCGTTAAATTGAAATAAATAATTCGTCATTAGGACGCATAACTCGTACTTCCTGGTGCATTAAGATGATTAGCGTCTTTTCGATACTTGACCTAAAAAACACAATGAGTGCCATTTGTACACAGCCCCTTATCCATAATCAGGTAAGAGTTTAGGAATCGGTAGGTCGTAAGTTTTAAAACACAAACTCACATACACTATGCGGAAGTTAGTGCCCGCGGTTGGCCCAGTTACCGACAGTTTCCCCCCGAGGGAAGAACAACAATAGCTTTTCATGGTTTTAGTTCCGGCAGATCAGCTGAATGCTTGCGGACAATTTACTACCTCACTATTGTGATATTATGTAATAAACTACTATTGTTGGGCCGATGCAATGAAATGTAGTTGGTTTTATACACTAATTGACGGCGGTCATTTTGTGCCTTTGTTTTGGCCTGCGCAGAGATAGTTATCGGTAATTGGAGGTGAGATAGAAGAGAATTAAAAACCATTCGCGATGATTTTCTGAGAAGAACACCTGCAGATCTCGAATATCAGTACTAGATTAAAAAAATGGGAAAAAACCCTCTTGCACTTAAGAATTAGCACAAGCAGACAAAACGAGTTCATTTTTAAGGAATAATCTAATTATTCTATAACAGATCGTATAAATGCAATAAAAGGAAATATAATACTATTTAAAAAAACACGAAATTCCTTAAAACTTTTTAGAAAACTAAATTATTAGTGTATTTGTAATAATAGTTAAATGCTTAATTTCTTCGAAACTATCAAGACAATTAATTTTCTGTTCATTTTTGTAGTTTTGTACTAAGCAGATCGTACAGTCCATCTATGTGTAAATTTTTGATTATTTTTTCCCCCATTTAAAAAAATAATGTCTGTATTACTTAGAGCAAAAGGAACAATTATACGATACATTAATTTTATTTATATTGATATCTGAAGATATTTTGTCGCGTAATTTAATTAACTTCCTGTTCATTTTTGCAGTTTTGTACTAGCAAGATAAACAGATACTAAGATCGTGCAGTGCCATGTGTTGTGTGTGTAAACTATATCAGATATGGTAATGAAATATAATTATCACGTAAGAATTTATGAATCAGTAGGTCGTATTTACTAACCACTTACCACTTAATTTTATAAAATATAACATACATGTATAAGTTCGTTTATCAATAAATTGTAATGTAATTGTCAAATTTATAGATAAAAATTAGAAATGTAGATTATACTTCTTACTTTCACAGTCATGAAGACTGGAATGTCTAAAACGGATTTATGCTATTTATAAAAATATGTACGGCTAATAATAATAATAATAAATAAATAAATAAATTTGTCTCTAATTTTAAAATCATGTTTTATTTACCAAAACGTTACAAAATTTTCTTTATTTTGTAGCTAATTTTCAGTGTAATCATTTAATTTAACAGTTGTGAAAAAGTATTATCACAAGAAAATTAACAGTTTAATTACAATTTATTTGCCCATACAATTAATTTAATCAAGAAACGATAACTTTACGTACTAAAAATGTCTAAATTAACTAAAATTTCATTGAAATTCTTAATAGAATTGACCCTTAATATTGTAATACAGAGTACTTTAAAACAACGATTTCGTAAATTAGGAAAAAAAAAAAAAAATGTACGTTGTGACCACCACGAGACTTTCTTCTGTATATTATCTTATATAATTTTACGTAGTACAAATTACTTATCAAATTATTATTTATTAAAATTATTTTGCATGCTAAATGCGGACGATTTTTATCTCAGAGAAGTAAAACATTAAATGCCGAATGAAAGTAAATTTTGTGCCGATATCAGAAAAAAATGCATTTTTTATTTTTATTTATTTATTTATTTTTATTTTTCGTTTAAAATGGGAAAAAAAAAAAAAAAAAAAAAAAAAAAAAAAAAAACTTAGTTTTAAATTATCACAGATCTATTATAGTTCAACAATTCGTTTAAAAAATATTACCGAGTTCTTTTGAACGATACTCTTATTGAAAATTGATACACTCCAGGGGAAGGGGAGGGGGGATGCTAATACATGCACACGAATTTCTTCCTAGTTACCAAATTTACTACTACTATTACCAATAATTCGTATTAATTTTATATCATTCGTTAAAAATAACTCTCATTATGTACATTTATACGAAAATTGACTCCCAAATGTAATCAGCACCAGTTTAGGTAATAGTTATTGGTTTGTGAGATACAGCGTCCACAAAATTTTTTATATACACACACAGACATTTTCTAAAAACAGTCAAATTATGTTCAGGACATCTCAGACAGTGTAAATCTGTTGAAAACTGGATTTCTAAAATTTTCACGAATCCAATACTTTCTTTTTACATACATAGAAGAAAGTAAAAAACAATAATGTAAGTGTTTTTGTAAAAATATTACATTTTCACAGTAAAATATCAATTGTCATATTGTAGAACATTAAACTGATAGTAAAATAAATTATACTGTTTTTGAGAGATATTTGTATGTTATCCTAATTAATTGTAAAACTCTTTGTAAATAAGTTAAGGCTGAAATAGTCAAAAGAAATTAGAAAAATTAAATAATTATAGATGTCACAAATGCCTGACGATTTATTGAAAAATAATGCCAATAATATAATTAAGATTAAAAAAAAAAAAAAAAAAAAAACTGTTTTTAAATTCTTGATTTTTTTCTCACTTAAATTTGCGAAATTATTTTATTGAAATTCTTGTTATATATGTAGTGGGGAAAAAAAAAATTCTTCCAGTTAAAGGCATAGCCTAAAAACATTCTCTAATTTTTTTTTTTTTTCATTCTGTCAACTAATACGAAATTTTCTGAAGCAATTATAAATTCAACTTCAAACGAAAACGTAAGAAATTTGCAAGTATCATAATTGAAATTATTAAGAACAGATTTTTCATTTTTTCCCTAAACTGAATATACCTTTTGAGTCACAACTAATTGCTGCAACTTATGAAAATATGTCCATGACCTATGCGGATTGGAAATAGTATGAAATTGGTTGAAAATGTCCGCCCTCATCCCCCGTTTTCGCCTTTACAGAAAAAACAAACAACGAATTTCGATTCAAAAGTTTTTCGAGTTGCAACTTTAACAAATTCTGAGCGTTTAAAACAAAAAATTGCATTCTAAACTATGTCAGAAAAAAAAAAAAAATGTTTAAATAAAAAGAACTTACGTCCCTAGTAGCATCGATCGATTGTATTTTGCTCGGCCTTTTTTCGATTCCTCGAAATTTGCTCGAGCATTAACATAGACATATCGTTTCGACCAGTATGTAAGATCGGCTTTCGACGAGGAAAATTTCACCGAAAAAAGACATCGAACTGATGACAAATCACATGAAAACTCGATAGAAATCGTGTCTTTCCATCGGATTTTCATTGAATCAGCTTCTAAAATTCATCGGGTTCCGACCATTGGATTAAACTATTCCCGATGAGACATTTTAGATGAACTCCCGATGAGATTCATCGCTCTTGATGAGATTCCGAGTATCAGCCGTTCACAAGTTCATCGGTCGTCGATAAGAAGCCGTTCAAAAGACGATTACATTTTGCTTCTAGAGGTATGTTTGCTATGAAACGTTAAATATGTAGCGACTTTCTAAAAATATATGTTGCTGTTATAGAAAAATGCAAAATCCTATTCAATTTTAAAGAGTTTGAATTAAACTTCTAGCAAATTTCAGCCATTTAAATGCAGCTGTCGATAAATAAAATATTGATGCCATATAACATATCTTTTTAACGAATATCTTTTTCCAGAATAACGTAAAACATAACACTTAAAACAAAATAGAATATACAAGCACAGTTTTTAATAACAGAAACTTTTAGCAACAGCTAACAATGCGTAAGTTCACCACCACCTGTTCTTTTACTACAAAATCGTATTTTTTCCGTATTTATGTAGCTACTACGATTTGCATTTACTAACCAAGGAGTAACGAACGCTTATCTTTGAATGTGTATGACTTAAACACACGAGTTGATCATAATATTTGACTTATTACAGGTGCTCTTTCACAAACGAAATTTATTTTTCAAGAAGATCATAGCTCCTATTGGGATAGCTGATGAGTATAAGTCACAAATCGATATAAACGAATAAATGGATTAAAATTTAGAAGTGATATTACTTAATGCTATTTAATCGGGGAAAAAAAAAAAAAAATCTAATGTTTGATTCTGGGTTTAAATGGTCGGGAAAGATAAAGCAATTAAGCGTGAGGGTCATATAAACAGAATTTGTAAAAAGAAAGAAAAGAAAAAGGAAAAAGAAAGAAGGAAGGAAAAAAAATCCACATTTAAATAATAACGAGTATTTTCTTTTTATGAATTTTTCCCAACATTTTATAAAAATATGCGTGCTACATTTTATTATTATTATTTTTTCCTTCATTTATTGTGAAAAAATTCCTCTTTAGGAACAGCCATATAGCGATATTCTTTCTAACTCTTTATGTCTTATCCTTATTATACTAATTTTTAAACGTGTTTTTACACTTTTTTTTTTTTTTTATGAGTTTTATTCATTAATTTACTAGCAGGTTACGCCCGCTTCACTGGTCACTATATTTAATGGAATTTTCAAGAGAACTGAATCACTATTTATTTTTTTATATCATATATTAAATAAAAACTATTTTTAAAAAAAAACCCTTCATTGAAATCGCTTTAAATCTTGCTTTTTTTTTTTTTTTTTTTTTTTTTTTTTCCTCTTTTTTTTTAAATTTATTATATTTATTGAAAATCAAATGGTAATGCAATAGAGATAAATTGTATAATTTTTATAGTACAACAACTTCATATTTTTCGTTTTTAATAATTCCTTTAAAATAAAAATACCCCCCTTTTTTTTTAATTTATAATATTTATTGGGGAAAAAATTGGTAGTATATAGCAGAAAGGATTAAACTGATTAAAATTTATTTGTTTTTCATGTATTCAATTCCTTTTAAAAGGAAATCTACATTTAATTTTATTTTATTAAACTGGTCGGAATCAAATCGTAATATAGTGCAACTAATGGAGGCAATAAAACACATGATTCAAAAACTACAATATATAATAGATGCTGAGATACAGTCATCTTTAAAATCGTAGTTCAACAGAAGATCCATATGTCGTCGATAAATACAAAGATTGAAGTGCCCGGGAAAGATATTTCTGCAGACAATGGGAACCTGGACCCGATGCAGTCGGGCGTAAAAAAGAACTGCCGCAGGCAGCGGGTACCCGAAGTGAGGTCTAGAGCAATTTCAATGTATTATTATTATTATTATTATTATTATTATTATTAAAGTTTTAATTTATAATGTGATGTAAAAAATAAATACTAATCCAATTCTTTTGAAAATTCATTAAAGTATAGTGACCAGCGAAGAGGGCGTAGCCTGCTAGTATTAAATATATTGATGATTTCAGTTACTTAAAAACTGTTTCTTCTGCGTCTTGCTTTTCAGTATCCATGAAACTATTTAGATTACAATGAAACTTTGTTATACAAATTCGCAAGCTGATTACTAAAGAGTAAAACTTCTAATTCTTTACTTAAAATGAAATTAAGGAAAGTTGGTATTCCTTCTAACGTTAAAGTATTTTGCATTTCATGTTTTATTTATCTAGTTAATACAAAATCTTAGCTTTTTAATTAAAGAGTCATACATGTTTTCAATGCAAAATTATTATTGTAATCGAATTTTATTTATTTTATTTTTATTTTATTATATCTCGTTACAGCGGATTAAGGCTTTTCCCTGCATCAGTTTTTCTGTTGCAGTAAAAGTAGTTTTACAGAGAAAAGGAAAATAAAGAGGCAGTTCATTAGTGTTATAAAGGATTTATTCTTTTACCTGCATCAATTGCTCTGTTTCAAAGTAGTTTTACAGGCAAAGTGAAAAATAAAACAGTCACTTGTTCCACAGGAGTAAAGCAAATAACATCAACTATTCCAGAGCCGAAATCTTCGCTAGCTCACGAACAAAATTCAGTCGTTTAGAGCACAATCTCCAAAGCGCAATTTGGTCCACAAGTCGCCAAATTCATCGCAAAGTTTGTCTCCAAGGCTGACCTCACTGAAAGTGAATGAACTTCCTCTTTGTTTTCAGTTTACCCTGTAAAATTGTTTCCACTGCAACAGAACAATTGATGCTGGGAAAAGACTTAATCCGTTATAAAAACATATATACACATTCCCTACCTCCTCGAATTTTAAATAATCGACAGAATTTCATAATTAAAGTAACTAAAAATGTTATTTAATAGATTTAAAATATTACAAATTAACTGAAGACTAGCAATTTTTTCTTTAATAATGTTCCAAATGAAAAAAAAAAAAAGTTTAAAAGCAACATTTGATGCAAATTATAAAAATTATGATCCACAAAAAATAAAAAGAGAAAAGAAGAAAAAAAAAAAATAAATAAAAGAAAGAAAGAAAGAAACACTATTTTTTTCTAATAAATTAAATTTAAAACGAGGTGAAATACTGACAGAAAATGAAAATGAATTACAGTTTAATTTATTATTTTAATTTTCTTTTTAAATAGAATAGAAATTTTTTTCTTTCTAAATTAAATTTAAATTATGTCAGTTTTGTAACGAAGAAAATACAAAACAATTTATTTTAAGTTTCACCGTGGTAAGTAAGTGCTATGAGTGTAAATAATTTTATGACCAGAAATATGTTTTTAAAGTAGTTAATCTCATGAAAAAAATTGTTTGAAATATTCATGAAGTACATTAAAAATTTAATTAAGAGGTGTCATTTTCAATTATAAATGAAAATGATAATATAACATACATGTTAAAATAGATATAGAAAAACAAAATGCACACACCTGGTCATAAATATAAAACTACTCTATTTATATTCCATACAAAAACTACACCGCAGAGAAGAAAGTTAAATGAACAAAAAAAAAAAAAAAACGGCTTTGTTTGATCAGATGCTAATGGTTTTTCTTTCCTACTGTTCCGATGAATAATATCTTTATGGATAGGCAAAAGTCAAATAAGAGTAAAAAAACTGGAAGCTTTTCCAAAAGTAATAATGGTTACAAAAACTAAATCATACGGGGATATATTGTGAATAATATGTACTGGAATAGGACCAGCTTTTACTCTGAATACCACTTATTATTATTATTTTATTAAATAATATTTAGTAATCGTTCGTAGTGTTTTTTTTTTTTTTTTTTTTCAATTAACTATTACGAAGAATGCTTTATATAAATAATGGTATTCAAAATAGAGACGGCTCTTATCCCTGATATTAGCAGACGTTGAAAATTTTATAAATACTAATCTGATACATTTTTGCATCAAATATTGTAAAAATAAATTAAAATGGCTCTATTTAAACCTTTAACTAAAAGTTTATGTATGCATGTCTTTTATATAAAATTTATAAATATGTATAGAATTTTTAGAAAAGGTTTAAAAAGTAAAATTTGATCTCGACTTTTTAAAAATAGTATAAAGGTACTTTTAATGTTAAAAAAAAAAAAAAAAAAAAAAAAAAAGATCGAAGGTTTTTCAGTTTAATTTTATATGTGAGTTATATTTTGTATTTGTTATAATGCGCAGTTGTCTTATGTACCTTTAGATGAGTGAGCCGATATAGACAATGTGGTTTTATTCAAAAAGGAATGCTTTAAATATACAGCGTGAAACTTTTTATGCAACTATTTCTTAGGTATTATGAAAAAATAATAATGAGCAGATATAAAAATAATTTAAATAAAAAAATGTTATTTTGAAAACTGCTTAAAAAAAAGTAAGTCCAAAGCAGATGTTGCGTATCACTATCGATCATTGATAATATAAACAAATGTAAAGCTAGCTTTTAAAAAATCCCTGAAATTTAATTTAATTAACTATTATTTTTCTGTAAAATTTGTTATATTTGCCATGATATTTGCCGTAATTTTCAGTTTCAGAACCCAGCCCATAAATTATGAAATATTAACGAAGGGTAATTTAATTATAAATGCCATTTTTCTTTAAAAATTCTATTTTCAACAGCATTTTGGATTGTGAACTCATATTCACTGTTTTTAGCCAATTTTTAATTTTTGTCAAAATCGATATTAAAAAAAAAAAAAAAAAAAAAAAAAAAGAAGAAGAAGAAGAAGAAGAAAGAAACAAAAAAGAATCACCATGTGACAATCATCTAACATGATACACAGAAATTGAAAGAGTAACAGCTCGCAAAAAATTTCTATATGATTTTTAATTTCTGACGGAATTTAGAGATTTTTGGACGGTGAACTTACAAACATAATTTATAGCCATTTTTCAACATTTGTCAAAATCGGTTTAAAATGCTCGATTTTTTTTAAAGCAGTTTGTGCTCTAATGAAAAACACAATGCGATTTATAATCTAACATGATTTAAAAGTTAGAGGACAGCAAACTCGCAGATTTTATCTAAGATTATTGGTTGGTTGTGTGGCGTAAGGCCGATTGACCACACTAGGTTCCTAGGTGAAATGCTTTTCCTGGGGTCTTAAAAAGGTGTCCTAGCCCGTATTTACGAGAATTTCGGAGAAAACCACGGAAAACTTTGAACGGCTTGGTCGATGAACGTGACCTGGGGTCGAACTCGGCACTTTCCATCTAAGATGATTAAAATTATAAAATTAACAACACATAAATTTCAAAAGTATCAATGCAAAATGGTCTGAAAAAATACACTTTAATTAATTTGAAAATAAATTTTCAAAGAAATTATCAAACATAGCTAAGAATCATTCTCATTAAAACAGCGTTGCAATAATAATAATAATTATTATTATTATTATTAAAAAAATAAAATAAAATAAAAAGAAGGAGAAGAAGGAGAAGAAGCTAGAGTGTCATAGGCAGGCAAAGGCTTCAAACATATAGCACCCCAGTTTTTGGTTAGGAATCAAAAACACGTTTTCTTACATTGGGAGTATCTACGGGCCTGAATTTAAAGCCCAGCCCGAAGTACACAAGACATACTTTGCCCAAAAATGTTTGGGCCCGGTCAAGGGGGTGGTAGAAGTACCGCTAGGGAGTGCAACTTTAAAATTTCTATTGGGAAGGTATGTCTTATGATACATCCCGAGAAACGTCTCTTCAAAACAATGAATTTGATATAAATATTTTTGTCCTGCAGTGATTATTAAAGGGGGATACATAAATATAAAATCTACATTTCAAAAGTCTAAAAACTCATGTATCTTCTTTAATAATCATCACAGGGCGAAAATATTTATATCAAATTCATTGTCTTGAAGAGACGTTACCAGGAATGTATCACAAGACATACATTCCTATTTGAAATTTTAAAGTTGCCCTCCCTGGCGGCTCCCCTAGCCCCCCCCCCCTTCCTCCCCGGGCCTCGACTTTTTTCACCAAAAGAGGTCCCTCTCGAATTCATTAAATACATGTTTCGCCATTTTTAAAATTCCGACTCATTTTCGAGTTACGAGGCGGGGGAGGGAGGACTTTTAGTACCCCCTGTAATGTTAATAGGTTTTTGCTTCAAATTCTGTAATGAAAATTTTACACATAATTACTTTTATTCATTTATTTCTATAAATACAAAAAATGAAATTTAAAAAGCACTTAATTGCATTTAACGCAATATTCAATCTAAACAAAAAACATTCAATGTTTATCTAAAACATTATTTAGTAATCGAAATGAGGAAAAACTACAGAGAGAAAAAAGTAAGAAAATGTTTGAAGCAGTTGTTCATTCGTTATATTTAAATTTTTTTAATGTTATCAAACTAGAAATAGGCAGTCGGACCAATTTATATTTTTTCACAAATCTGCTCCTATAGACATTTTTTTTTTGGAATGTTAGAACATTTCATCTTTGTTAGTAAATTTAATCTTTGTTTTAAGAGCACAAGCCGACAAAATATATTTTTTTTTCTTTGCCGGCCCGGCCCAGTTTATCTAAAAATTCACCCTTGGATTGCCGAATGCGGGCCTTGGGCCAGGCCCCGGCTCGTGCAGACCTTTAACTTACATAGATAAATACAAGCAAATCAGTTATAAAACAATATCTTTCAGTATTACGGTAAAATTTTCGGGTTGAAATATTGTCGAAATTATTTTAATCCGAATCGCCAAACGTAAAAATCTATATATTTTTGCCCATAACATAGAATTATAGAGATATATTACAAAAAAAAAATCATAGGGCCTCGTGGATTTCACTGCAAAATACTTCATGGTTGACTCTCAGTCAAAGAAAATCTATGCTGTATTATTCCTTGCATTTTAAATCCCATTTATCAGTGATTTTTTTTTTTTTTTTTTTTTTTTTTTTGTGTAAAATAAATAAATGAATAAATAATAATAATAATATTAATAATACCCAGTAACTTACAAATGTTTTTGTTTCCCTTTTTTTTTTTTTTTTTTTTTTTTTTCTGATTTATCAAAATACATATGTGATTCTAGTATAAGTTTCGTTTTATAAATTACTCATTACTTAATGTATTAGTGATATTCCGTTATCCCATTTAAAAAATCCCCAACCGTTAGTTTTTTTTTTTTTTTTTTTTCGTTTTTCAATTATTTATTATTATTTATTTTTAATATTTCGTTTTAAAGCTACGAAGGGCAAAAAATTAACTAAGAGCATATTTTGCCTTTTATAGCTTCAAAATGAATTATTTAAAAATTTAAAAATCAACTTTTGGAAAACGAAAGACGTTTTAATGATTGTGAATTTTTCAAATGTTAAAACAGAAATCAAAAATATGCATTAGATTAGGTAATGAGTAATTTATAAAACAGCAAGTCTAACCCCATATTGTAAACTTCATAGAACAACATGGGGTTAGACATGTGGTCAAATTAGATAGAGTATCCCCTTTTTGAGCATCTAAAAAAGGAGAGGGAGGATATGAAAATAGATACTAGAATACGTTCATATCTTTGAACTCAACTGATATGCTAAAAAAAAAAGAAAAAGAAAAAAGAAAAAGAAAAAAGAAAAGAAAAAGACAAGCAATGTATTCTAAAATCGTAAACCCATCAACACAATAAATAATTTTGAAAGTTAATATTTTTTGGGTGATGAAGTCCATATAAAGATATATCTTGTGTTTGTTCGCCGTAATAAAACTCTGTCCCCATTTTCTTCAGCTAACTCATTTGTTTCCATAGGAAAGAAGATAAATAAATATTTACCACTGACAGAGAGCGTCTGATAACGCCGGCCAGGTCGTTTACACCACTAAAAGTAGGTTAGGAATGGATGGCGAGCAAAGAGAAAGAAGGATTGATTTCGTAAAAAACCTAGAATTCTTGAACTTGGCATAGTATGATGCCATTTTGGGAAGTAAGCTAGACGTAATATCGTTTTGTTTATTTTCAACATTTATCGGGGTCAAATGCAATAGAACGGGTGACTTCTTCTCAAATTATGGGCTTTTTTTTTTTTTTTTCAATTAATCGTTTTCGTTCACATAGAATTTTGTTCCGTGTTTGTAATTATAAATTATTATTATTATTATTATTTATTTTGTTATGCTATAGAGTAAAAAAAAAAAAATAGTTATATCATATAATTGCAGTTTTTTTAATACATTTACGTACTTAATTAACCGTCTTATCATTGGGACCAGATATTTCCGTCCATATGCCTGTTATTTTATTCGTAATATATTTATAATAAAATTTACTCAAAAATTGAATATGTTTTATAACAGTGAATATATTATATTCCTAACAGTAAAGATGTTATAATTTTACTACATTGTAAAAATTGTATAGTGGAAACAGCATTACAATTTTGCCTTTTTCTGAGGGAGTCAGAGAGTTAAAAAAAAGGGGGGGGGGAAGAAAAGAAAAGAAAAAAGTTAAAAACTGAAATAGTAAAAGATGTAGCATTTAATGTATTTATATTTAGGCTTTTGAGTTATTAATTTCTGACTAAAAAGCATAACGACTTTTAAATAATCATTTATGGAGAAAAAAGAAAAATATTTTCTATATCCTTATTTCGTTTTAGTGAAAAATTTACTTTTTGCTTCCGAATTTAAAAATGAAGGAAAAGAAAAACTAATATATTGTGTTTTAAGATACCATTTTAACCTTTTCACATATTTTAAGCAGAAAAAAAAAAGAAAGAAAGAAAGAAAGAAAGAAAAGAAAAAGAAAAAGCGAAAAGTCCAATTCGTTCCAGAAAAATATTCTAAAATAACTGATTTTCATACATAATTCTTTGATCATAACAAAACATAACCTGATGAACGTATTTAAGCTTAGAAAAAACGAAAATAACTAAAATGATCATTTAGATTCGTGCTGTATAAGAATGAACAAGGAACAAGAAAAACAATATCAACAAAATACAAATAACAAAGTTATTGTAAAGTAAATTTGACAGTCCCCTTTGCTTTATTTATTTTTCATTGTTTGTTGTTAACAAATCCCACTACGTAAAAATTCGATTGGTCCAGAAACACTTATAGAAATAACTAGAATTTGTTTTAATCATGCTACGGTTTTCATATTTTAAGAATAAATGTACCTGCATTTACCACAAAAATGGAAAACAGAATCTATCAAGCGATATTTAATTTTTACATCATGGGCTATTTTAGCATTATATATTTAAGGGTTGGTTGGTTAGTTGCTTGGGTTTTACGTCGCACTAGTGCCGCGCAGATGGGCAATTGGCGACGGTCTGGAACACATCCCTAGAGGTGGTCCGGAGACATGCCATCACAATTTTGATCCTCCACGGAAGGGATGGCTCTCCCATATATTTAAGGAAAAAGTAGACTTTGAAATTGTCAAAAATCGACAAAAAAAAAAAAAAAAAATAATAATAATAATAATAATAATAATTAATAGATTTTTAAAATGAAACATTTATAGTCGGGAAGAGTAAGTTTTACAGTAAGTTTTTTTCCAGTTACCTTAATGTTATTTAATTGCAGAAATTAAGAATTTAAATAACATCATAACTTTTTAAAAGAAACTAGTGGTATTTAAAAGCGAAAGACATGAAATCTCTGAATATTATTACTTACAAACTTTGAATAAACACCATAAAATGCAATAAACTCGCAACAATTGTTTCGGGTCGAAAAAACCACGACCCTTCATCAGGCGAACAAAGTAAGCACGAGTGCTGCAATCAAAGCGGCAACGTTGCTTTGATTGCAGCACTCCGTTGCCGCTTTGATTGCAGCACTCGTGCTTACTTTGTTCGCCTGATGAAGGGTCGTGGTTTTTTCGACCCGAAACAATTGTTGCGAGTTTATTGCATTTTATGGTGTTTATTCAAAGTTTGTAAGTAATAATTTTTTACAACGCCAGTTTTGTGATGCTTCTTTATTAAATCTCTGAATAAGTGTAAAAGATTTTTTTATATGGTCTTTTTGTCAAAAAGAGCCGTGGTTTTCTTGTATTTAAAATGAATCTTGCGCTGTAATTTTAGACGATAGCCCATAAAATTTACACTTAAGACTCCTCATAGACATTCAATTTTTTTTTTTTTTTTTTCAGCCGTTTTAGTTTTCGAGTCAATTTAGATTTAAAAACAAAATTTAAATTTTGAAAACCTGAAATTTGTGTAAAATTTCATCATTAAACAAAGAGAAAAAAAAAAAAAAAACTTAAAAGTTATTTTTTTATGTATCCACAAAATAATACACAAATTTGTTCAGAATACGTTTTTGACTATAATAATATCAAATCGAAAGAAAATTTAAAATTTAAAACTCAACAAGCATGGACTCCTTTAAAAAATTGTAATATATATTGTATATATTTTTTTTTAATTTAATAGTTTTAAAAGAAGTTTCAATGCTTAGTATTATTTTTTAAAAGAAATACTTAGTATTGCTATATATTCATGTTTGACTATGCATGCAAAATTTCACAACTATAATACAGTAAGTAAAAAAAAAAAAAAATATATATATATATATATATATATATAAAACTAAACTAAATAAATAAAATTGAAATGTTCTATTTATTTAATTTTGGAATTTTTTTTTTTTTTTTTTTTAATAATTTGAAATTTAAAATAGGGTTTTTATTTAATAATTTTTGAAACAATTATCCAATTGAACGAAAAAGATGATGACGTTAGCTAGATTTTGTTCTAATTAATAAGTGTACTAATTTTTGTCGCGATCGGTTGAATAGTGTAATTGTGTATAATGAACTAAAAATAATCCGGAGAGATACTACAATAAACATTCAGCTTTATATATACGAAAATTTGGTATATTACAGTCGGTAACAAAAGTGTCAGAACACTAGCAAAAATTCCTATGTAAAAAATTTACACTTCTTACGGTTTTGTTAAATAAATCCTTGACGAATCCTGTCCTTAGTCAGTGTAAGAGCATGATTCGATAAGGATTTATTTAACAAAACAGTACTAACTCTACTTTTTTTACATAGGAATTTTTGCTAGTGTTCGGACGCTTTTGTTACCGACTGTACATAATTTAGTAATTTTATTAAAATGGAAATCTAATAAATCTTGTGGTAAAATTCATTAAAATTTCATTTATGCAAATTTAATACTATCGGGAAAACCGTCTACATGCAGCACAAAATTCTAAAACCTTATTTTAACTGAGCTTGCCTTCCCTTTTAATCACTATTGCGTACATTGTTATTTGACAGTTTTTTTTTTTTTTTTTTTTTTCCCTCACTACTAAAAGAGAACGAAATGCAGTAGAAAAAATGATTCAAATAGAACACTGGAAATAAAATTTTGTAACAAAATATAATAAAAATAAATAAAATATTTATTTCTTTTTCGCAGAAAGAAGTTTTATAAAAATAATGTACTAATTTTTTTCTTTCTTTCTTTCTTTTTTTTTTTTTTTTTTTTTTTTTTTGTATCATCGCAGAAAACATAACCTGATTAATTAGAAAATTATTCATCCATAAAACAAAGCTTAAACAACATAAAACAATTTATGTTTTTAATATATATTTTTTTTTTCGTTGCTGTGCGGAATTTTAGTAGGTCAGGGGAAAATAACAATAATAAATTAAATATGTAAAATTAAAGTATGTCACTTGAAATTAATATTAATTAATTAATTAATAGGCACGTGGTTTTGAAATCTAAATTAAAGGATTACGATAAATTTTTAATCTCTTAGATCTATTTTAATCGCAGGCCGACAAATTTCTTTAGATTTTCCATCAAATATATATACATATATATATAAATACAGTTGATGCCTATATTAGACAAATATAAATATATGAAATTCATATATTTTATTTGAAATTACATAATTCAATAAGTTTTAATATGAACAATTACAATGTTATATTTTAATCATAA
Source organism: Salticus scenicus (assembly GCA_963930645.1). NCBI lineage: Eukaryota > Metazoa > Arthropoda > Arachnida > Araneae > Salticidae > Salticus > Salticus scenicus. Next base: position 284,258,712 of record OZ005648.1, read on the forward strand.
AATAAAAATAAATTCAAAATCTATGCGCAGTGTCAGTAGTTTAAATTTTAAATGTAAATAAGTAAATATATAAATCAATTTTTAATCGTAGTAAAAGCCAAGCAACAGATAAAATATCACTGAAACCACATAGACCAGTAAGAATGCAATTACAACAAATTTAAATTTTGCCTCCGCGTAAAAATGACATGAAACTCAAATCAAAAGATACAAACAAGCAATGAGAAAATAATGAATTAAGACAGTATTTTAAACGAAATATTTTTTCAGTTAGGAATATTTTTAGAGATTTGACAAAACGTCTAAATTCGCAAGTTTCCAAATACATATTTATAATCATTATCACATTTTAAATTAAAGAAATAACTTTAATTTAATAAATAATTACTATTTAATAAATCATTACTAATAAATAATTCTAATAAATAATTACTATTTAATAACTTTAATTTAAATAAATAACTTTAACCCGTTAATTCCCATGACTTCACCCCC